>JARQOC010000003.1:461778361-461907269 GCA_033576535.1 Allobates femoralis
AAAAATGTTTTATTCTGCTCTGCAGTACATATTACATTGTGTTTCCAGTTCAACATGAAACATTTGGTGAGAGGTTGTTTTTACTCCTTCAGAGTATCCCAAACCTAAGGCCAGAGTTTCACTTATAAGAGACTCACACCTGTCTCACGGTGCATCACCCAGCACGGCTGCCCACTTTCCTGATAGGAGCATGCAGCCACATAGAAATACATGCAGGTGACACACTCCCGTCCGGAGAGCGGGCGACTGTGCCAGGTGATGCAATGCTTGACTCGCGTGAATGTCATACAAGAGTGACTCCGACAACTGGATGTTTTCTTTCCTCTTGTTAAAAGGATTTAAAATACGCCCTTTGTCCTATCCTATTCCCAAACAGTCTGATATTGTCAGCATTGAGTGAACACTGTCCATTTGTTGGGATAGAGACAAAACTTTCCAGAATTTCTATTTCATGGGGAATAAAAACATTTCCTAAAACAGACATGTTGGGAATAATGACAGATTCTCTTTAAATGAAATATAGTTTGCTTCTGATGAGTGTGCTTTATTGCACACTGCCCCTTCTCACCCCACACTGCGCACAAAACACACTCTGCCCCCACACTACCCCCACTGAACTCATACTGCCCCCTCTCACCCCACACTGCGCACTGAACCCACACTTCCCCCACTGAACCCCACTCTCACCTGCTCAGCACCAAGTCACCTGTCTCAGCATCCACTCACCCATCTCAGCATCCACTCACCCGTCTCAGCATCCACTCACCCGTCTCAGCATCCACTCACCCCCGCTCCGCACCCACTCACCCCCGCTCAGCACCCAGTCATCCATCTCATTACCCAGTCACCCGTCTCAGCACGCACTCACCCCAGATCAGCACCCACTCAACCCTGCTCAGCACCCACTCACCCCCACTCACCCACTCAGCACCCAGTCAGCCCCGCTCAGCACCCACTCACCCTGCTCAGCACCCACTCATCCCCGCTCAGCACCCACTCACCCCCACTCAGCACCCAGTCACCTCTGCTCAGCACCCAGTCACCCATCTCAGCACCCAGTCACCCCCGCTCAGCACCCACTCACCCCCGCTTAGTACTCACTCACCCATCTCAGCACCTAGTCACCCCCACTCAGCACTCAGTCACCCCTCTCAGTACCCACTCACCCGCTCAGCACCTAGTCATCCCCGCTCAGCACCCACTCACCTGCTCAGCACCCACTCACCTCCGCTCAGCACCCAGTCACCCTCGCTCAGCATTCACTCACACCTTTCAGCACTCACTCACCCCTGCTCAACACTCACTCACCCCTGCTCAACACCACTGTACACCGACACCGCTGCACACTGACACCACTGAACTCCCACAGCGCTGCACACCAACACTGGTGTACACCAACACCACTGAACACAGTCACTGCTGCACACTGACACTGCTGCACACCGACACCGCTGCACACTGACACCACTGAACTCCCACAGCGCTGCACACCAACACTGGTGTATACCAACACCACTGAACACAGTCACTGCTGCACACTGACACTTCTGCACACAGACACTGCTGCACACTGACACTGCTGCACACTGACACCACTGAACTCCCACAGCGCTGCACAGCAACACTGGTGTACACCAACACCTCTGAACACTGTCACTGCTGCACACCGACACAGCTGCACACCGACACCTCTGCCCACCGACACCACTGCGACCAATCAGCGATATTGGTGTGGGATTTATACCCAGCCTCGAATTGCATTATTCTTACATCTTCATAAATAAACTACTGTACATACATATTCTAGAATACCCGATGCGTTAGAATCGGGTCACCATCTAGTTCATAATAACTATTAGATATGTATATGGGCATTGTGGTATAGAGATTTTAGTTGTGCTCTATTACTTAATATTCTTTACATACAGCAAATATGTAAGTGTATGTATCTGCTGTGTATGTGTGTACTCCAGCTATATGAAACCGAATTTTACTGTATGGTTCATTTTCCTAACACGAGACTTGCTGCTCCTACACACATTTGGTATTCTGCTGTGTTCTATTATACTTGCAGTGTGTCTAGGTATTTTTTCTATTACCTGCCTCTTGTGGCTGCCCACACAGAACCGGTTATAACCTTTCACAAGTCAGTATTTTGTCCTACCGAACAAAAGCCGGTTAATATACTCTATATTTAATATTTTTGCCTAGTGATACATTTTTGCTCTCCATATTTGGCAATGGCTGCACAATTTTGCATATTAATAAAGCATTCTCTATACTTTCCACTGTAATAGACATACTGTAGTTTTTATTAGTTGCTTCTCTACTTTTCTGTTAATTTGATTTTTATAAATAAAACCACTACTACAATGACTAATATTTGCCCTTATGGTCATAATCGACAAAAAACTGGTCAAGGAATGGAAATGCATTATTTGTAACTGATTTTAGGAATAAATTATTGTAAATGTGATGTCATCGCTTTGGCAGAAAAAACAAAGTCCATGGGGAAGTACCAGGGCTGCAGTGCTGAAAGCATGGGGGATTGAACAGGTAAGGCCGGCTTCACACTGCGGCGTGATCCGGTCCGGGGCTGTCCGGGATGACCCAGACAGCCACGGACCGAATCAGCACACAGGACCGGGGGGCTAATATGCCCTCCGGTCTAGTGTGCAGCGCATGCAGTTCCCGCTGCTGATAAGTCAGGACTGCGGGCACCACGGTCCTGACCTGTCAGCAGCTGCAGCTGCGTGCGCTGCACACCGGACCGGAGGGCATATTAGCCCCCCGGTCCTGTGTGCTGATTCGGTCCGTGGCTGTCTGGGTCATCCCGGACAGCCCCGGACCGGATCACACCGCAGTGTGAAGCCGCCCTAAGGTTTCTATTATTGTTTTAAAGCTGTTTCCCCCTCTTGAGCTATTTATAATTATCCTGAACAACCATTTAATGACGCTTCAGTAGCCTTGTATCATATAGGTCAACCATCAGACTCAGCTTCTTCTTAGAAATGTAGGACACATTAAGCACTGCTGGACCCAGAGGTGGTGAGTAATGATATTAAGCCCAGACAGAGCATTACATCAAGAGGAAGGAGCCATAGGACAATGCATTGTGAACAAACAGAGGATGAGTAATTCTATGGTATGTTTACATCACACTTGTCCTACACATCAGACTTGCATTACAGTATATTTGTCATACAGGGTGTTCATAAAGTAGCCATGCAGTGCAGTGTGGTGTGTTGTAAGTACTAATACACAGTATATTTGTCCACCAGTCCAGTTAGATTGCAGATTAGTTGTAAGGGCTGTGGAAAACAGTGTGTGGCGCTGCAGTAACGACCTTGTTCAGTGGGACACGATGGGAGTGGAGAGGAAGTTCCACATCACCTACTGGCAAGTGTTAACCACTGAATAGTTACTTTATGAACACCCTGTATTTTGCAGAATCAAAGCTTATAAATAAGTGACAATATATGTCTTGCATATATATTTTGTATGTTCAGACATGTTCATCTGAGGCACTGTATAGCAATAACTTTTACATTTTTGCTTTTTCTCAGTCCCAGAAAAACTGTTGAAAAAAAAATATTATTAACTCTACACTTGGTTATGCAGATTCTTTTTGGTCCATTCTGGGCCACCCTACAATTAGTTTCCTATCAGAAATCTCCACCCCCACCCAAAGTACATTAATGCATTAACATACACTGTGTGCAGAATTATTGGGCAAATTGTATTTTAGAGGATTATTTTTATTATTGATCAACAACTATGTTCTCAACCCAAAAGACTCATAAATATCAAAGCTTAATATTTTTGGAAGTTGGGGTGCTTTTTTTTTTTAGATTTGGCTATCTTAGGGTAAGTGCACATCAGTCGTTTTCTGGGCTGTTTTTGGACGTTTTACGTCGGCGTTTTCGGCTCCGTTTTATGTTAATTTAGGTTAATCCTAGCCACCGGCTGGGTTAACATGATACTCAATGGAGTTTAGAATACGCTGTCTTCATTAGAACGTTTTTCTTCTGGTCGTTTTCAGTCAAAACTGAGTTTTTTCAGTCAAAACTGAGTTTTTACAACGTTTTTCAAAGAATAGAGCAAGTGACTTCTTTCCTCCGTTTTTCCAGCGCTTCCAGCTGATCAAGTGCACTAAAAACTCAGTTTTCAAAACAGCCGAGAAAACAGCCGAGAAAAACGCTGGAAAACCCGGCGTAAAACGAGCAAAAAACGAGGGACACTGCTGAGCACAGAAAACTCAGTTTCTGCTAAAAAAACCCAGGTTTTTGGACGTTCTGCAGAGATGCACAAACGTCAGATGTGCACTTACCCTTAGGGTGCTTTCACATCAGCGTTTTTTTCAAATCGCGGCAGATGCGGTGAAAAAACCGCATCTGCCGCGATTAGCGCATACCGGCTGCACTTGCGGCACGGTTGCGGCGCGGTTGCGGTAAACGCCATACAAGGTATAGGCGGACTTGCTCAGGTGCGACAAGTGCGGTTTTGGCACTTGAGGCAGGTGCGGCCGCGAAAAAAAACGCGGTCAGCCTTAGGAGGATATCTGTTTGTGCAGGTAACTATTACTGTGCAGAATTATTAGGCAACTTAATAAAAACCAAATATATTCCCATCTCACTTGTTTATTTTCATCAGGTAAACTATTGTAACTGCACAAAATTTAGACAAAATCATTTCTGACATGCAAAAACAAAACACAAAAAAATTAGTGACCAATATAGCCACCTTTCTTTATGATGACACTGAACAGCCTTCCATCCTTAGATTCTGACAGTTGCTTGATCTGTTTACGATCAACATTGCATGCAGAAGCCACCACAGCCTCCCAGACACTGTTCCGAGAGGTGTACTGTTTTCCCTCCCTGTAGTTCTCACATTTTAGGAGGGACCACAGGTTCTCTATGGGGTTCAGATCAGGTGAACAAGGGGGCCATGTTATTATTTTTCTTCTTTTAGACCTTTACTGGTCAGCCACGCTGTGGAGTAGTTGGATGCATGTGATGGAGCATTGTCCTGCATGAAAATCATGTTTTTCTTGAATGATACTGCTTGATGAAGTTGTCTTCCAGAAACTGGCAGTAGGTCCGGAAGTTGAGCTTCACTACCTTCTCAACCCGAAAAAGTCCCACAAGTTCATCTTTGATGATACCAGCCCATACCAGTACCCCACCTCCATCTTGCTGGCGTCTGAGTTGGAGTGGAGCTCTCTGCCCTTTACTGATCCAGCCTCTGGCCCATCAAGAGTCACTCTCATTTCATCAGTCCATAAAATCTTTGAAAAATCAGTCTTAAGATATATTTTGGCCCAGTCTTGACGTTTTATCTTATGTTTCTTGTTCAAAGGTGGTTGTTTTTCAGCCTTCCTTACCTTGGCCATGTCTCTGAGTATAGCACACCTTGTGCTTTTTGATACTCCAGTAACGTTGCAGCTCTGAAATATGGCAAAACTGGTGGCAAATGGCATCTTGGCAGTTTCACGCTTGATTTTGCTCAATTCATGGACAGTTATTTTGCGCCTTTTTTAGCCAACACGCTTCTTGCGACCCTGTTGGCTATTTGCCATAAAGTGCTTGATTGTTCTGTGATCTCGCTTCAAAAGTTTGTCAATGTCAAGACTGCTGCATCCCTTTGCAAGACATCTCACAATATTGGAATTTCAGAGCCCGTCCAATCTCTCTTCTGACCCATTTTGCCTAAGGAAAGGCATTTGCCTAATAATTAAGCACACCGTATATAGGGTGTTGATATCATTAAACCACACCCCTCCTCATTACAGAGATGTACATCACCTGATTTACTTAATTGGTAGTTGGCTCTCAAGCCTATACAGCTTGGAGTCGGACAACATGTATAAAAAGTATCATGTGATTAAAAAACTAATTTGCCTAATAATTCTGCACACAGTGTATATCTCTGTTCTCTTCATGTAACCACCCATCCCCAACTTCATTTCTTATGTGCACAGATTTTCTTTTCCCTCACTTCCAAGAGTACCAAAGTCATACCTTCCAACCGTCCCGGATTCGGTGACACAGTCCTGATTTGGAGGCAGTTTCCCGCAGTCCCGTGCAAGACTTGAAGTGTCCCGACTTCGTCACTTCAATGAGAAGCAACCGCATGCCCCTCTAGCTGCCGGCCATGCCCCCTCTAGCTGCCGGACATGCCTCCTCTAGCTGCCGATCACGCCCCCTTACAGCAGCTCTTTGGGAGGACTGAGCTCCAATCACAGTGCAGAGAGTGAGTCCTGTGACCTCTCCTGCACTGTGTAGAGGGGGAGGAGCTCACTCACCCAATCCTGGTTTAGCGTGGGCCTCTGTGAAGTTCTCCAGTGTTGGATCGCATGCATCAACACAGCTGTAGCCGGGACACAGACTCTGCCTCCACACTGCAAGCCCAGATCACTGACTGGCTGTGACTGGGAGGAACTGACGGGACCCAGGAGCGCAAGACTCAGGAGTACAGCACACAGGTATCACAATCAAAGACATGGGAGCACAGGCTGAGGATAACACAAGGGGGATGATAACAGAGAGCACAGAGGAGTGTGGTGACAGGCTCAGAACACAGGCATAGGGTGAATAACAGGCAAATGACAGAAGCACAAAGGATGCGAGGCAGACAACAGAGGACAATAGCTCATGCAATGAGGCTGAGAGGACAGTAGACTGCACAGAGAATGCAGAGGGGTCCCGCCATGCTGTGCTTCAGCGGGCAGACAGCAGCGGCCGGGACTCCGGAAAAGAATGCTG
Organism: Allobates femoralis; assembly: GCA_033576535.1. Lineage (NCBI taxonomy): Eukaryota > Metazoa > Chordata > Amphibia > Anura > Aromobatidae > Allobates > Allobates femoralis. The sequence goes on from JARQOC010000003.1 coordinate 461,785,129, forward strand.
CCGGCAGAGGCAGCCGGGACTATAGGAGCGGGAGTGGCATCTGCGGGGGGCTACCACTGGTAAACATACCTCGTATGCACGCGGCTCAGCTCCGTACCTGCCTCTGCTCCATACACCTCAGACACAGCTCCACACTGTACTCCCTGTACACATGCAGCTCCGCTCCGTTTATTTCATACCGACACAGTTCTGCTCTGTGCGCCCGCAGCTCTGCTCTGTGCACCCCGTACACACGCAGCTTCGCTCCATACACCACATACAGACACGGCGCCGCTCCCTATACGTCATACAGACACGGCTCCGCTCCATACACCTCGTACAGACATGGCTCTGCTCTGTAAACCTCGTACAGACAAGGCTCCACTCCGTACACCTCGTACAGACACGGCTCCGTTCCGTACACCTCATACAGACACGGCTCTGCTCTGTACACCTCTACAGACATGGCTCCGCTCCGTTCTCCTCATACAGACACAGCTCCGCTCCGTACGCCCCCAGCTCTGCTCCATATACCTCATACAGACACGACTCCACTCCGTACACCTCATACAGACACGGCTCCACTCCATACACCTCATACAGACACGGCTCTGTTCCGTACACCTCATACAGACATGGCTCCTCTCCATACACCTCATACAGACACGGCTCCACTTCATACACCTCATACAGACACGGCTCTGTTCCGTACACCTCATAAAGACATGGCTCCTCTCCATACACCTCATACAGACAAGGCTCCACTCCGTACACCTCATACAGATATGGCTCCGCTCCATACACCTCATACAGACACAGCTCCACTCCGTTCACCACAAACAGTCACAGCTTCGCCCTGTACACCCGCAGCTCCACTCCGTACACCTCATACAGACACGGCTGTCCTCTGTACACCTCATACAGACATGGCTCCACTCCGTCAACCTCATACAGACACAGCTCCGCTCTGTACACCCACAGCTCTGCTCCGTGCACCCTGTACACACGCGGCTCCGCTCCGTACACCTCATACAGACACAGCTCTGCCCCATACACCTCATACAGACACAGCTCTGCTCCATACGCCAGCGGCTCCACTCCATACACCTCATACAGACACGGCTTCGCTTCATACTCCCCGTACACATGCAGCTCCACTCCGTTCACCTCATACAGACACAGCTCCGCTCCGTACGCCCGCGGCTCCACTCCGTGCACCTCATACAGACACAGCTCCACTCCGTACACCTCATACAGACACGGCTCAGCTCCATACACCTCATACAGACACGGCTCAGCTCCATACACCTCATACAGACACGGCTCAGCTCCATACACCTCATACAGACAAGGGCTCCGCTCCGTACACCTCATACAGACACGGCTCCGCACCATACGCACCTTACACATGCAGCTCCGCTCCATTCACCTCATACAGACATAGCTCCGCTCCATACGCCCCGTACACACGCGGCTCCGCTCCGTACACCTCATACAGACACGGCTCTGCTCCGTACACCTCATACAGACAACTACGCTCCGTAAACACGTGGCTCTCTTCCGTACACCTCATACAGACACAGGTCCGCTCTGTACATCTCATACAGACATAGCTCCATGTGGCACCCCTCTGACCAGGGCGGCCACATAGTGACCTGCAGCCAGATGAAAAAGACGGTTAACTTAGACACCCACACACCAACACACACCGACCCTATTCCCAGAACACAATGTCAGGCAAGGGGTTTCGGGAGTTTAGAGAAGTGTGGGTGGAGAGAGAGGTAGAACCCGGACAAGTGGGTGGAGGAACAGTACTAAAATCACTGGAACACTAAGTAGGAGTGGATTTCCAGGAGGAGAGGTTCCCTGGAGGCAGCAGTTCCCTGGAGGCAGGATACCCAGGAGGGAGTTCGCCCTAGAGAGAAAGGCGAGGGAAGAAGCACCACAAGCAGACACACCTTACAGCTAAACACTACAGAATAGTGGGAGAACAATGAGCCCAGTAGCCATCACTAATATAGCTGACCGGAGGACCCAGAGCTGACAATCGGGAGGCAGAAAGAGCCTGGTGAGCCCAAATTACACCTCAGTCACTGGAGGGTTAGGCCAGGAAAGCCAGAGAGCCGGCTCTGTAGAGGTGACTGGGGAGACTCTAAGACCCCAATCACAAGACACACCAGTGTAGTGCGGGGACTCTATGACCCGCGACCTACCTACCGCCACAGAGTAGGAACACAGCCATCGTACTAAGGCTAGTGACCCCAAAGCAGGGGGAAACATCAATAAAGAGCCCGTGACAGCCAGACCGATCCCTTGAGCCAGGATAGTGAGAGAGAGACAAGCAGGGCCTGAAGGGTACTTTAAGGGGAGCAACGCAGAGGAACTGTCTGAGCAGGAGTTAAACCCAGGTCCCCGGATAGGTGTGAGAACTAAGACTGAGAACTGTGAACTGTAACTTGTCTGCTAACAACTTGAACAGTAAAGTACCCGGTAAGCTCAAAAGTGCCTGGGACTGTTTATTGCTAAACTGCAGCAGATTCCCCACCTGTGGAGCCACCTTGCTGTCCCTGCGTGCTGGCTGCAGAAGCTGCAGGAGAAGAACCAGTGCCGCATCCAGAGTATGCAGCCCCCACTACACCTGCCCCGGGGACACCCAGCTGCCCCTCATCATTTTCCCCAGCAGGAATACGACAGCGGTGGTCACCCTGACCACATACTATGGGTGGCGTCATGACAACCTACCCTGTACATATACCCTTTTTCAACTGACGCCCAGGCCACAGGGCACGACGGCAGTGACTACCCAGTGACAGCAGTAGCGATCCAGTTCCTGAGTAACCCACGGCCTGGGGGCGCCTCATACAGACACAGCTCCACTCCGTACACCTCATACAGACACGGCTCCACTCTGTACACCTCATACAGACACGGCTCCACTCCGTACACCTCATACAGACACGGCTCCACTCCGTACACCTCATACAGACACGGCTCCACTCCGTACACCTCATACAGACAGGGCTCCGCTCTGTACACCTCATACAGACAGGGCTCCGCTCTGTACACCTCATACAGACAGGGCTCCGCTCTGTACACCTCATACAGACACAGCTCCACTCCGTACGCCTGCGGCTCTGCTCCGTATGCCCCGTACGCATGTGGCTCCACTCTGTATGCCCTGTACACACGCGGCACCGCTCTGTACGCCTAGTACAATCTCGGCTCTGCTACATCCACACTATAAATCCCTCTCAACCCCACACATTAATTTAACCTCATCCAGAACCATGACAACCAGCACAGCAGAGTCCTGAATACACTGAGTAGCTGATCATGTGACCCCTGACTCCTCCCCTACATGTGACATCATCACAGGTCCTGTCAGCACAGAGCAGCTGTGGATGTAGTCTGTCTGCAGGTGGAGAACAATGCGGGGGGGGGGAGCGTAACATGTGGCCGGCAGGGAGACCCGACCTCGGCCACTGCAGCAGGAGGTCCAGCGGCACCCCCCTGCCTGCTGCACTCCTGGAGAATGAGACACTGGATGAAGAACTAACACCAGTGACCAATATGGCAGGAAATGAGAAGCTGATAACAGTGAGCAGGAGTAAGGCTACATTCACTCGTGGCGTATTTGCTGCGTCTACCCAGTGCTATTTTGCACTGGCGTAAATGCAGTGAAACGCAACACTGGATACACATTCCAGCAAAAGCTATGGCTTTTGCTGAAATGTATTCACATGTTGCGTATTTGTGCGCTTTTTTGTGCGCACACTTTCACTGCAAAGCACATGCGCAAAAAGGATGACCATGTCAATTCTTTGCACTTTTTTCAGTGCACTCTTCCCATAGGCCACATCATAAGATGGGCTCAGGCAAAGCACACTGAAAAAAGCGCACTATGTGAATGCAGTTGTGCTTTTTTTGCACAAAACGTACGCGAAAAAGCGACACTGCAAAAAAAAAAAGCAGCAAATAAGCTACTTGTTAAAGAAAATGGAGAAAGAGGCTGAGCCGGCTCCCTGGGTAGAAGAGTTATATGTCTGACAGTCGCTCACTGTGGACCTGATTCACCATCTCTCCTGCCTTGATTGACATGACTGACGTCTCCTCTGTCCTCCACAGTCTGTTCATCTCTCCCACCTGCACAGGAGGGAGCAGGAGCTGCACAGGCGCCACAGACTGGTGAACGCAGGAGACGTCAGCCGCATTTGTCCTGGCAGGAGACGACGGCTGTGTCGATCCCAGCAGGACGACGGAAATTGTGAGGTCTGAGAATGTGATGGGTACCCATGACAGCCAGGGGTCTGCTGAAGACCTCCATACCTATCATGATGGGTCTCGTGTGAGCACCAGCGTTTATCTGGTGTTCATAGCAGAACATGATTTTCACTATACATAGCGGCTGTAGCACTGCTGCGGGCTGGACAAGCGATAAGATACAGCTTCAATTCCCCTAAGGAGACTATTACAGTACAAAGAAAAAAAATGTGTTTTTAAAGATATGGGAAAAATCAACAAAAATGTATCACCAACTCCTATTTCCCATAAACCCCCCCCCCCATATTTGGTATCTCTGCATTCATAAAAGTCCTATCAAAATCCAAAATAAATTAATGTGATTAGTAAACAGCGTAACAAGAAAAAAACAACTAAAGCGCCAGAATTATATATATTTTTTGTTGCCTCCTCAACATTGTGATAAATGGCATTAACAGCCAATCAATACATAGTCTGCAGCCACATGGTATCAGTAAAAATGTCAGCACAGGGCACAAGAGACATTCCCTCACAGCCCCAGATCATAAAGATTAAAAACGTTAGGTTTTGGAAAATGACACAAGCAAAAATGTATTTTTTATTACAAATTTCAGATTTTTTTTTTACAACATTAATAAAATAATAAACTATTTATGTTCAGTATCTACATAATTGTAACGATCAAGGTCACGATCAGGCCTGGAGATACAGGGGCCTGGGCGACCCCAGCGTGTACTGCAGCTGGATGTGCATCCGAGGACACGCATCAAGCTGAAGCGCATTGTGGTGCGGAGACCCGTTAGGTTCCTCCACTGTGATAGATGCTGATGGCCATACTGTGGTTGACAGCTGAAGTCTGCGGTACCGTGACAGGGCAGCACATGACAGTCACATTCGTCAAGGCGCGCACTCCAATGTCAGCTGCCAGCTGTGCGTTGATTACAAAAGACACTGGGTGACGTGGGAGCTGAGGAAAGTTGAGTAGAATACTTTTTTAAATTAGAGACAAAATAGGGACATATATACTGACGCGTCCACCAGGGCTATGGGGTTATTCGGTACCGGGCCGAACAGTTCGATTCTCTTTGGAGAATGTCACGGTGGCGTGACCCGGCTCCATGACCCTTGCAGTGTCATAAAATATGTATTTATATAAGGTATTTACCGGTATATAAGATTTAATTTGCGATGCCACCTGTGGTATTCGGCAATTGGATGGCGGACGCTGCGGTTTAGATCCACTGAGGTCGTTGGTGACGATCCAGGGTTGTTATAGTTCTCCACGGGTAGCGCAGGACCCCAGGGCAGTTAATAAAGTCTATTGATGGTGGGCAAAGATGTAGCCCAGGGCAGCTGGCGCAGTAAATAAATCAGGGGACAAAGCAGGGTGCAATCATCACAGTTTACTAAGTTTCTGAAGTACGCCGACTCGCCAAGTGCTGTGTACTCTGAGTCAAGGATCCAGCCACTCCCAGGTATATTGGTGGCACTTGTCCAGTACCCCCTTCATGTGTACCTTTCCGGGTCATCTCACTGCGCTGGCTCTCGCCCTCCTGTCCCTCACACACAGTGTCCAGAACCAGCAGCCTCCGGTCCTGTCAGGCGTCGTCTCTCTTGTTCTCTTGCAGCTGCCTTTTCAGTGATTGTGTGTATTTGGCTGCTGCAAATAAGGATACCGCAGCCTCTGGGTTGCTAGCTGAATCATAAACTCTTCCATTAGTCTGGGGCCGGTCACCTCTGCGGCCTAGCTCCTCAAGCAAGTCTCTCCGGGCATTCACTGGAACGGGATTCCTCGACACAGGGCTCTGTGGCGACGCAGTGGTAGTCCCACTTCCCTGGACAGAGCATCCCTTCAGAGCTCACTCTCAGTCTCTGGAGATACTCCTCTGTCCTCTCTGACCCGGGATGAGCTCATCCAGCTCCAGTCCCCAGATCCAACCGTCTCTATACCCTCTCCTCCAGGACTAGCTCCTCACAGTTCCTGTCCCTGGGTCCGACTCACTGACTCCTCACTGGGCACTTCTTGTGTCTCTCTAGCTTAACTCCTCCCACTCTCAATTGTCACTGCCTACCTCCTAGTGCTCCACTACTTTCTAACTGTACCACCCACCCCTCTACCTAATCCCCTTCTCCAGCCAGGGATGGGGTCTGCCCATCATGGGGTCTCTTCCGCCTCAGCACACCTGGCGTTGAGTGGGCTGGTGTTGGATGTGCATCTGTGGGTACTGGGTAGAGCCCCCTCCTTACCATGGGTGGAGGGTACCACACCTCTGGCTAAGGTGCAGTACCTCTGTGGTGACTGGACCCACAGGGTACCACATATACCAGGTTGGGGACCATATATACCAAGTTGGGGTCCATATATACCAGGATGGGGATATATAGGCTACATTCAGACTCTGCATTCTTTGATCCATTTTTTGCAGTGCACTGCATAAAATGGATCACTCAAATGAAATCCTTTATTTGAGAGGCTTCTGTCGGGCCATTCTGTCATAAAGGCCCGACTGGTGGAGGGCTGCAGTGATAGTTGTGGAACTTTTTCCCATCTCCCTACTGCATCTCCAGAGCTAGTATCGTGTCCTGTAGTGGACGGCAGCCTGCCATCAGGGGGCACTATACACAGTACTGTGGAGTCTGTGTCCATTTTGGTGGAGTCGGAGGTTTAGCTTACCAGTTGCACACCATCACTGTGGTGTTGGAGTCTGAGACGGTGTCCATTTTGGCAGAGTTGGATTCAGGGAAACTGAGGATTTGGAGTCAGAGGTTTGGCTACTGACTCCACAGCCGTGGCTATAAACTGAACAATGCTGCAGGGCAGGCACTAGTCTCAGTCGTCCTGCTACATTGTATGATGGGGCAGCCCATAGTCTGTGCTGTCAGTTCTAAACCGCACTAAAATGCATCAAGTGAATTGGAAAAGGCAAAAAAATGCAGCAAAAATCATCTGAATGTCCGTCACTTGTAAATGGGTGTGCTGTGGGTGTGGTTAGGAGAGCTGCTAAATTTGCGTGCGCGCTGCATCTTTTGTCCCTCTTTCTGTTCTTCTAAAGTTGGTAGGTATGCCAAAGTACATCATGTTCCAAATTATTATGCAAATTGGTTTTAAGTGTCATAGGGTTTTTATTGTTTTTTTTATAATGAAACCCATTGATGGTATTGTGTCTCAGGGTTCTTTAGATCACTGAAATCAATATCAGATACCTGTCATAATTAGTTTGGCAGGTGAGCCCAATAAAATGGAAATCTGGGTGTTCCACAATATTAAGCAGGCCACAGTTTTCAAGTTACATGGGAAAGAAAAAGGATCTTTCTGCTGCCGAAAAGCAACAAATAGTGTAATGCCTTTGACAAAGGATGAAAACATTAGATATTGCACGAAAACGTAAAGGGAACCTGATCCCTCCAAATCACCCCCAACCCTATGAATTCCTGTCCAAGCACCCTGAGACATCCTTTCTAGCGGTACTTTTGTGTAAAAATTGAGTGGGGTAACATTGCCAAAACGACCTTTATGCACTAACAAATCTGCGACTTCTTCTCCTTGAATAAGGGTGCGTGCTCACGGTTCGGAGGAGCTGCATGTTGGATGCAGCTGCTCCGGACCTGAGTGAAGCCGTGGGTGGCCGCAGGGAGACCGCAGCCACCCTGTACTCACCATGTGTGGCAGGTGCAGGGCGGCTTCTCCCTGCAGTCACCCGATGGGAGCCGCTTCTGACTTTGTAGCATGAAATAAACATGCTGCGGAGGAGCAGACTGCCGTCAACCTGCACCGCAGCTCCAAACACGCTGCGGGCGGGTTACGCATAGTGAGGATGGGATTTCTTGAAATCCCATCCACTATGCTATTACTGTACTGCGCAGCGTTTTGGACGCAGCAGCAAGACGCTGCGTCCAAAACTCTGCGTACACTGATCGTGTGCACGTACCCTTAGTCTCACAGGGCGGTCCCTGTGAGACTCTAAGCCCGCCTGAGCCGCTCATTATCACACCCCGATGGGCGTGATAAATAATCCTTCTCCTCCTTGCCCTGCTGTATGGGCGTAATAGCCGGTGTGATGCTATTTGTGTCACATCTGGTCATGGTGACGTCTGTACACCCTTTAGGTGTACCGCCGACCTCACCATGCGCATTGCGCATGTACGGCTTTTGCGTTACACCCTTTAAGCGTGATCATCGTACTGTGAAGAGATATGTGGCTGATTCTGAGCACAGACGTGTTTGTGCAGATAAAGGCAGAATGAAGAAGGTTTCTGCCAGGCACGTTCATCAGATTAATAGAGCAGGTGCTAAAAAGGCCTTACAAACCAGCAAACACATATTTGAAGCTGCTGGTGCCTCTGGAGTCCCTCGACCCTCAAGTTTTAGGATCATTCAAAGGCTTGCTGTGGTGCATAAACCTACTATTCGGTCACCCCTAAACAGTGCTCACAAGCAGAGACGGTTGCAGTGGGTCCAGATATACATGAAGACTAATTTTCAAACAGTCTTGTTTACTGATGAGTGCCAAGCAACCCTGGATGGTCTAGATGGATGAAGTAGTAGATGGTTGGTGGATGGCCACTATGTCCCAACAAGGCTGCGACGTCAGCAAGGAGGTGGAGGAGTCATGTTTTGAGCCGGAATCATTGGGAAACAGCTGGTAGGCCCCTTTAAGGTTCCTGAAGGTGTGAAAATGACCTCTGCAAAGTATATAGAGTTTATGACTGAGAATTTTCTTCCATGGTACAAAAAGCAGAAATGTGCCTTCAGGAGCAAAATCATGTTCATGCATGACAATGCACCATCTCATGCTGCAAAGAATGGCCTTGTTCACACATACCTATGCGTTTTTTTAGCAGTTAGAAAAACTGAGCAGTTTTTCTAAGAGTGCCAAGTAGTTTCCCCTGTGGGTCTGAACGTTTTTCTGAAGTTTTTGAATTTTGTCATTTTTCCATTAAAAACGCATATGCAAAAACGCATGCGTTAACGCAGGTGCCTATATGTGCCATGCGTTAATGCATGCTTTTCCCATAGGGCCCCATGTTAAAAAAAACGCATGCGTTTTTGGAAACAACCCCTGCGTTTTTTTACAGCTCCCAAAAAACGCTGCATGCAGCGTTTTTTGAAATGGGGAAAAAAAACGCAGGTGTAGCTAAAAAACGCATGTACACTTATGCGTCAACGCATCTGCGTTTTTTAAAAACTGCTGAAAAAACGCAGAGAGTGCCAAAAACGCAAGTATGTGTGAACAAGGCCAATACCTCTGTGTCATTGGCTGCTATGGGCATAAAAGGAGATAAACTCATGGTGTGGCCACCATCTTCCCCTGACCTCAACCCTAAAGAGAACCTTTGAAGTATCATCAAGCAAAAGATTTATGAGGGTGGGAGGCAGTTCACATCAAAACAGCAGCTCTGGGGGCTATTCTGACATCATCCAAAGAAATACAAGCAAAAACTCACAAGTTCAATGGATGCAAGAATTGTCAAGTTGATATCAAAGTAGGGTTCCTATGTTAACATGTAACTTGGCCTGTTAGGATGTTTTCGAGTTAAATAGCTTTTTATTTCAGTGAATGTGACCTCCTAATGCTGCAAATTCAACAAATGAGCAGTATTAGTTCTTTCAAACATATTGAATGTTTAGAAACTCTACTAAGGCTAGGGTCACACATAAGCCCATGGTCTGTTTTTGGCATCAGTTTTTGCATTTTTTTTCTAAGTCCAATGGAACTGTCCTGATGGAAAAACGGATTATATGCAATAAACACCCTATCTGTTTTTTTCTGCACCTAAAAACATTGCTAGGAAAGTTTTTTACCCAAAAACATTGCTCCCAACGTTTTTGGGTGCCGTTTAAAAACAGATCCAATTTTTTAACATGGGGCCCTATGGAAAAACAGATCTGTTTTTTCTAGCATTTTCTCGCAAAAAATGACTAAGTCCAAAAAACGTTCAGGGGCACAGAAGGCTCAAGAAGCACCCAAAACAAAACGGATTGGTCATTGAAGACACTTTTAAAAATGGATTGCTATGTGTGACCCTAGCCTGAGCCTAATAATTTGGAACAGTGCATTTAGTATATATCAAAAAAACTGCAAAGCACTCGTTACACTGTGCGAAAGGTGCAAAGCTGTGTTGCTGGATCAATATGTAACAAAAAAATCACTGCTGCACTCAGTCTAACCAATAAGTGTGTGCTGACAAGCAATAATGGTTTGAGAAAAAAATTAAAAAAACATCCGTTTTTTCTAAAAAACTCAGTACTCACTTTTTTTATTAAAAGCCGGGGCTCTTGGTACACTCATTGGCCAATGTATGCCTGCCCTCCGGCCACTTCTCGGCGGCCCCGGAGGGTCCTAATGCTGACATCCCTGCCAGATCCTTGCCTGTGGACTCCCTGGTCCTTCTGACCTCATCCTGATCCCTGAGCACCTGGGGTCGGCGGGGGTGCAATCTGCAGCTGGGTGGAGCCAGCACTCCACTTAATCTAGTATATATAAAAAAAACTGCAATGCAAGACTGAGTGCAGCAGTGATTTTTTTGTTACACATGAACAGTGCATTTAGAGTTTTTTTTAATTTTGAAGATTATACTGTTATCATTGGGAGGTTTCTTCAATAAAATTCTATGTATACTCTAACGGTTGATGACTTTTACTACACTGACTGTCATTTGCACCGACCATTTTAGGAAAATCAGAGAAAAAGAACATTTGCATAATAATTTGGTGTATGTTTTTTTTATCAATTGTTTGAAGAACCAGTTTCTCCACTTCCTTATTCACACTTCCTGTACTAGAGCAAATTATCATTAGCATTAACTTTGTTTGACCTTTTCACGTACATGGAGAAAAAAGCCAAATATAGCCAGTTTCACACCCATTGATATTTAAATAGGAAATCATTATGATTTATGTATAACCCAAAAATCTGTCTATCTGGCCATTCTCTTTCAGTATTCTGTTCAGTTCCCAATTCTGCTTTCTCTATCTGCAATTTAGGCTACTTTCAGATCTGCATTTGTTTTCAGTTCAGTGAGGCTGGCTTCACACCACGGATTTTCTTGATCCGGGGCTGTCCGGGGTAAACCAGACAGCCCCCGGACCGTTTTTTTGGCCCCATAGAAACCTATGGGGCCGGATGGAGCCAGATGGCAGCTCTCTGCCATCCGGTTTCATCACTCCGACACACTCCGGGGGAATTCGGATTATTTTCTCCAGACACAAAAATGATGCTTGCATCATTTTTTTGTCCGGGGAGAAAAATCTCCCCATTTGCCGGATCTTGGATTTGGCCGGATCCTCCTGTATCCGGGGCAATCCGGTGCTCCCTAACATGGGAGCCCATGGGGCCAGATTGCCCTGGTCCGGGAGGATCCGGCAAGTGGAAACTGGCGGCTGCACACCGCTGTTCTTTCAGGACCGCGGCAAGCTGCGGTCTTGAAAAATCAGCAGCTGCGGCTGCAATTAGCAGCATCCGGCTGCACACAGGACCGGAGGGCACATTTGGCCCTCCGGTTCTCTGTGCTGATCCGGTCCGGGGCTGTCAGGGTCATGCCTGACAGCCCCGGACCGGATCACACCGTGGTGTGAAGCCAACCTTAGATCAGGCAAACCTTAACTTTTGAACTTCAAGTTTTTTTTCTTTCACATCAGCGTTTTTTCAATTCCGCCATTTTTGCAAAAACCAGATGCGGCACACTTGCTTTAATATTGCGTTCGGGCTAATACATTTTGTATTAGAGATCCGGACATGTGCGGCACTTGCATTTTCATCGTGATCCGATACATCCGGTACTGGACAAAAACTGCCACTAACTGCAGTTTTAAGACAATCCGGAAGTGCCAGATTTGCTGAATCATAATGAAAACGTAAGTGCCTGGATGTGTCTGGAACTCCAATACAAAATACATTAGAAATATTGCCGCAACTGTGTCACATTCAGTTTTTGCAAAAAAAGCAGTATTCCGCTGGTTTTGCAAAAACGCAGATGTGAAAGTGCCCTTAGACCACGTGCACACGCTGAGTATTTGATGAGATTTTTACCTCAGGATTTGTAGACAAAACCAGGACTGGAACAATCAAAGGAAAAGTCTAATAGAAACACCTGCACCACTTCTGTATTATCACACACTCCTGGTTTTGGCTACAAATCCTGATGTAAAAAACTCATCAAATACTCAGTGTGTGCACGTGGCCTTAGGGTACCTTTACACGCCGCTACTGGCGGGTGGATACAACCAGCTACTTCACGTGCACGAGCACGCACAAACAGTTACAAACGGTCAACGCACCATCCTTACACGCCGCCACAAGCTACGCTACGCTACGCTACATCTATCTCTGGATACACCGCCGGGTGCCATAAGTCACCTTCTGTAGCTCACCGTACCTCATTTACACATCGCTACAACCAGTTAATATGGGCGAACCTGGTGCAGCAGGGACAGCACATAGGCGTGCCACAATTGTGGATTACGAGACGTCCGTACCGCTGATAGGACAATGCAAGAAACCCATGATTGGCCAGGCATCGCAGGAGGCTGTTTAACACATGACGCTCGAGCAATTGTGTAGTGTGACTGGTCAGCTCCTTAAATATGCCGCCCTATGCAGCGACTACCAATCGTAACGCAGGAGCTTCCACCAATGATCGCTGAATGGGGGCGGTATCCCGGAGCCTGTGTCACGCCCCAGCTACGTACCAGGTACATCGCCTGGTGTCGACACATCCCTTCTGTTGCTTCTTTACACGCCGATACAGCTCGCTACAATCGCCTGTGTAGCCACCTGTTTCCAGGCAGTGCTCGGAAACAGATGTATCTGTGGCCGGGTGCCTCCTACCGTCTTTACACGCCGCTACTATGGGGTATTTTGCCGCTACAAGCTACATTTGTAGCCTGTAGCGGGTTGTATCCATCCTCCAGTAGTGGCGTGTAAAGGGCCCCTTACTGTTGTCTCTCACTGGGTGGAGACTTGCTGCTGTAATGTCTCCCAAACACAGCACACAGTGATATTATATGAGGTATTACTGCTTTCTGTGATGTTGCATATATGTAGAAGCTGCAGCAGCATGCAGGACATTATTTAGCACTAAGTACACTTAGGGTATGTGCGCACTGGGCGGGTTTTCGGCGGTTTACCTGTGTAAACCGCCGTTTTGCATACATTAGTTTTATTTAAATTTATGTTAATCCAAACCGGCGTTTGGATTAACATTGAAACTAATGTAACCCGCCCAAGGCTGTGCACATACCGGCGGTTACCCAGCGTCATCCGTTGCTAATCCGCAGGTTTCCCAGCGGGTTAGCAAAGAATGACCATGATCTAAAAACCGGCCGGTTCTGCAGCGGCTGCAAGCAGAATCATGTGCTGCTTCCAGCCGCTGCAGAATCGCCGCCGAGAACCCGCTGGGCAGCCGCCGGATACCGCCCGCACATACCCGCCAGGAAGCCGGTGCACGGCGCCGGAGCTTCCTGGCGGGTCCCGCCCAGCCGCCGCCGACCAACCCGCCGGGTAATGTGAACTTACCCTTACTAGAAAGCAGCAGTCATCTCTGTGTCTCTTTGCTAGCCCTCTGACTCTGCTCTTTGTTCTTTTACCCCATCACCTTTCTAAAGACTTCAATAGGCAGTTGTAATATGATTGCTCAATGAGCTGGCTATCCATCTTGTCTTGAGCAATTTTGTAGTATAAATGTTGACACAAGGAGAAATGGCACTTAAGTGAAAAAGAACCATATTTCACAAATAAAATATATTGCAGCATTTGTTATATTCACATGTTCTATTGATATATGTAAAATTTGTCAAAAATAGCAGAGACCTATTAGGTTAGTTCAGCCGAGACAACTAGAGATGAGCCACCACCCTAGTGTTCGAATTCGTTTCATCAAATTGGGGGGTGTTCGTCGAATGTTCGTCGAACACCGTTGAACACCATTGAAAACAATGGCAGGCAAACACAAACACATACAAACACATAATAAAACACCTTCTAAGGTGTCCAAAAGGTGACAAACTACTCAGAAGACACAATAAACATGGAAAAGTGACAAGTACATATAAAAATGAGAAAAGAAAAGAGCTGGATGAGTAAAAGGAGGAGGAGACACAGATATAGGCATGTCATGCCCTTCTAAAATCATGTAAATCACAGCAAGAGGAGTCCAACAAGAGTCTCCATTTTTTCAAAAAATTTGGGCACAGACACCACTTAAGTGGCATCAATTGCCCCACAGTTGCAAGCGTAAATTGGTTTGTGAGGTGACCTTTATGCAGCACATTCAAAAATCCACAAGCCTTTAGTCTCCCCATGTTATCTGTAATGGTACCTTTACACGCCGCCACAACAGGATGGATACAACCCGCTACAGGCTACAAATGTAGCTTGTCGAGCCAATATTGCCCGTAGTAGCGGCGTCTGAAGACGGGACGACACAGCCGGCTACAGATACCTCTGTATCCGTGCACTGCCCATAAACATATGGCAACATCGCCGATTGTAGCGAGCTGTATCGGCGTGTAAAGAAGCTACAGAAGGGAACTCTGGACACCCGGCGATGTAGCTGCAATGTGGCTAAGGCGTCACCCATGCTGCGTGATACCGCGCCCCTTCAGCGATCATTGGTGGAAGATGCTGCGTTACGATTGGCCCTTGCCTCACAGCCCTCCATCTTGGATGAGCTGTCCCTTCAGCACTACACATACGCGCCGTATGCACGATCAGATAGTAGTACAATTACGCGGACACACACTTGAACGTAAAATCATAAATGGCCCATGATCTACATACAGTGTGCACATCCTATCAACATGAAAACGAATAATGCGGGACACAGCGCACAAGTGTGTGTTACGTACCGCTCTGGCTTATTGCACAGCAGCTGCCGTAGAAGTGTTCCGGGTCTGGCAGTGCGCGCAGCGCGCACACAGATGCACACAATCCCATACCACATCGGAGGAGATTACCCAGTAGACAGATCAGAGCCGTGTTGTACGGACTGCACTGTGGGTCTTCTGCAGTAGGGGCCGCATAAGTGTGTCGGCCGAGTCACTGCGTGTTGGGCTACTTATAAAGGTGCGTCACCCCCACAGCGGTCGTAATGACGTCATGACGTTGGTTTCATTTTCACTCTGCCTGCAAGGTGCCAGCCCCGCCTCTGCACACACCATAGCAGTCATGGCAGCCGTGCACCGCGCCGCAACATGGGGGATGGCGGAGCTGATCATCCTCATTGATCATTGTGACCGTCGGGACTATTGGGGCCACCATCACCACCGCCACCCCAGGCTGCGCAATCGGTGCACCGTGCGGCGGATCCAGCGGGCCCTACTCTGCCAACTGGGGGTACAGAGGACAGTAAAAGCGATCCAAAAAAAGATCGCTGACTTGAAGCACAAGTGCCCAGGTCGCATACTGGACATCCGTGCCAGGATTGCCAGGCTGCGTGGTGAGTAATTGTTGCCCCAAAACACACACCGCCACATGTGCATGTCCCACAATACACAAAAAATGATGGAAACATATGACAAGGGACAGTGTGGCCTACACAATCAAACACATCTTCACAGTGTTGTGCTCATCCAGTCAGGCCTAAAAATGTCTCACACGCACAGTCCATGCATACAACATGAGTGTATGCATCCAGCATCACCTGGTTGATGCTAAGTAAGGCTGGGGTCACACACACAGATATCTGCACACATATTGTTTGCACATCTCTGTTTGCAGTCAAATCATGGTCACATGTTGACATTTGGAGACAGCCTCAAAATGGAACAATGTGTCCATGCTTTCACTGCAACCAGAGATCTGTCAACAATATCTGGCCACATATCTGTGTGTGTGTGACCCCAGCCATAGCCGTCAAATACATACCCACACAAGCTCTTTGTAGGACAACAATGTGTAGGCATGATCTTATTACGTCTTTTATGTTCAAATTTCAAACTAGATGCTGAATCCTCATCAGAAGAAGGGCCCCATGCCCCACCCCCAGGTGGCCCATCAAGAACCCCACCACATCAGCCTCAAGTGGCACCCTTGTCCCCAGGGTCAACACCTTCCCCGGGCCTCAGGAGCCAGACGTCCCGTCACCCACCGGGACAGAGGACGTGGAGGACCAGTCCGCACCTGGCAGCCCGCTGGAGTGTGACCAGCTGTCCCCATCTGCCTGGCTGCTGGAGGAACACATCAACTCCCCACAGGAGGGCGAGGAGCAGCAAGTACCTGGCGGGCCAGAGGAGTCTTTGCCCCGTAGCCCAGGACCACTGTTACCCCTGAACCACATAATGTGGCCACGGAGCCCCAGCCCGGGAGTAACACCACCTCCCACTGTCTCCAGCTCAGTGGCGAGTCCTGGGGTGACCATGTCCCCACACAGTGACTATGGTGGTAAGTGTGTTATGTTGCCACAGACACCCTGCACACTGTTGCTTCAATTTCATCTGGGGCCAAACAATTTATGTAAACAAAGTAAACCATGTTGGTTCTCCCTTTTTCCAGATGGTGAACGTGCGGGCTCATATGGATGGAGCTTGACCCCATCTCCCTCCCCGTCTGATGGTGAACTGGATTTGGAGGAACAGGGTAAGTGGATGGTTGCGGCCAGTCATGACTAACCATCAGCAGTGACGAGTGTGTACTAAAGTTTGTGTTTACTCCCAATACAGGTGCCCCTACCATGGAGGAATTCATCCAGGCCCATCAGGCATTTGTGGCCCGTTTGACCACGGCTCTACAGCGTGGCCTGCAGGACCTTGGCCGCCTGGCTCAAATGCTGGCGGACCTACACCCACACCATGGTTCACACCCATGAATTTGAGGGATGCATTGTATCCTGGCCAAACATGGCCCCACAAACAGTTGTCCTTGTTGGACCCTAAAATTTTCACATGTTGGCTTGTTGCCTTGCAAAAGTGAAAATATTGGTTTTTATTTTTTTTTGCCCCCGTTGGGCTCTTTTCTTATAGTGTCCCACATTGGGACCATCACAAGTGTGGACTGGCTAGCCCCATCTGGCCTACAATCCCTATACTGTCCCACATTGGGACCATCACAAGTGTGGACTGGCTAGCCCCATCTGGCCTACAATCCCTATACTGTCCCACATTGGGACCATCACAAGTGTGGACTGGCTAGCCCCATCTGGCCTACAATCCCTATACTGTCCCACATTGGGACCATCACAAGTGTGGACTGGCTAGCCCCATCTGGCCTACAATCCCTATACTGTCCCACATTGGGACCATCACAAGTGTGGACTGGCTAGCCCCATCTGGCCTACAATCCCTATACTGTCCCACATTGGGACCATCACAAGTGTGGACTGGCTAGCCCCATCTGGCCTAAGCCTTCCTTGTATGATGGCAAATGTCTGTGACACATGTATGTTTACAATAAAATGCTGTTGTAACTTTGTTATACGCTCCTTCATGTGACCTTACTAATATTTGGTGACCAAACCTCACCATAACCTAACTATGTGAGGCACATCACAACATCCCTTTGTGAATGTGCTAAGACATTCCAAATGAACCGATGGTGATCCTGCTGAGCGAGCACTGGCCCATATTGTGTGGCTTGGGGAAACCTATTATTGGCCACAATTACATTCACCCCCAAAAACCCACACAATCCTTATTCTGAAATGAATACACAATTGTGTTAATAAATAAAATTTATTCCAGCCTGGAATTTAAAATAAATTACAAATAATAGAATTTTAGTGGAAAAAAAAATTAAAAAAAACCCACTAATTTGGGCCAAAAATCAATAAACAAAATATACATATAAAACGCAAATCCTGAAATTATAAAGTCCAGACTGCCAATTCTGTGCATTGGCTACTAGTGTCCAAATTACTCCTCTTCTGTCGGCTCTGACAATGCCGCATCCCCCCTCCTCTGAGGGCAGCCCCGACCTGCCCCAGAACGTCTGGTTGAACGACGATGTGTTGAGGGGGGATGGGGTGACTGTGGCGGGGCCGGTCTTCTCACGGGCCGAGATGGGGCAGCTGGTGAAAGGGGCCACAAGGTGTGTTGCATGGGGGAGGGGACGTGGCAGCCCCATTGAAGGGCCCCATCATCGGCAGCATCAGCGGCATTGTGGAACACCCTCAGAAGGATCTTCTTCTGGAGCGGCTCCATCCCTCGCATTCTGTTGCTCATGTAGAGGGCGTCGGGGTCCATGTGGGTCCGTTGTTCATCCAACAACACGCGTCGGGCCCAGGTCGCCAGCTCCGTCTCAGGTGGTGCAGGACGTCGGCGGCGACGGATCCCGGAGCTGGGACCTGGGCCTGGACCCACATCACTCGCCGCGCCCTCCTGCTCAGCCCCAGATGTCATGGGCTGAGCATCATCAGCAACAGAATCCTCGGCAATGGAGCCGTCCTCTTCTGGGGCCTGTGGGTGGGGAAAAAAAAAAAAAAAAAAAAACATTAGTGGAGGCTATATCAACTGTATACATTCACAACAGGACTCTATATACCACTCCCACACACACCAAGCCCAACTACCAGAATGCAAAATGAGGAATAACACAGTAAAGCAAATAAGGTTCAAGACCCCAAAACCAGTGGTTCTCCTGTACACTCACCTCGACCATTCCAGGAGCTCAGCTAAATACATAATTAGTTGTTTGTCACGTAGCCGTAATCCAATATTAGGACATGTCACCACAACACCTTGATACTGGGGGCTGTGCTGGCCAATGACACATATTGGGCACCTTCCCATTAGGACTCCTTTATGGTGAGAATCCACCCCTCACTCAATTACCTTTAACCCACTAGCAACAAAGCCAACACACATGTGAGACAGCACCATTTACTACATGGTACTATGTGGCTGTTTGAGAACAAACCACCTGCTATCTTGAAACCCTTAAATAACTAACCTAAACATACCAAGATGTTGTGGAAGAAGCAACATTGCAATACGGCTGGAAGCATAGAATAGAAAAGTCTGGTAAGTCATGGAAGGAGGGCAGATAGATTGACACCCCAAGGTGTGCCGCAGCAAGGAGGTAAATATGGCAACACATTTGGTGTGAAGGATTTATCGAAGCACACATGTGAAGGAAACATTGTGGCCCACCACTGTCACACAATTACCCACCTCCTGTGGCGCAGGTGGTGATGCAGCCGGGCCTACATGGGACGCAGCAACGGGGCAGTTGGTGGTCGTTCGATGCGGGCGAACCTCGCCCAGGATGAAGGTGAACAGGGGATAGTACCATAGGGTAGGTGATGGTACCTCCTCTGCTCCAGCCCCTGAGCGACGACGCTGGTACAGAATGTGAGCCCGCATGAACGCCGACCTCATGTTTTTGATCTTAAGTGCCACCATAGGCTGGTCCCACGTCTTGCCTACCCTTGGCTCCAAGCGATTTGCCAGAGCCACAAGACTCCTGTAGGCCTCGGCCCTCGCTGCCCGATTTTTATATTCGGGCAGCGAGCTGCGCCACAAACATTCGTGCCGCTGATACTCCGTGAGAAGCTGGGATTCCAATTCCACAGTACCCCTCGGCATCTGCCGATGAAAAATTAAAACAAAAAGAACACAGTCACAACACAAGGCATACCGACATTTCAAAACTTGCCACAATCATACACATAATCATTACCTTTCTACAGTGATCATCTATGCAGCTATTTTGTGGAGTGAAACTGGCCATGAGTGTGCCATTTTCTCAATCTCAGACCGCTACTAACTCAAACACATGTATGCTGCCAATATCAAGCCCCGGATATCGGTGTCCACCAACAGATGTTTCAAACATGATTTCTGTCCCCAATGTACCTATTGCAACACACCTTGACACGGTGTGTGCGTACATACCTGTAGAGGGCAACATGTGACCTAACACGTTGTGTGCTAACTAGTACCTGGCCAGTGTCCACAATGGTAAGGGGTCACTATATCAGAAAGGCGGGCTGGCTGTGTGCCAACACTGCACATACTACATGTAATGTGCACCCAGATGATCATGTAGGTGTTCCTCCAGACGTGGAAGTCCCATTTTACCACATGTACCCAACATCCCTGGAATGTCCGCCACAATTCTACCACCCCTGAAATGTTGATGTGAAGTACCAGCCAAAGATATAACACCGTGCTCTTTTACCATTGCCAAAAAGCAGAAGGTGCAATACATACTTACACTATATAAGTATAGGCACTACCTGGCTACTGGGCGACACAGAATAAGGTTCACATATTTAATATTACGTGTTCAATATTTGCATGCCGCTTCAAACATGGCCATACACACATCGCCTAAGCTGCCTGTGCCAGAACCAGCTGCGTTCATTACATTTTCTTACAAACCGCTAAAGAGGCTTACCGTCAGAGCAACAGAAGTCAAACAGGACACTAGTAGCTCAATGCACATCGACGTCTGGACACGGAGCAGTGGCCATTGACCTGCCTTTATAGTCCGGGACACCAATCACAGCGGACACAATAATGCACATCCTGAAGGGGCACCTGGGTGCGGATTTGCCTTCCGCTAATTGGTGGAGATCGCTGAATCGTGATAGGTTGGCGGCCCTTTAAAAGTTGCCCATCCCGCCAAACATTACGCTTGCTGGCCAGACCCATTAGGTAAGTTTTTGTGGACACACATGGAATTGGCGCAGGGTGGGGTGCATATGTTGATGTTCTTGGAGAGCGCCGGAGACTGGTGTAGCGGCCGATATAGGGGTTTGTATTTTAGGGGACGACATATAGTGTAGTGTGTGGGTTAGGATACGGCATTTTGTGTGGGCCTTGACACTTTTGTTGAGATACATTGCTGTGTTTGTTTGCAGACAACATACAGGAGAATGGATGCATGACTGTAGACGGAACTGTGTCACTCATGTCGACTGGATCGATTTCTGCATACTGGTTGTGGCCAATGGAGACTGTGTTCAACGGGAATGGGATGACACAGGGCTTTGAGGTGTTGGGCGCCAGACATGGCATACATGTGTATTTAAAATGACACCTTCAAAAACCAATTACACCATGGGTAACCATCCGCAGTCATGTGCAATGTTGTTTGGTTCATGTAGCCTTTCCTCAACCTTCCATATCGGGGTACGTCACATTCGTTATTCTTCTCATTTTTACTGTAATCAATTGACATTATGGGCTGTGTAATGGATTATGGGACCTGTTTGACCAACATTATTGGTGACACATGTCCCTTTCTAACTCACCTAGGTGCAGATGTGTGAATTTTGGGAGCTCCCATTGACGTTGATGTAGAGGAGGCCACTCTCAATCGCCGTGTGCCATGTTGTTTGGGGTGACTACTGGGTGTTTGCCGTCCTTGCTTCAGGGTTGTGTTTTGGGCCCACACAAGAGATCCCATCCTCTTGGCTATAGTGTGTAATGGAAAAGAGGTGTGGGTTGCTGAACCTGCTGACTTGGCCACATTTTGGTCTATGTACTCATGTTGTGCTTTCACATCTACAGGTGCTGATATTGAGGATGCAGAATATCCATGACCGCAATGTTATCGTGGCTCTTGCGTTGGTGGAAGAGCAAATGTGGTATCAGGATCGGTATGAAAGGTTGATGAGGCGCAGACAGCGTCGGATGTGGACCCGTGATTGGCTTCTGAGGCGGGAAACCCGGGGCCACATGCAGCTGTTGCGGGAGCTGGAGCTTAACTGTCCTGATGATTACCGAAACTATCTCCGTATGCCCGAGGACTGTTTCACCTTCCTATTGGAGCGTGTTGGGCCAATGATAGCGCGTCAGGACACTATAATGCGCCCATCAGTATCAGCTGCTGAGCGGTTGGCGATCACTTTGCGGTTCCTGGCTACAGGGCAGTCCATGACATCCCTCACATACGTGTCACGTGTCTCCCTGCCCCTGCTGAGCCGCCTGATCCCTGAAACGTGTTGGGCCATCTGGAGAGCTCTGCAGCCAGCCTACATGAAAATGCCATTAACCGCTGCAGAATGGCTGGAAGTGGCCCAAGGGTTTGAAACCCGGTGGAACTTCCCCAACTGTGGCGGGGCATTGGATGGTAAGCACGTGAGGATTACCAAACCTGCCCACTCTGGCTCTTTGTATTACAATTACAAAGGGTATTGTAGTATAATCCTCATGGCTGTAGTAGATGCCAACTATGAGTTCCTCTACGTGGATGTTGGAATGCCTGGTCGCAACTCAGATGGGGGGGTGTTTGCCCTAAGCTCCTTGGCAACACTACTAGGGAATGGTGGGCTAAACTTACCCTCAAATGAGCACACGACCGAACATCTCAACTTTGCGTTTGTGGCGGATGAAGCATTCCCACTTCAGGAACACCTACTGCGGCCATATCCCCAGAGGGCCCTTACTTCTGCGAGACGCATTTTCAACTACCGGCTATCCCGGGCCCGCCGAGTAGTTGAAAATGCGTTTGGGATAATGGCCAATAGATTCCGGATTTTTCATACACCTATACATATGAAACCGGAGTCTATTGACGCGGTAGTGGTGGCCTGCTGTGTGCTACATAACTTCCTGCGTCGTAGGGATAGGGCATCATACACGCCAGGAGGTTATGTAGATAATGCAGACGCTACAACAGGGGAGCTCCGTCCAGGGTCTTGGCGTGATGAGGCCCATGTGATTGTGCCACTCCAGCCGCAGAGCCATGGCCGCACTCGGCAGGAGGCCAGGGACAGTAGAGAAGCTTACTGCTCCTACTTCAATGGGTCTGGTGCAGTGAGCTGGCAGGACCAGGCCATATAATGTGGCTGGCTCTGGGAGTTGCTTTTTGTGTTTTCAATGAAGGTGACAGCAGGTTAGCTGCACCCCTTTAATGTTTGGTTGACCTTTTCCATTCTCTTTGTTTTCATTATGTGCATGAGTTTTCATTATGTAGTTATTTAGTTAGTTAGTTTAGGTTATTTTTGTATTTTTTCCATGCACAGTTTGCAATGTGTGGTGATTTGCTTATCCATTGAATTTGCCTGATGAATGTCACCTGCTCTTGAATTCTACAATGTTTTTACTTTATGTATATTTTGTTTGCACAAGACAAGGTCAAGATTCATGCAATATATTAAACCTTTTTCTGTTGGATCCAACATAATCTGTGTGAGCCTGATTACTTGGTGGAGGAGGGCAATGTGATGCAGGGTTGGGTGGGGGCCTGGGATGTCATAGCCACCTATTGGCTGGGATTGTGCACACAATATGTGTGGGTAGCCATGTTTTTCTGAAAGTCTTTTGTCCAACAGTGTTTGTGGCCATTGTGCGTACATGATCCTTTATTTTGTTGTAGGCAGAGGGTCCCCTGCACACAGCACATTGATGCAGGACATATTCTTGTCAGGTGTTTGCTAATGCACTGTCACACAGATCTTTGACTTGGTGCCTTGGAAGCTGATCCACTACATTCACATCTGTCAGCACATATATTAAACCCCATTCAGCCTGTATACATACACATACTTCGCCACAGTTGTCACAGATTTTTGACAGAAAACGCACATACTGTCTTTTGTAAGACGCTAATGTGTGGCACACAAACGCACCTCAGTTCAATCTGCACACGCGGCTGTCACAAGCGCTGATCGTGCGTGACACGGCAAACACTTGTACTACGCACACATAGCCCCGGACCGCTACTTTCATACACACGGGATATGTGACTGGCCACCGCTCTAGCGTGACCCATTACCATCGATTTGGATGCATTCGCCAGGCTCCGCCATGTCACAAGCGCTTATTCCGTGCCACACTCCGTTCACTAGTACGGCACGTCTCGGCCATCCGCCCTGCCCAATCACAACTCCGTAGTGTTGGCCAATGGTTGTGGTTTGGGCGCGGCGTACAGGTCTGTGGCACGCCTATTTGTTTTACGTCCTGCCTTTGTTGCTCCCAGATCACTCTGTGGTGGCTGTGTGTAAAGCTGGTACGCTGAGCTACAGACGGCTACTTGCGACACCCGGCGATGTATGTAGCTGTAGATGTAGCGTAGCGTAGTGCACCTTGTGGCGGCGTGTATAGAGGGTGCGGTTCCCGTTGGTAACCGTTCGGCCGTGCTCGTGCACGTGAAGTTGCCGTTGGTATCCATCCTGTTGTGGCGGCGTGTAAAGGTACCATAATGGTACCTTTACACGCCGCGACGGCAGGCTGGATACAGCCCGCTACAGGCTACAAATGTAGCTTGTAGCGTCAATGTAGCCCGTCGTAGCGGCGTCTGAAGACGCGACGCTACAGCCGGCGACAGATACATCTGTTTATGGGCTCTGCTCGAAAACTGATGGCTACATCGCCGATGGTAGCGACCTGTATCGGCGTGTAAAGAAGCAACGGAAGGGAACTCTGGACACCCTGCGATGTAGCTGCAATGTAGCTAAGGCGTGACCCTGGCTCCGTGTTACCGCGCCCCATGTGCGATCATTGGTGGAAGCTGCTGCATGACGATTGGTAGTCGCTGCATAGGGAGGCATATTTAAAGGAGCTGACGAGTCACACTACACAATCGCTCGAGCGTGCTATATTACTCAGCCTCCTGCGTTGCCTGCCCAATCAGGATGTTATTGCTTCGTCCTATCAGCGTACGGACGGCTTGTAATCCACAATTGTGGCACGCCTATGTGCTGTCCCTGCTGCACCAGGTCCGCCTATAGTAGCTGGTTATAGCGGTGTGTAAATGAGCTACAGCTGGCTACTTGAGACACCCGGCGATGTAGCTAGCTATAGATGTAGCGTGGCGTAGCGCACCTTGTCGCGGCGTGTAAAGGAGATGCGTTCACCGTTTGTAGCCGTTTGAGCGTGCTCGTGCACGTGAAGTAGCGCGATGTATCCAGCCTGCCGTCGCGGCGTGTAAAGGTACCATAATGGTACCTTTACACGCCGCCACGGCAGGCTGGATACATCGCGCTACAGGCTACAAATGTAGCTTGTAGCGTCAATGTAGCCCGTCGTAGCGGCGTCTGAAGACACGACGCTACAGCCGGCGACAGATACATCTGTTTATGGGCTCTGCTCGAAAACAGATGGCTATATCGCCGATGGTAGCGAGCTGTATCGGCGTGTAAAGAAGCAACGGAAGGGAACTCTGGACACCCGGGGCTGTAGCTGCAATGTAGCTAAGGCGTGACCTCGGCTCCATGTTACCGCGCCCCATGTGCGATCATTGGTGGAAGCTGCTGCATGACGATTGGTAGTCGCTGCATAGGGAGGCATATTTAAGGAGCTGACGAGTCACACTACACAATCGCTCGAGCGTGCTGTATTACTCAGCCTCCTGCGATGCCTGCCCAATCAGGATGTTATTGCTTCGTCCTATCAGCGTACGGAAGTCTTGTAATCCACAATTGGAGCACGCCTATGTGCTGTCCCTGCTGCACCAGGTCCGCCTATAGTAGCTGGTTGTAGCGGTGTGTAAATGAGCAACAGCTGGCTACTTGAGACACCCGGCGATGTAGCTAGCTATAGATGTAGCGTGGCGTAGCGCACCTTGTGGCGGCGTGTAAAGAGGGTGCGTTGACCGTTTGTAGCCGTTTGAGCGTGCTCGTGCACGTGAAGTAGCGCGATGTATCCAGCCTGCCGTGGCGGCGTGTAAAGGTACCCTTATGGTACCTTTACACGCCGCCACTGCAGGATGCATACAACCCGCTACAGGCTACAAATGTAGCTTGTCGCGCCAATATCGCTCGTAGTAGCGGCGTCTGAAGACGGGACGACACAGCCGGCTACAGATACATCTGTATCCGTGCACTGCCCATAAACAGATGGCTACATCGCCGATTGTAGCGAGCTGTATCGGCGTGTAAAGAACCCACAGAAGGGAACTGTGGACACCCGGCGATGTAGCTGCAATGTAGCTAAGGCGTCACCCAAGCTCCGTGTTACCGCGCCCCATCTGCGATCATTGGTGGAAGCTCCTGCGGTCCGATTGGTTGTCGCCGCACAGGGCAGCATATTTAAGGAGCTGACGAGTCACACTACACAATTGCTCGAGCGTCAAGCATTAATCAGCCTCCTGCGATGCCTGGCCAATCATGGTATTATTGCTTTGTCCTATCAGCGTACGGACGTCTCGTAATCCACAATTGTAGCACGCCTATGTGCTGTCCCTGCTGCACCAGGTACGCCCATAGTAGCTGGTTGTAGCGGTGTGTAAATGAGCTACAGATGGCTACTTGAGACACCCGGCGATGTATCTAGCTGTAGATGTAGCGTAGCGTAGCGCACCTTGTGGCGGCGTGTAAAGGAGGTGCGTTTACCGTTTGTAACCGTTTGGGCGTGCTCGTGCACGTGAAGTAGCAGTTGGTATCCATCCTGTTGTGGCGGCGTGTAAAGGTACCATAAGATTTGTCACCAAAATCTAAGTAGAGGCCAAAAAATCAATAGTGTGAGTACTTCATGCATGAACTGTCACATGGATATGAAGCAAAAGTCGCAGTGGGAAGCTCACTTTGCTACAGTGTGGCCTAGTGGGCCGGGCCAACCACTGTCTGCCCCATCAAGTGCATCTGACTCACCGTGGCTGGGTCGACACGTTGCAGGCGTTTCATCTTCCTCCTTGTCACAGGAACCGCACCTGCGGCTGTGGAAGCCCGGTGGTCCAGATCAATAAAGACATCGTTGGTTGAACAGTTTAGGGGTTAAATTGTTTCGTGATGCCACCTATGAGAGTTCCGGTAATGATACCGGCGCTGCGGGACCTCCGGGGGATGGAATGCAGCAAGATGGAACGCTCCCCACAGGCTGAGCGGTGATCCCTGGAGCCAGGAGCTGCACAAGATGTTCTGAGGCAGCTGCGGTTACTTTAGTGTGCGGAGAGATACAGTTCATAAGAAGGCACGGACACTAAAAGTCTCTGTAACGGGTATTTTACTGTAACCAGCAGGTGATACATGGCATACAGTTACGGGTAGTGGACCGGGTGGACTCAGCAACGACCAGTGTTTCCCAGAGCTCCGCGGTGTTCCTCCATTCTAACTAACTTGTGTTGCCGTGGTCGCCCAGGAATGCCAGATCGGGTACAAGGAGGCTGCTTCAATGCGGTGTTGGTGATTAAACAGGAAGAAGTCTTTTGCAAAGTTCAAACAGAAAGTCACTTGTGCAGGGCACTATTGCGCACCCGTATAGCGAACCACCCATCGTAGCACGCATGTCGCTCGTAGGTAATAATGTCCCCTCTATACAGGTCACGATCTGGATGTCCTCTCGGTAAGTATGACTCTACATTGCACCTTCCTACAAACACTTCCTCATACACGCCCTCCTCCCTGGGAAAACCCCACCCGGTAGATAGGTTGAAAGTGCTCACCCTACCTTCCTTGTTCATCAGGTAGCAGGGGTTGGCGGCGAGCTTCGGCACGAGCCTCCATGTTGGCGCGCATACGAACCCGCCACTCCTCCCAGCGGATGCGACGTATATCGTCGTCTGTGCGGTACGGGGTATGAATATAGTCACTGCGACGTGTAGGCTGCTGAACGGCTTGGGCTTGGCGGGCAGTCTGGATAGGCACCCGCTTAAACGGCATCGGAGAAGGCACCGCAGCAGCTCCAGACCAACACAACCGAGCAGGCTGCTCGACCGAAGGGTTCACGGTATCTCCCCAGGCGAATCCGGTGTAGAGGTCCTCAGCGGTGCTGTGGGTCTCGTCGTCGTCATCATCCTCCTCTCCCTCGACGATTACATCGGGCTGCTCAGCGGGTGAAGATGGAACGTGGAATCCCTCCGGGCAGGTGGGCGGCTGTGCTGCAGGATTCTCCTCGAGGACGTCCTGCAGGGCTTCCAGGCTGCCTGCCTCTTCTTCTGTTACATCGGGTGGTGGTGTTTCAATACCGGTGACCAGGTAGGCCTCTGTAGTTGTAGAGGAGGCCTCCGGCTCAGGGGAGAAACAGGCAACAGTCTCTGAGTTGGCAGTGAGACCATTAGTGGGTTCCTCAGCGGGAACCAGGTAGGTATCTGCTTCTTCTGTGGAGCAGGTTGCAAGCTCCGGCTCTAAAACGGATTCGGCTGCGGCTTCAGACACTGGAACGGGGTGAATTGAGGTCTCCACTGGGATGACGCAATCTATGGGCTCCGGCGATGAAGCAGGACAGGTGGTTGGCGTGGGTGAGGTGGCAAAACAGGAACTGTCGTCCGGGTCTGGAATGAATGCACCAATACGGTTCTGCTGGATAGCCCAATGGAGTCGGCTGCCCAGGCTCGCGCTCCAGCTGCAGATCGTCCACTCTACTGTCTCTATGAGCCTCACCCGGAGGTCCTGCAATGCCTCCTGTCAGAAGTCGGGGCTGCCGTCGATAGTGAAGACGGGACCCGGACCCGGATGGCCTATGGCTGCTTTGTCCTCTGCCTCGACCTGCTGCATTAGGTCGTGGAGTCTCATGCTGGTCATCTTCTTGGAGGAACCGCACCCGTCCAAACCGGTAACCGTTCTGGTCAAGAGCTGGTGAAGAAGAGTCTGACCCTCCCACTTCCTTGGGGGTTTTTGTAGTCCAATTGTGGGAAAGTCTTTGGTCCGCCCCCATGGTTGTTTCAAGCAATCAGGGCAGACAATGATTTTGGCGCCTTTACCTTGGCCCTCCCACGAAGAGGGGTGGTGGCTCACCCCTGGGCCTGCACGTGGTGGCTCACATGGCGGGGATCGCCATCTTGGACGCCATCTTGGCCCAACGGTGAAAAGGTGGGAAAAGTTGTTTTTGGGACGAACAAAGTCCTTTTTGATTAAATAAAGTCTTTTTAAGCACATTATACCCATTAACGAACGGGCCTGCTCGTATCCTGTTTGTGACGCCAAATTCTGACTCACCGTGGCCGGGTCGACACGTTGCAGGCGTTTCATCTTCCTCCTTGTCACGGGAACCGCGCCTGCGGCTGTGGAAGCCCGGTGGTCCAGATCAATAAAGACGTCATTGGTTGAACAGTTTAGGGGTTAAATTGTTTCGTGACGCCACCTATGAGTGTTCCGGTAATGATACCAGCACTGCGGGGCCTCCGGGGGATGGAATGCAGCAAGATGGAACGCTCCCCACAGGCTGAGCGGTGATCCCCGGAGCCAGGAGCTGCACAAGATGTTCTGAGGCAGCTGCGGTTACTTTAGTGTGCGGAGAGATACAGTTCATAAGAAGGCACGGATACTAAAAGTCTCTGTAACGGGTATTTTACTGTAACCAGCAGGTGATACATGGCATACAGTTACGGGTAGTGGACCGGGTGGACTCAGCAATGACCAGTGTTTCTCAGAGCTCCGTGGTGTTCCTCCATTCTAACTAACTTGTGTTGCCGTGGTCACCCAGGAATGCCAGATCGGGTACAAGGAGGCTGCTTCAATGCCCTATCCGGGGTATACGTTCCGGACGTTTTGGGGAGCCTTGATTCCTTTTGGTGGGTACTCCACTGGCTAGACGACTGTGTGTGGCGGTGGTGGGGTGCTCCTGTAAAGCGGTCCCTCCACTCCTCTGGTTCGCATAGCAGTGCTGAACAACTACTAGCTTCGGTACCAGCAAACCGGCTGTAGATGGGCACGGGATGTTTTTGGACCCGCATGTAGATGCTCGTAGATCGGTTGTTAAGGCACCGGGAGTAATGGTGCCCAACCGGGGGTGATGGCCAGGGGGCTGCATGGGACTGTGTAGGCCCCCTCTCCTAGGTTGCAGAGCTTGTTGTTTTAGCTCCCTTCTCCTACGTTGTTGCAGAGAGTTCTACTCTTTAGACTGACTTTTTGCAATCAGTTCTCCACTACACACTACCACTACACTCCGCCCACCAGGGCCTTTTTGGCCCTCTATGCTGATGATGCATGTAGGGTATGGAGCTCTGAGTTAACTGTGTGACTGCTGAGTCAGAGAATATTGCTGCTGCTGTTTTGGCTGCAATACCCTCCTGTGACGCACTCGTTGCGGGGCGCCACACATCCGCGGCCTCTATATCCTCTGGATTCAGACCTTTCACCTCTTTACCCGCAACAGCCAGTGTGATTGGCAGGTCATCAGTTCTTTTGGAAGTGGAAACACCTGCTGGTGTTGAGAGCTGTTGGACATCGAAAGCATCACCTTTGGATGAAGGCAACATAGTAATATCTCCGCCTGCACCTTCCTCACAAACCAACAGTTTCCGGGGACACCCTACTCAACTCCGTCTCAGCACAGCAGCCATCCCTCGGTCCCTCAGATGTGGACAAGTAAAAGACCATTTCCTCCTAGCCATGAGGAAGCTAAGAGATTGAATTTCACCATCTGCAAGCTGTTGGCTACAGAAATGCGGCCTTTCTGCCTGATGGACACAGAGGATTTTCGAGACCTTATGTCCGTCGCAGTACCCCAGTACCAGATGCCCAGTCGCCACTACTTCTCAAAGAAAGCTGTGCCTGCGCTACACCAGCATGTTGTACACAACATCACCGCTTCCTTGAGAAACTCTGTGTGTGACAGGGTGCATTTCACCACAGACACTTGCACGAGTAAGCATGGACTGGGGCGTTACATGTCACTGACTGGGCACTGGATAACTATGGTGACAGCAGGAGAAGGGGCTGCTGTCCAAGTCTTGCGTCCCCATGAGTTGTGTGGTAATCCTCTGTATGTAGACGTTCCTCCACTGCTTCTGTCTCCTCAACCTTGTCTCGGTCCTCCACCTGCACCCAAATCCTGTCTGGTAATGCCACCCGTGTTCCAACTGCACAGAAGGAATCCTGCACACCTTGTTACTATGCAGGCAGCAGGGGTCAACGGCATCAGGCGGTGTTTACGTTGAAATGTCTGGGGAAATGACAGTCACAGAGCTGAGGAGTTGTGGTCAGCTGTGGAGACCGAGTTTCATCAATGGTTGTCTCCACTGAACCTGCAGCTAGGGAAGGCTGTGTGCGACAATGCTGCAATGCTGTGTGTAGCCCTTCACCAGGGCAATGTGACACACGTGCCTTGTATGGCTCACGTCTTGAACCTGGTTGTCCAGCAATTTTTAACCCACTATCCTGGCCTAGATGGGCTTCTGCAGAGGGCACGGTCGCTGTGTGCTCACTTCCGCTATTTGCAGCTCAACGACTTGCATCTCTACAGAAGTCATTCGGCCTCCCAGTTCACCGGCTGAAATGCAATGTGTCAATACGATGGAATTCAACTCTGCACATGTTGCAGCAACTGTGGCAGCACCAACGAGCCCTGGTGCAATACGTTATGACGTATAACCTGCACAAACGAGATCCAGAGGTGGGGCAAAGCACACTGCTGGAGTAGTCTCAGATCAAGGACCCATGCAGCCTTCTGCACCGTTTTGAAATGGCGACGAAGATGACGATGCCATTATCAGCATGACTATTTCGGTCATTTACATGCTGGAGCACACTTTAAACAGTATTCGGAGTCAGGTGGTGGGAGAAGAGGAGGGGGAGGAAGTACAGGAGGAGTCGTATGCAGAAGGGATAACAAGATCTTCAAGGTCCAGATGGTCGACAGCACCAAGGCAGCAGGCAGTGTGGGGGAGAGGGATTAACGAGGGCGCATGGTAGCAGCCAAACTGTGGAGGAAGGTGCAGGAGCCGAGGAACAAATGGAAGATGAACTTGCGATGGGCATTGTGGGGCAGCGCCTGGATTGCAAGACAGGAAAAAACGTTGAGCCCGGTAGTAGTGCACACAGTACCTGGATTTATTGCTAAAAACACAGCGGAGGCACAAGATGCCAGAATCCGGGTCGCAGCCGGGTACAATGGATACAGTTCACAGCTAGTAACCCGTTCCCTTCCGGTTATGAGCTCTCCGGCTGAGCTCGCACTGGGCTCCCAGCCCTCCCAGGCTAGGCCGTGTTATTACCGCACACGGCCCCCTGGAGCTCTTGTCCTGTCCAGTCGTTAGATGCTGCTGCTTCAGCTTCAGGCTAAAACTGTCCACAGGGAGCCCCGCCCTGTCTCCTACCCAGGCTTTTAACCCCATATCTCCTTCCTGGAAACCTGCAAGACCCGGAGCGGAGGGAGTAGACTGTCCCTCTTTCCTACACCCTATACCGGGCTCAATATGTGACAGTGCGCATTCTGGGGGAGACATGGCGCCCCTAGCATATGATCCCCCGCACTGTCTCACAGCATGGAAGACTCATCAGATCAGGGAGACCTTGATCATATTTCTGTTGTGCGAGGTTGGGGGGAGAGGGCAGAGGAAGGAAACATGATTCTTACCTCGCCGCCACCAACACAACAAGGACTTGGGCCTCCTGGATGCGACCTGAAGAAGAGCCACCACGACTTCTGCTCAGAGGCAGAGTTGTGGTTGAGGATGCAGTTGTTGATGTGCTTCCAGTACTCCATCTCTGTCCAGGAAGGCGCAACCTAACCTCGTCATCGCTAGCATCCTCCTCCACCTCCTCTGCTGACTCTCATCGACTGGCTGATTGTGGGTTGACAGTAAGTGGGATGTCCAACCTCATCATCACCCTGTGTGCTCTCACACCCGTCGTCCTCAGGGTCAACCTCTTCCTGCCCTGACCGAAAAGTCAAGTTGTCATTCTAGTCAGGTATCTCAGTCTCATCAGCATCTTCCTCATTGTCTCCACCAACAGGACGTGCAGTTTGGGAATGAGGGTCTACATTATGCTTGCTCAGAACCTTCTTTATCTGGGCCTGGATCTGACTCACAAAGCTTCTGGGCATCAGTGCAGATCATTTCCTCATCTGGACTCACAGAAGCTTTGGAGCAGACCTCTGATTTCCAGACTATAGTATAAGTGAACATCTCTGCATACTCAACCATCTGTCTTACCCCATACTCAGACGGGCGGCTGGAGACTTGGGAGCTGTGAGGAAGCAAGTGCGATTGGGGTGATGGTGGACTGGTGTATTTGTGATGTTGAAGTTGAGGTGGAGGAGAGCCCACTTGATGAAGTATTTGCTATCCATTTAAGCACCTGCTCTTTTTGTGCCTCATCTACAATTGGTAGCGATCGTCGTGTGACTCGTGTCTGTAAGAAAGGGATCATATGAGATTGTCCACGGAAAGAATTAGACCTCTTACTTTGGCTGTAAGATGGTCTTTCTTCAGCAGATGTTACTGTTGCTTTACCACCTACCCACAGACACAAACTTTTTTTCCCTTTCCACCATACCTATTGGCCTTTTCACCAGCAGCAGGCCTTTTGCCACTCATTTTGTATGTGAACAAATATGCAACTCTGCAATTGTTGGCAAAAAAAAAAAACTTTGGATGGAAATTGAGCAGAGCTGAGTGGCTAAACAGTGCTACTAGGCCAAAACTATTACCTGGGCTAGATGCAGTTATAAATTAGTATGAAATAGACAGGCGGTGTAGCTTGGTTCACAAGTGGGCTACACCACTGACTAACAGACACTGCGACTAGGCCAAAACTATTACCTGGGCTAGATGCAGTTATAAATTAGCATGAAATAGAATGCCGGTGTAGCTTGGCTCACAAGTGGGCTACACCACTAACTAACAGACACTGCTACTAGGCCCAAACTATTACCTGGGTTAGATGCAGTTAAAAATTAGTATGAAATAGACAGGTGGTGCAGCTTGGTTCACAAGTGGGCTACACCACTCACTAACAGACACTGCTACTAGGCCCAAACTATTACCTGGGCTATATGCAGTTAATAATTAGTATGAAATAGACAGGCGGTGTAGCTTGGTTCACAAGTGGGCTACACCACTGACTAACATACACTGTTACTAGGCCCAAACTATTACCTGGGCTATATGCAGTTATTAATTAGTATGAAATAGACAGGCGGTGTAGCTTGGTTCACAAGTGGGCTACACCACTGACTAACAGACACTGTTACTAGGCCCAAACTATTACCTGCGCTAGATGCAGTTATAAATTCGTGTGAAATAGACAGGCGGTGTAGCTTGCTTCACAGCTGGGCTACTCCACTGACTACCAAAAAACTATGGATAGAAACTGAGCAAAGCTGAGTGGCGAAAGTGTGCTACTAGGCCCAAATGATTGCCTGGGTTAGATGCAGTAAAGAATTGTTATTAGATACGCAGGCGGTGTTGCTTGCTTCACAGCTGGGCTACTCCACTGACTAACAGACACTGCTACTAGCCCAAAAGGATTGACTGGGCTAGCTGCAATAACAAATTGGCTACTAGATAGACAGGCGGTGTAGCTTACTTTAGAGCTAGGCTACACTGCTGACTACCAGACACTGCTACTAGCCCAAAAGGATTGACTGGGCTAGCTGCAGTAAAAAATTGGCTACTGGATAGACAGGAGGTGTAGCTTACTTTACAGCTGGGCTACACTGCTGACTACCAGACACTGCTACTAGCCCAAAAGGATTGACTGGGCTAGCTGCAGTAAAAAATTGGCTACTGAAGACAGGCGGTGTAGCTTTCTTCACAGCAGTGCTACATTACCTGCCCGAAAGGATTGCCTGAGCTAGATTTGGCCAGATGCTGTGAAAAACACTTGAACAGCACTGGCACACACCTGCCTGGCAAAAACTAATAGGAACTGCTCTAACCTAGCCCCCTAAAGGGCTGAAATTACAACTAGTCCCTACTTCTATGAAGTAGCCCTCAAAAGGGCTGATATTCCAAGTCCACCTAGTCCATACTCCCTACTTCTCTGAAGTAGCTTTCAAAAGGGCTGATATTCAAACTAGTCCCTACTCCCTAAACCTATCTGTCTATCTAACTTGATATTCGCTCACTATCTGTCTAAGTCACACTTTATAGCGCCCGCAGCAGTAGCAGTGCCTGACTGACACACAACTGCTGCACTGAGGTAATGGCGGTGATGGGGAAAATGGTTGGGTCTTATAGGGCAAGGACATGTGACGTACACAGCCAATGACACATGCCCTTACTTGTGTGCAAAAAATGCGCTTTACTGTGTGTGTGTGTGTGTGTGTGGTGTGATTGGCTGACAGCCTGCACCGCCCCACTGTATATGCAGGTAGGAGAAAAAAAAATGGAGATTGGCATTATTTTCTGCAGCACTGATCTAAACCCTGCCCCCCCCCCCCCCCCGCACACTATGCACTGAAACTGGATCTTAACATTCAATAACAGTATTACTGTGAAAAGCCCGGTATGCTTTTGGTGAACGAACCATTATCGAACATAACCTCGAACTGCCGAATTTGAAGCTAATTGTTCGCATTCGTTGATTGACTCGAACACCGCCCACAACAGCTCGAATTTGAGATTGGCGAACATTTCTAATCAAACATCGCTCACCTCTAGAGACAACTCAAGAGCAACCAGCAGTGTTTATTTCCCCTGAAGCTATTATTACCAGAAATTCCATCTGAGCCTGTGCTTTTAAGAAGTACTTCCATTTAAACAAGTCATTTATTACCTCAACTATGGTTTTGTGACTTACAAGGGTTTAATTGGTTCCTTGGACAATGCCATTTTATTTCTAATACGATGTGATGTTCTTGATGAAGGAGTTTGACTCTGAAACACATTGAAATAAATTACATATTGAAAATTACTGTGTTAATGTCCTTGCTTCTATGGCAGCAGCCCGACTTTAACCCTCTCCTTCCTGCCATTTGAGCATTGTTGATACTGGGACTGCCGCAGCTGTCTGCTTTTTTCAGCCTATTACCAGTGGTTGTGTAGGGACCCGGTCCAGATTGTATCTGTCCCTTTAAAAGCCCCTGAACCGTGAGTAGCTCCAGCACACTACACTCATTCCTTAGTTATCCCTCTACAGTCATTAGTGAGTTTTAGAAATTTACTTTTATTTAAGTTCATGTATTTTTTATGTATTTCTTGTCTTCCAACACCATCTGCTTGTGAAAATGTACTGTTTATATCACTTTGCATTGTGAGAATCTGACATGTAACTTGGGTGTTGTCCTATTGACCGGTGACCCAGTGACAAAATTCAATAAGTGAAGCTACTTCCAATCTCTGTCTGTCTAGATAGACAGAGCTGGAAATTCCTAGTTCTGGACAAGATACCACACAGAGCAGAGCTCATGTGGTGGCTCTCCTCACCCCCTCCAGGCCCAAGGCCTGGAAGTTCATGCTTTCCTTCACCACAAGATTTCCTGCCAGGCCCCAAGGCTTAGCATCTTTCTATGTGTTCCACAGACAGTTTGCTAAACACTTTCTACCCTGGATCCTTGCTGTCTGGATTTACACGTTTTTCTTCAGCAGTAGGGCATGTTGAATGTAACGAAGAGAGTATTGCCCGCATGTTGTAAAAGACTGAGGGTCTCCCGTCCCACCACAACCTTATGCTATTTGCTTCAAGTACTTTTGCACATTTGTGACCAGCTGTGAAATTAACCCAGGATTCCCAAGTCCGTAAAACCTTCTGGTTATCTCTAACCTTCCACTCTAAGCCATAAAAGACACTTAACCTCCCTATAGCAGCATACAAATACTACATCTAAATAATCCGTGCTCTTACAGCTCCAGAACCCCAATCTCATGTCAGTATTCAACTAAAATGTTGATTGCTCTCAGTGTGAGAAACAAGATACAAATCTTGTAGTTGTGATACCTTTTAATGGCTAACAAAAATAAAATAAATGATGTTATAAGGCGAGCTTTCGAAACGACTCAGGTCTCTTCATCAGGCATGGTATGACAAGATATTGAATGAAACTCAAAATATATGCATGCAAAACTAAATTGATTGGACACTTGTCTAAATAAACATTACAAAGACTGGACATTTGGCAAAATAAACAAAGCATTAAACCAGGGCTTCCACCCCACCTCCATTGAGGATCAGATCATTAAAGCCACAAGGATCCCTAGAAGTCAAGCACTCCAATACAGAGAAAAAGAAGAGAACCATCGTGTTCCTCTGGTGGTGACCTACAACCCACAGCTTGAGGTACTATGGAAAACTGCCAGGAAACTTCATCACATCCTACACAAGGATGACCGGCTTAAAATAATATTGAAAGACCCTCTCTTGCTGTGCTACAGGCAGCCTCCCAATTTAAGAAACATCATGGTCCGAACTTTGATGCCCTCGGATACACCAAAAGGAACTTATCCATGCAATGTGAAGAGCTGCAAGACCTGTGCTCACATAGAGACCAGAGACAGGATACAGATCCCCAACACACAGCAGGATTATAAGATTCCTGGGACTTTCACATGCTCCTCTTCCAATGTGGTTTATTTAATTATGTGCACCATATGCCCAGAAGGGTCTTTCTATGTCGGTGAGACTGGGCAACGTCTAAGGGCAAGGATGAGGTCTCACCGTCACACAATTACACACGAAAAAATCAATTTTCCAGTAGCGGAGCATTTTTCTGGCCAAGGAAATAACATTGATAATATGAAGGTTTTAATTTTGAGAGGTAATTTCAAATCCCCAAAACATCGAAGAGTGTGTGAACCCAAGCTAATTAGAAGTTTCAATTGCATACAGAACGGACTGAACATCGCTGATGGTTTTATGGCTCATTACCACGTCTAAACAATGTTGTTCAAAGACATGAAAATCTTAGACACCAAGTTTTCTTATAATTTACTGTCCTAAAGACTTTATTACCTCTGGGCCTGCCTGATTGAAGATCCTCTCCAAGGCTGCTTTGTTTATTTTGCCAAATGTCCAGTCTTTGTAATGTTTATTTAGTCAAGTGTCCAATCATTTTAGTTGTGCATGCATATATTTTGAGTTTCATTCAATATCTTGTCATACCATACCTGATGAAGAGACTTGAGTCGTCTTGAAAGCTTGCCTTATAACATCACTTATTTTATTTTTGTTAGCCATTAAAAGGTATCACAACTACAAGATTTGTATCTTGTTTCTCACACTGAGAGCAATCAACATTTTCTCAACTGGCTAACACGGTACCAAACCTTTTTCTTAGTATTCAACTATAAACTGTATTTGCCGTGGCATTCCCACGTGAGACTGTGTAACATATGCACCATGTTCAATATCCCTGTTGCTGCAGTAGTAAACGTAACTGTATTTTCCAAGACCTGTGTCTGTGGTCATTCTCGGCTCTGGACTCTGCTTGGGGTTGGATAACACGAAACAATAAGCCTCATTGCAATTGTGTCTTCATAACCCCAACAGGTGAGCAAAACAATACTATAGGTTTCACCTTTTGTCTCAGTTAAAACCCTATTGAACTTCATCCATATCCCTATTTTAATGCTGAATCTTTGCCAAAAATGAAGGAAAGCTACAATATGACAGGAGTTTCTGAAGTGGCTGAAGCTTTGATTTTTGTACAGATGCACATATTTACTAAGCCTAAAACCTCCCAAACAGCTATGGTACAACTTTTCTCCTAGATAAAATTCAAGGTGCCCAATTGCTGTTTGCCCCATAAGCAGATATCAGGGACAGTTTTCCTGCTATTTAACAACCTTTTATGATCAGCATTACTTTATTCCTGTATGACCAACCCTTTGAGGAAGTACAATGTGTACATCATAACCAGAATGTTATCTGGTTTTACTTGTTGCTCAGTGATGCTGTTGCGGATAAGTGTATATTGTACTGTAGAAAATACAACACTGTAGACATGACGACTAACAAAAAAAAACAAAAAAAAAACCCATATCAATTTAAAGATGTTATGAAAAGTTCACCCAGCAGAATAGGGTATGTTAACATGCTGTTTTCTGCACATCAGCTGTTTCTTTATGTAGAAAGCTAAGATTTTGTTTCATTTTATAATTTATTTTTATGGGGGTGCTCAATATAACAAACCAATCCAATCTCCACCTATAGTAGAGTTTTCATTAGTGGTGTAACTAGAGTCAGATTGGTCCCAGTTCAAAATTTGGACCTGAACTCTCCTGCATGTTGGTCAGATGTATGGGCCAATGTAGCATTCAAGATCCTCTAAAGACATATATGTTGCCCTTCCCCTTCATTATATAGTAATATCTCTCATCCTAGTACATTGCCCCGTCATTCTTGGTCCTTTCCATGTACATACAGTCATATGAAAAAGTTTGGGCACCCCTCTTAATCTTACTCATTTTTTTTTGTTTAAAATTGGGTTTTTGCAACAGCTATTTCAGTGTGATATATGTAATAACTGATGGAGACAGTAATATTTCAGGATTGAAATGAGGTTTATTGTACTAACCGAAAATGTGAAATATGCATTATTTCAAAATTTGACAGGTGCAAAAGTATGGGCACCTCAACAGAAAAGTGACATTAATATTTAGTAGATCTACCTTTTGCAAAAATAACAGCCTCTAGTCGCTTCCTGTAGCTGTTAATGATTTCCTGGATCCTGGATGAAGGTATTTTTGACCATTCCTCTTTACAAAACAATTCCAGTTCAGTTAAGTTTGATGGTCGCCGAGCATGGACAGCCCACTTCAAAACATCCCACAGATGTTCAATGATATTCAGGTCTGGGGACTGGGATGACCATTCCAAAACATTGTAATTGTTCCTCTGCATGAATGCCTGAGTAGATTTGGAGCAGTGTTTTGGATCATTGTCTTGCTGAAAGATCCATCCCCGGCGTAACTTCAACTTTGACACTGATTCTTGAACACTATTCTCAACAATCTGCTGATGCTGAGTGGAATCCATGCGACCCTGAACTTTAACAAGATTCCCGGTGCCGTCATTGGCCACACAGCCCCAAAGCATGATGGACCCTCCCCCAAATTTGACAGTGGGTAGCAAGTGTTTTTCTTGGAATGCTGTGTTTTTGTGGCGCCATGCATAACGCCTTGTTGTATGACCAAACAACTCAATCTTTGTTTCATCAGTTCACAGGACCTTCTTCCAAAATGAAACTGGCTTGTCCAAATGTGCTTTTGCATACCTCAGGCGACTGTTTGTGGCGTGCATGCAGAAACGGCTTCTTTCGCACCACCCTCCAATACAGCTTCTCCTTGTGCAGTGTGCGCTGTATTGTTGACCGATGCACAGTGACACCATCTGCAGCAAGATGATGCTGCAGGTCTTTGGAGGTGGTCTGTGGATTGTTCTTGACTGTTCTCACCATTCTTCTTCTCTGCCTTTCTGATATTTTTGTTGGCCTGCCACTTCTGGCCTTTACAAGAACTGTCCCTGTGGTCTTCCATTTCCTTACTATGTTCCTCACAGTGGAAACTGACAGGTTAAATCTCTGAGACAACTTTTTGTATCCTTCCCCTGAACAACTATGTTGAACAATCTTTTTTTTCAGATAATTTGAGAGCTGTTTTGAGGAGCCCATGATGCCACTCCTCAGAGAAGATGCAAATAGGAGAACATCTTGCAAGTGGACACCTGAAATAGCTTTTCTCATGATTGGATACACAGGGCTATGAAGTACAAAGCTCAATGAAGTTACCAAACCAATTTAGTGCTTCAGTAAGTCAGTAAAAAGTAGTTAGGAGTATTCAAATCATGAAAATCGGAAGGGTGCCCATACTTTTGCACCAGTCAAATTTTGAAATAATGCATATTTCACATTTTTGGTTAGTACATTAAACCTCATTTCAATCCTGAAATATTACTGTTTCCATCAGTTATTACATATATCATACTGAAATAGCTGTTGCAAAAAAACTATTTTAAACCAAAAAAAATGAGTAAGATTAAGAGGGGTGGCCCAAACTTTTTCATATGACTGTATGTCCCCCATCCTGGTTCCCATTCAGGTATATAAGTCCCCCATCTTGGGCTCCTTCCTGGCATATATGTTCCCCAATCCTGGTATATATCTCTTCAAACCTGGGCCCAACCAGGTATATACAGCATGTCCCCCATCCTTGTATTATATGTCTTCCACCCTGGGCCATTTTCCGGTACATACAGTGCCTTGTGAAAGTATTTGGCCCCTTTGAACTTTTCAACCTTTTGCCACATTTCAGTCTTCAAATATAAAGATATAAATTTTTATTTTTTTGTGAAGAATCAACAAGTGGGACACATTCATGAAGTGGAACGAAATTTATTTCATATTTTAAACTTTTTTAACAAATAAAAAGCTGGAAAGTGGGGCGTGCAATATTATTTGGCCCCCTTGAGTAATACTTTGTAGCGCCACCTTTTGCTGCGATTACAGCTGCAAGTCGCTTGGGGTAACTCTATCAGTTTTGCACATGGAGAGACTGAAATTCTTGCCCATTCTTCCTTGCAAAACAGCTGGCGCTCAGTGAGGTTGGATGGAGAGCGTTTGTGAACAGCAGTTTTCAGCTCTTTCCACAGATTCTCGATTGGATTCATGTCTGGACTTTACCTTGTCCATTCTAACACCTGGGTACGTTTATTTTTGAACCATTCCATTGTAAATTTTGCTTTATGTTTGGGATCATTATCTTGTTGGAAGATAAATCTCCGTCCCAGTCT
This sequence comes from Allobates femoralis, assembly GCA_033576535.1. NCBI lineage: Eukaryota > Metazoa > Chordata > Amphibia > Anura > Aromobatidae > Allobates > Allobates femoralis. The sequence goes on from JARQOC010000003.1 coordinate 461,826,580, forward strand.
CAGGTCTTTTGCAGACTCCAACAGGATTTCTTCCAGAATGGTCCTGTGTTTGGCTCCGTCCATCTTCCCATCATTTTTAACCATCTTCCCTGTCCCTGCTGAAGAAAAGCAGGCCCAAACCATGATGCTGCCACCACCATGTTTGACAGTGGGGATGGTGTTTTGAGGGTGATGAGCTGTGTTGCTTTTACACTAAACATATCGTTTTGCATTGTGGCCAAAAAGTTTTATTTTGGTTTCATCTGACCAGAGCACCTTATTCCACATGTTTGGTGTGTCTCCCAGGTGGCTTGTGGCAAACTTCAAATGAGACTTTTCATGGATATCTTCGAGAAATGGCTTTCTTCCTGCCACTCTTACACAAAGGCTAGATTTGTGCAGTGTATAACTGATTGTTGTCCTATGGACACACTCTCCCACCTCAGCTGTAGATCTCTGCAGTTCATCCAGAGTGATCATGGGTCTTTTGGCTGCATGTGTGATCATCTCCTTGTTCGAGATGAAAGTTTAGAGGGACGGGCGGGTCTTGGTAGATTTGCAGTAATCTGGTACTCCTTCCATTTCAATATGATCACTTGCACAGTGCTTCTTGAGATGTTTAAACTTGGGAAATCTTTTTGTATCCAAATCCAGCTTTAAACTTCACCACAACAGTATCTCGGACCTGCCTGGTGTGTTCCTTGGTCTTCATGATGCTCTCTGCACTTGAAACAGAACCCTGAGACTATCACAGAGCAGGTGCATTTATATGGAGACTTGATTACACACAGGTGGATTCTATTTAACATTACCAGACAACATTGGATCATTCAGAGATCCTCACTGAACTTCTGGAGTGAGTTTGCTGCACTGAAAGTAAAAGGGACCGAATAATAATGCACATCCCACTTTTCAGTTTTTTATTTGTTAAAAAGTTTAAAATGTAATATATAAAGCTGAATGTGTGTATGTGTGTGTGTGTGTATGTATGTATGTATATCCGGGATTGGCATCTACACCGTCTCAACTACAGCCACAAAATTTTGCACAGTCACACGTCTGGACCCCGAGAGCGTCATAGGCTATGTTATGAGGCGAAATTTTAACCCTGCGCATTCCAGTTCACCAAACAATTTTGCCCCTATCTAAATAAGGGGAAAAAGTGAATGGAAAAGTGTTGGAGGAAAATCGACAGCTGTCAGCTATAGCCACAAAATTTTGCACAGTCACACGTCTGGACCCCGAGAGCGTCATAGGCTATGTTGTGAGGTGAAATTTTAACCCCGCACATCCCAATTCACCAAACTATTTTGCCCCTATCTACATAATGGGGAAAAAGTGACAGTTACCAGTTGACAGTTGTGAATGAGAGGGGCTTAATGATAGCGCCAAATACTAACAGCACATGCCAGCATATAGTCACTAAGGTGGGGCCCCAACATGAGATATTCACCACGCACGGGGACATGTATACACACCACACGCACACAAAGAGTAACAGCAAGTGTATAGTCGCTAAGGTGCAGCCCCAACATTGGATACTCACCACGCACCCGAACATACACACACACACCACAAAGAGACACACACAACACAGAGACACCCACACACCCACGGGGGGACACACACACCCTATGGCGACACATGCACTCACCCCAGAGGGACACACACACACACACCACAAAGGGACACACACAACACAGACACACACACCACACAGACCCCCCCACAGGGACACACACACATAGCCACCCTATAGGGACACATGCACTGACCCCACAGGGACACACACACACACACCACAAAGAGACACACACCACACAGACCCCCCCCCCCACAGGGACACACACACATACACACCCTATAGGGACACATGCACTCACCCCACAGGGACACACACACACACACCACAAAGAGACACACACAACAGAGACACACACCACACAGACCCCCCCCCACAGGCGCACACACACACATACACACCCCAGGGACACACACACCACACAGACAGACACAGATGTGCACAAATCACCTCACATAACTTGCCTCATACGTGTGCTATCTTTAATTTCCAAACATAAACACCTGATTAAAAACAGCCAAATGTGCTACACATGTGCCATATAGGGAATTAAGGCAGATGTCAGTCACATGAGCTGTGTATTATGTGTATGTGTGAGGTAACATATACTGCCCGGACGGGGGGAGGGTGTACTGTTGGCTGGAGATTTATTAGGCTGCCTATAGCAATCAATCACAGCTCAGCTTCTATTTTCTTACAGGTCATTAATATGACATATTCAAATTCTATTTTATTATAGCTAACATCAATTATTTATTAACCCGGGCGTAGACGGGTACTACAGCTAGTATCCAATAAATTTCGTTCCACTTCACGATTGTGTCCCACTTGTTGTTGATTCTTTACAAAAAATTAGAATTTATATCTTTATGTTTGAAGCCTGAAATGTGGCAAAAGGTTGAAAAGTTCAGAGGGGCCAAATACTTTCACAAGGCACTGTATGTCCCCATCCCGATATATATCTCCTTCTTCCTGGTGCATATATTCCCCCATCCTTTTCCCTTTCCTGTTATATATGCAGCTCATCCTGGTATATATCTCCCTTATCCTTGTACACATGCCTCCCATTCTTGACCCCCTCCTAGTAATTGTTTCTCCAATCTTGGCATATATGTCCTTCATCCTTGGCCCATCCTGTTATGTATATCATCAGCCGGCTGACACAATGGGTAGCGCAAGAGTCGGTGAGTGTGAACTGCAGTAACGTTTGTGACATCATTGCCACCGCCTCTCATGCTACTTGCTGTGTGACTTTTCTCATGTGAACTGCGGTAACCTTTGTGTCGTCACTGCTCATCACACTACAGACTCTGGGGAAGGGTTCTGTAAGACCCGGCAATGACTGCTGTTATTACAGTCTATGGGGCTGTATTCTCTGAAAGAGGCTCCATATGCTGGGTGACTTGGAATGTCGTGTGACTTCCATATGGACTACATTAGACCTGCTTGCAATTTTGTTGGGGAATATATTGGTGAATGAGGGTGTCTTGAGTATTTATTTAATAATTCTTTCTGTTTCGGTCTTTCAGATTCGCTTTTGGAGTATGTCAGATTCAATGGACTACGTCGGAATCCTTTGGGCTTCATGCCAGCTGACATTACAGAGCTGACATCAACCTCAATTACCATTACCCCAATTACCACTGCAACAGGGCAATGGGAAGAGCCTAGGTAAATGCACCAGGATTGGTGCATCTAATTGAGGCGTCACTTCTGGGGCGGCAGTGGCCTGTCGTTTTTAGGCTGGGAAGGGCCTAATAAGTATGAATCTTCCCAACCTGAGAATACCAGACCACAGCTGTCTGCTTTACCGTGGCTAGATATAAAAAATGGGGGACCCCATGTTTTTTGTTTTTGTATTTCTTTTCAAAAATAATGTCCAAAAAAAGCATGGGGTTACCTTTATTTCTGAATGGCAGTCAAGATAAAGCTGGTACAGAAGTCAGTATGCAGTTTTTTGGTACAGTGCATCAATCCAGCATTCTGGCACAGATTATCCTTTTGTTAGTACTGCTTTATTTAACAAATGTGGCTCTAATAACATGTTTTGGCGGGTCACTGCCTTCATCAGGGATCGGGCAGTGTGCGATTACACACTGAAGGCCCACACTATGGTTGTGCATAGGTGCACAACTACAAAAGGTTTGTGTTCTCACAACCCTCCTCCCCCAACAATCCCCACTAGACCACCAGGTACACACAAAGGCACCTCTTTGTATGTTTTATTTTTCAAGTCACGGTAAAGTTGACAGTCATGGACTGCAGCCTGCAGCTGTCTGCTTTACATTAGCTGTTTATCAAATATGATGAACCCATTTTTTAATTTGTTTATTTTTGAAGGTTGTTAAAACAAGGCTAAGCACCATTTAGTGCCACATAAAAGGCACTAAATGGTACAAGCTTAGAATATGTATGGAAGTGTGACATTATAGAGCTATTTGACATATCTATCGCACCCACTGGTTTGCATTGGTGAGTTTCTGGCGATATACATGGCCATGTGCAACATGCTACGATTTTTGCCTCAGCCTCTTTCAAACTGAGAGAAAAACTTGCAGATGGACACTGTCCTATTATTTACCATTGGTACGAGTGCGCTGAGATTTTTTATCAAATTGCACTCACCAATTTTAAAAGGAGATGTGAACAAACCCCAACTCAACATTTGAAAAATAGACATTACACAAAAAGGTACTTCTATGGGGGCACTTAGCAATCTTTACTTGCTTTCATGGGAAATATGTAGCCTAAATTTTAGGTCCATGAAGATCAGCAACAATTTGATGCCAGATCCTTGATATCAGTAACGTATCATGGTATGACTCCTCCCGAGTGTATAAAAACTCCAGATGCTGCCGTACCAGGACAATTGACTGGTCTGTATAAATACGGTCGGTCATAAATGTAAAAACAATGGCCCCTCACTATCAATCAGAACTCTTCAAAAATGTCCTCTCTCCACAAACAAGAAGTGTCAGGTTTTCAACACAGTAAATAAAAAAAAAAAAAAAAAACTAATTAAGAAGAATAATAAAAAAAGAACACAAACGACATATGGAGAGCAAACAGATGCCATCCATGTGCTGTACATGTTTCACCAGCACCCATAGACTTGTATGCATCTCTGTGAGCTGTGTGTGACGACCATCCGCTGTGAGGCCGAGCTGCTGGTAGGCAGCACCCCGAGAAACCCCGAGACCCTTAACCCCTATACAGGGATCTGGAATTACAGCGGAGCCCAGGGGGTAGCTGCCTATATGAGCAACAGAGCCGGGGAGGTCGCCAGGGGAAAATCAAGACCCGAAAAACGAAGTCAGAAGTCTGAGTCAAAACCGAGAGGGCAGCGAAGGTACAAAATCATCAGGCAGTAGCAGAGTCGAGAATCCAGGCAAGGGTCAAGGGCAAAACCAAGAGGGCAGCTGAGGTACAAAATCAATAGGCAGAGGCAGAGTCAGAAATCCAGGCAAGGTCAGACACGAAACTAAACACACACTATCACTGGGGAACCAAAACTATATCTGGCGGCCTGCAAGACAGGCTCCAATGTATTTGAAGGGCGCGGTTACCTCCCATAGGCTGGAGCTCACAGCCTGATGACCTCATCCGGACCGCCCCTAGATCCAGGCCAGATGGAGATGCACGACTGGCTCCACCCACGCCACCTCTGACACAAGAACGCAGGCTGCGCCTAACGGACACCTCTGCAGGGCCCGCTCCTCTGCGACCAACACCACTCAGAGGGGAAACACAGCGGCGCTCAGCGACAGAGGCAGACGTCGCGGGAGCAGTTCCATATGAGGACAAGGCCCTCCTGTCACCGGCGCCACCAGCCGAAGGAATCCGGCTCCTCCCAGCGGCCGAGGCAGGAACACCAGCCACCGAGTCCAATGGCGATGTGACAGTACCCCCCCCTCTACGAGGGGCCTCCGGACCCACAAAACCCGGTTTATTAGGATGAAGAAGATGAAACTTCCTGATCAAAACCTTAGCATGGATATTACTGGCAGGCACCCAGAACCTCTCCTCCGGACCATAGCCCTTCCAATGTACCAGATACTGCACGGATCCTCTCACTAAACGGGAATCAAGGATCCGTTGAACTTCGTATTCCACGGCACCCCCGACCAAGATCGGAGGAGGAGGGGACCGGACAGGACGAATCGGAGATCGGTACAATTTGAGAAGGGATTTATGGAATACATTGGGCAGTTTGAATGATTGAGGGAGCTTCAGACGAAAGGCTACAGGGTTAATCACGTCAATTATTTCATACGGACCAATAAACCTGGGACCTAGTTTGGCAGACGGCACTTTGAGCTTGATATTTTTCGTAGACAACCAAACTTTGTCCCCAACTCCCAGGTCCGGACCCTTGGAGCGCCGTTTATTAGCAGAAGATGCCTGCCTAGACTGAGCCCCCTTTAAGTTTTCGTTCACTTCAGACCAGATAGTCTTTAATTGATCTACGGACCTTTCTACCCCAGGGACGTCAGAAAGCCTAGAAGAAAATGAACAAAAGCGTGGGTGCAGCCCATGATTACAGTAGAAAGGGGTGGTCTTGATGGACTCTTGGTACTGGTTATTCATGGCAAATTCTGCTAGTGGCAGATGTTCCACCCAATCAGATTGATGCTCAGAGACATAACAACGTAGATACTGCTCGAGAGCTTGATTTGCGTGCTCGGTTTGACCATTGGTTTCAGGGTGATAGGCAGAAGAAAAGGAATAGTCAATTCCAATCCGTTTACAGAATGCCCTCCAAAATTTAGAAACGAACTGGGTGCCCCTGTCAGAAACAATATTCACAGGAACACCATGCAATCGCACAACATGATTAATGAATACTTTGCTCAGGGTCTCGGAATTAGGTAACCCGGACAGCGGAACAAAATGACACTGCTTGCTGAATCTGTCTACCACTACCCAGATACAAGTCTTCCCTTCTGAGAGTGGCAGGTCAGTAATAAAATCCATGGAGATATGAGTCCAAGGACCCTCAGGGGTAGGCAAGGACTGGAGCAACCCGGCAGGGCGGTTGCGGGGAGACTTAGCGCGAGCACAGGTTTCACAAGCCAGTACATATTCCTTACAGTCCTTTACTATGGTTGGCCACCACAAACTCCTGGTTACAAGTCTGATGGTGTTATTGATAACAGGATGCCCTGCGAGGACGGAATCATGAGATTCCTTAAGAACTTGGAGGCGGAATTTGGTAGGGACAAATAGTTTCTGGGCAGGAGTAGTGTCAGGGGCCTGTTCTGGAGATCTACGAATCTCTTCCAGAAGATCCAAAGACACAGCCGAGACAACAATCCCCTTGGCTAAAATGGGAGTTGGTTCCACGTCCTCGACTTGTAAGGGGCAAAAACTTCGAGACAGGGCATCAGCCCTCACATTTTTAGTACCCGGTCTGAAAGTGATCACAAAATCGAATCTAGAGAAGAACAAGGCCCATCTAGCCTGTCTAGGATTCAGTCTTTTCGCTGACTCCAAATAGGTTAGATTTTTGTGATCAGTAATTACGGTAATCCTATGTTTGGCGCCTTCGAGGAAGTGGCGCCATTCCTCGAAGGCCCATTTGATTGCCAACAATTCCCGATTGCCTACATCATAATTCATCTCTGTAGAGGAAAATTTTCGGGAAAAGAAGGCACACGGACGAAGTTGAGTGAGAGATGCGGTGCCTTGTGATAGCACTGCTCCCACTCCAACTTCAGAGGCATCTACCTCTACAATGAAGGGGCGGTCCAAATCAGGCTGCACCAATATTGGATCCGCGGAGAAACACCCTTTTAACTTAGAAAACGCATGAATGGCTTCAGGCTTCCAATTAACCACATCCGCCCCTTTACGTGTCAAATCAGTGAGAGGTTTGGCTATCTCTGAAAACCCTTTAATAAATTTACGATAATAGTTAGCGAAACCCAAGAATCGCTGCAGTGCCTTCAGAGACTTGGGTTGTACCCATTCCTTAATGGGTTTAATTTTGGCAGGATCCATGCGAAAACCTTTAGCCGATATAATATATCCCAAAAAATGTATCTCTTCCTCCATGAAGACACATTTCTCTAATTTGGCGAATAGAGAATGCTCTCTGAGTCTCTGGAGTACAGTACGGACATGTCGGACGTGTGACCAAAGACCGGGAGAAAAAACCAGAATGTCGTCCAAATACACGACCACATATACACCACTGATATCTCTGAAAATATCATTGACAAAATTCTGAAAAACTGCAGGTGCGTTACTTAACCCGAACGGCATTACAAGATACTCAAAATGGCCGAGAGGCGTATTGAACGCGGTCTTCCACTCATCGCCTTCTTTTATACGGACCAGGTTATATGCTCCCCTGAGGTCCAGTTTGGTGAAATACTTGGCTCCCAACAGCTGATTATAAAGATCAGGGATGAGTGGAAGAGGATACTGGTTTTTTACAGTGATCGCGTTTAATTCGCGGTAATCAATGCAAGGTCTGAGGCCGCCATCTTTCTTTCCCACAAAAAAGAAACCAGCTCCTACTGGTGAGGTGGACGGTCTAATATACCCTTTTCTCAGACTGTCTGCTATGTAATCATTCATAGCCTGACGTTCTGGACCAGAGAGGTTAAATATTCTCCCCTTTGGGAGACGAGAAGCAGGTATCAAATCTATGGCGCAATCATACTTTCTGTGAGGGGGTAATTTCTCTGATTCCTGAATAGAAAACACATCCTCAAAATCTCTAAAGGCATATGGTACAAATGGAGGAGTCTTGACCTTCACTTGGTTTACAGATAGCGAGATACAGTTTTCCTGACACTTTGGGCTCCAGCGCACGATGTCACCCAAGTGCCAGTCTATGACTGGGTTATGTTTACGTAACCATGGCATGCCCAGGATTACTGCAGATGATAGATTATTGATAGCAAAAAACGACACATTTTCAGCATGTAACGACCCCACCAGCATTGACACTTCCTTAGTGACAAATTCCACTCCACCCTGGATGAGGGGAGTGCCATTAACTGCAGTGGTTCTAATGGGGGCATTAAGCCTTAGTAGTGGTACACCAAGAGTTCTTGCTACATGGAGATCTATGAAATTCCCCTCTGAACCACTGTCTATATAAGCCTCTAAACACACAGATTTCTTAACGTAAGATAAAGAAATAGGTAATAAAACTTTGGCAGCATCCGCTGGCAATACCTGTGCACCCGGGCAGGCAGAGCCAAAGCCCCCCAGGTGCTGACATCCAGGGTATGAGGCCTTCTGATCTCCAGTGTTCATGCAGAGGACTCCAGCTTGTGGCTTGTACAGCATGTTGGAATGAGATGATGGGAGTGTTCCTCCACAGGACTGAGAAGCTGGAAACACAGGTGCTTTGAGGGGGCAATCAGCAGACACAGCTCAGAGAAAAGAAAAAAAAAACATTGGGAAATGGAGAGGAGAGAAAAAAAAAAGGTAAAAGGAATGCTTTATATATAGTCTATCTATATATATAAAGAATGGTATGGCCAGATATAATGTGACGACCATCCGCTGTGAGGCCGAGCTGCTGGTAGGCAGCACCCCGAGAAACCCGAGACCCTTAACCCCTATACAGGGATCTGGAATTACAGCGGAGCCCAGGGGGTAGCTGCCTATATGAGCAACAGAGCCGGGGAGGTCGCCAGGGGAAAATCAAGACCCGAAAAAAGAAGTCAGAAGTCCGAGTCAAAACCGAGAGGGCAGCGAAGGTACAAAATCATCAGGCAGTAGCAGAGTCGAGAATCCAGGCAAGGGTCAAGGGCAAAACCAAGAGGGCAGCTGAGGTACAAAATCAATAGGCAGAGGCAGAGTCAGAAATCCAGGCAAGGTCAGACACGAAACTAAACACACACTATCACTGGGGAACCAAAACTATATCTGGCGGCCTGCAAGACAGGCTCCAATGTATTTGAAGGGCACGGTTACCTCCCATAGGCTGGAGCTCACAGCCTGATGACCTCATCCGGACCGCCCCTAGATCCAGGCCAGATGGAGATGCACGACTGGCTCCACCCACGCCACCTCTGACACAAGAACGCAGGCTGCGCCTAACGGACACCTCTGCAGGGCCCGCTCCTCTGCGACCAACACCACTCAGAGGGGAAACACAGCGGCGCTCAGCGACAGAGGCAGACGTCGCGGGAGCAGTTCCATATGAGGACAAGGCCCTCCTGTCACCGGCGCCACCAGCCGAAGGAATCCGGCTCCTCCCAGCGGCCGAGGCAGGAACACCAGCCACCGAGTCCAATGGCGATGTGACACTGTGATATTGGAGAAAAATGGACATGTCTTTGTGTGGGATGCACGGACACATGGTTCATGTGAAAACATCGACATGTGAGTATAACAATAGAATATAATGGGTACTTGTGGCAGCCGTATAAAGGAATAGATTCCACATGTACCTGAAACAAGGACGTGTAAAAGAGGCCTTAGATTAGAAAAAAATATTTGACAGCTTTTTTCCAAAAGCGGCTCTATACCTGACTACAGGATATTGCAGCTCAGCACCATTTTCTTCATTTTAGATATATTTGTAATCCTGGGAACTCTTTTAACCCCTCACGACCTTGGATGTAATGGTATGTCTAAGGTCCCTTCCCTCCCTTTGATGTGAGCTCACTCACAGAGATCACATCATTCCCTACACATGTCAGATCATCTGATCAGCTAACGTGCAGCTAACAGGCCCGAGTGGATTATCGATCCAAATGGCACTATTAACCCTTTAGATCACGCTGTCAGCCACTGACAGTATTGATTTAAAGTACCGCAGTGAGGATCGTGACATTCCCCGCCAGCATCAGAGACCTGGTGATGCGATCATGGGCCCTCGATGCATTGTCATGACAGCATGGAGTCAGCTGATGACCCCGCACACTGTCATGACTCATTTCCTGTAAGCAATGCTGCAGCAGCGTTGCCTACAGAAAGTGATCATTTATTCTGTTCAGAGCCGTGTTGCGAACAGGAGAAGCGATCAGACACTGAAGTGCTGAGGCACCCTAAGGGCCCCTTTGCACGCAGCTACATTTCTAGGGTGGCTACAGGTAACTTACTGGTTGCAGTGAAATCATGGAGAGATTATTCCATTTGTACACAGCAACAAGATAGAACCTTGTCTCCATGATTTCACTGCAACCAGTAAGTTACCTGTAGCCACCCTAGAAATGTAGCCGCGTGTAAAGGTGCCCTAAGTGGCCGAGTAAAATGAAGAAAAAGTGTAAAATGTTTTAAAAACTATGAAAAAAATAAACTAAAAGTTCAAATCACCCCCCTTTTTGGCCCATTGAAAATAAAACAATTTAAAAAAAAAATACACATTTAGTATCGTCGTGTTCAGAAATGCCTGATCTATCAAAATATAAAATCAATTAATCAGAACTGTATACTGTGTAACGGAAAAATGTCCAAACGCCAAAATTACTCTTTTCTTGTCGCTATGACATTGTAATAAACTGCAATAACAGACAATTAAGAGATTACATCTACCCAAAAATAGTATCATTAAAAAAGTCAGCTCAAGCCGCAAAAAATAAGTTGTCACACAGCCCCAGACCCTGAAAAATGAGATTGCTACGGGTCTTGTAATTTGGCACCAAAAGCGCAATTCTTTTTGCTATCAAACTTCTGAATTTCTTTAAACCACTTAGATAACAGTAAACGTATACATGTTTGGTATCTTCAAACTCATTTCAACCTGAGGCATCATACCGACCTGTCAGTTTTGTTATATAGTGAACATGGTGAATAAACCCTCCTCAAAATTTTGTGTAATTGCACATTTTTCAATTTCACCGGACTTGGATTTTTTCTCCATTTTCCAGTATTGTATACAGTAAAATGAATGATGTCATTCAAACGGCGAACTTGTCGAACAAAAATTAAGCCCTCATATGTCTATATTGATGGGGAAAAAAAGATGGCTCTTGGAAGAAATGGAAAAGGACAAAATGGTAAATCGCCGGGTGGTGAATGGGCTAACATCTGGTGTAAAACGACTTGTGGAAGGTTGTTAATGGGTTGATATTGTCATAAATACTTAATTTAAGCAATTGCCTATAGTACATTCTGTTTCTGTTTCTACTTTATAAATTGACATTTAGAGATGATGTGCTTCATAAAAATAGCCACGGTGCTGTGTCCTTTTTAGCCTATTGAAATGTTTTACTGTAAATACGAAGATTGGTAGAATGATAATCATAACAATCCACCTTTTTCCTAAACAGTTTTTGAAACCACACTTGTCATGTTATCAACAAGTCAAAGCACTGTGTATACACCAATAACATATGTCCTAAGTCAGATGAAGATCGAGAAGGTCACTCAGGTAAACGCCATCCAGTGAAGAGCAGCAGTGAAGGACTAGATATGGGAAAGAGAACAGTGATCCACCCTATTTGTGTCCTTGCTTATGGGTCAGAGGAGTAAATGGTTATTACCAGCCTTCCTTCATGATGACTGACTTCTGGTGGTGGGGCTATGAAAACCTCCATCTGCAGCTGTGTTACGCGGTTTCTGTAACTCCCACTCATCTATAAGGGGTTTAAAGAAACAACATAGTTGAAATGCTTTCGGCGGTTGTCATACCTCCACTTCTAGTACTGGCTACCGGGCAATAGATGCCCTCTAGACAAGCTGTATGTCTAGCTTTTGACAGCAATCTTGAATTTTAAACAACTAAGGCTACATATTTTTCTCTAAGGCTGCGTTCACACGCAGCATATTTGTGAGGATGCTCTTTTGGTGTAAAACTGCCCCAAGAGCATATCCTCACAGAACGCAGGGTTCTGTATGTGAACGGCCTGCGCTTCTCCCCTGCGCTTTATACATACCTCACCGCGCTCCCTCGGTGACCACCGATGTTTTCTGAGTCCCCACCAGCCCGCAGCAAGTGCGAGCTGGTGGGGACTCAGAAAACCCGCAGGCACCACGTGACCAGTGACGTTGCCCGGTCACATGGTGCTGTTTAAAGTCCTATGGCGCCGTATGAAGAGATCTCGAGGGGAACGGCGGTTGGGTGAGTAAAAAGCATGCTAAAAAAACCACAAAGAATCAACATGTTCATTCTTTTTATGGAAGTGCTTTGCAGCGCAAAGCACATCCACAAAATGACGGCATATGTGAACAGAGCTGCATTCACGGCATCTATGCAGTACTAAAAAGCGCTGCGCAAATGCAAAAAATATGCTGTGTGTGAACGTAACCTAAAACTCTGCGGTCACTGTCTGATACACTGTATGCTACCCATGGATAAGGTAACATGTGTCTGCTGTCAAGTTCCCTTTTAAGGCTGGAATCACACTGTCTGTGTGATATGCAAGTCTCTTGAACAAGTGTCGGATTATTAAACCTGAACAGCCTCCCCTTCTCTGCACGGGGAGTGTGGAGCTGCATAGAAATACAAGCAGGTGACGCTCCAGTCCTGACAGTGAGAGGCTATTCCAGGTGACTGATCCAAGACTCTGTCCGACTTCCTCGCGTGTCACACGGACAGTGTAATTCCAGCATAAGTCAAAGAATTGGCCTAGTTATAGCTATACAACTTTGCCTGGGTTCTAATCAAGGACAAGCTTGTACTCTCATCATCTTTGGGTTTCAGTTACTTTCTGATAAGTTTCAATCCTGATCCTAGCCCAGAGTATTCATCTCAGATATAGAGCCAAATAACCATAATCAGAAAATGTAAATATAGAAAATGCTTTAGGCTTCATTCACACTGTGCATATTTGGTCTGCTTTTGCTCATCGGTTTTTGTAGTCAAAACCAGGAGTGGAGTAATCAAAGGAAAAGGATAATAGAGACATGGGCATCACTTCTGTATTTATCACCCACTGCTGGTTTTGGCTCTATGTCTGAGATGAATATTCTGGGTTAAGAGCAGGATTGAAACTTGTCAGAAAGTAACTGAAACCCAAAGATGGTCAGAGTACACGTTTGTCCTTGATTCAAACCCAGGCAAAGTTGTATTGCTATAACTAGGCCAATTCTTTGACTTAAAAGGGAACCTGACAGCAGATACATGCTTTTCCGTCCACATCTAGGGAGGTTAGCCACAGTGCCATGGGCATTAAACTTCTTGATGACACTGCGCACGGTAGACACAGGAACATTCAGGTCTTTGGAGATGGACTTGTAGCCTTGAGATTGCTCATGCTTCCTCACAATTTGGTTTCTCAAGTCCTCAGACAGTTCTTTGGTCTTCTTTCTTTTCTCCATGCTCAATGTGGTACACACAAGGACACAGGACAGAGGTTGAGTCAACTTTAATCCATGTCAACTGGCTGCAAGTGTGATTTAGTTATTCCCAACACCTGTTAGGTTCCACAGGTAAGTTACAGATGCTGTTAATTACACAAATTAGAGAAGCATCACATGATTTTTCTAACAGGTCCAATACTTTTGTCCACCCCCTTTTATATGTTTGGTGTGGAATTATATCCAATTTGGCTTTAGGACAATTGTGTTTTTTTTCATTGAAGACAAATTAAATGAAGATAATAATACCAAAGAATTTGTGATTGCAATCATTTTCAGGAAGAAACTGAGTATTATCTGACAGAATTTCAGGGGTGTCAATACTTTTGGCCTCAAGTGTATATAATTCAAAGTACAAACAGTATATAATACTCCAATAAATAATTGCAGGTATTGGTGTTTTGACCTTCATTCATTCAGGTGTGGTTAAAGGCCCTGTTACATGGCACGATATCCTTAACGATATCGCTCAAACGTGACGGCTTTGGAGTCGTTCAAACGACATCGTTGGATCATTGATCGCTGATTTGAGAACATGTTCTCAAATCAGATGATCCACGATCAGCCAACCTGCTGCATCGATCAGTGTGACACCGTAATAACGATGTCATTCCCTGCCAGAGTGCATCACGGGCACATGTGGGCCGCTGAATAGGCTTGAGGAAATATATGGGCTAGTGATTCCTACCTTGACCTTTTTACTGCTTTACTCCTTAACACTGATATAGCTTTACTGGGACACAAGAATAGGATAAACAGGGATTTTGGTTCTGCATATAGCCCTATATGCTGAGATTCTCTTCTCATTGATGTATGCATATAATTAATTGATAGTGCAATAGCTGTCTGTGACGATCTGCAGGGACCCTACTTGTCTATGTGGCAACTAGGCCTTTTAATTGTTTTTAACCAGTGTGCATTGTCTGTGGTTCTTTGTGCATTTAATTAATAAAGATATTGTGTTTTGTGCAAATATTGGTGATCGCCCTTTATACTTGCTACTCCACTTCTCCAAGCAACAATGTCATTCATGACTTTGCCCATTCACATCAGTAAACAAGTATTGTTCGCTGGGTTGTCCGAACGATACTTGCTCCCCGGATCGTTGGTGAGTCATCTCACCAACCATGTCAAAACGATGTCCTAACGACCGCGCGCCCCCGAGATCGTTAGTGATATTGTTACAACGTCGTGCCGTATAACGGTACCTTTAGACTTACCATTGCTTCCCCTATCACTTTAGAAGCAATCTTGGAAACAGAAGAAGAATGGCAGGTCAGAGGAGGCTGGGTCAGATAAACAAAGGGCACCAGGTAGGGTGACTCTGCATGAGAATGCCTAGTCATTTTTAGTCCCTGGGAGTCTTGTCGCTTAAATTATGGATGCAATATCTATTAAATGAGGTTTCTGAAACCACACATAATAATAATAATAATCTTTATTTATATAGCCCCAACATATTCCGCAGCGCTTTACAATTCAGTGGTTCATATACAGACAGTCATAGGTAACAATTATATATATAAAAAAATACAATACAGTAATTAAAGTAGATAATCAATGTAAAAAATACAATACAATAATTAAAGCAAAAATAAAGGTGACCCTGCTCAAAAGAGCTTACAATCTAAAAAGAGACAGGGGTTGCACAAAGTACAGGGGCTTATTGCAATGATGGTCTAGGCATCTTCAGGAAGCAGGGGATAGAAAAAAAATTACATGAATGGTCACCAGCCAATCTGTTTAGAGCTTTTGGATTTGGTGGAGTTTGAAGGAGTGTTATGTCGAGAGAGATAGTGTATGGGTTGTATACAGTATAAAGGACTTCTATTAGAGAGCATGATAGGCCGCCTTAAAAAGATGTGTTTTTAGGGAGCGTCTGAAGCTATGTAAATTGTGGATAGTCCTAATTTCTTGGGGTAGAGCATTCCAGAGAGTTGGTGCAGCTCGGGAGAAGTCTTGGATCCAGGAGTGGGGGGTTCGGATTAATGCAGATTTTAGTCGTATGTCATTTGTAGAACGTAGAGGCCATGGTGAAGGTTTTTGTTGTTTCCATAGTGACAAAGGGGCTGACTCTGGAGATGTTCTTTAGGTGCAAGCGACAAGAGCGGGCGAGAGATTGTGTATTGAGGGGAAGGAGAGATTGGTGTCAAACATAACACCCAGAGAATGAGCCTGCTGCCTAGGCGTTATCATGGTGCCGCACACTGAGAGGGAGATGTCAGATTTAGGGAGGTTAGTGGAGGGCGGGAGCAGAAGTTCAGTTTTGGAAAGGCTGAGTTTCAAATAGAGAGCTATATATCATGAAATTACTGCATCACCTGGACAAGAAAAGGTGCTGGCAAAAAATACACATGAATTAAGGGGTTAATTGCTTCGACACTTATCATGATGTAAAAGAACTAGCATTTGGCTATGTTCAAGGCTATGTACAGCTAAGGTGGCATATATGATACTGGAACACAGTAAATGCTGCTATAGAATATAAAGTAAAAATGAGAGTCTTAGCTTCAACAATGGTCATTGGGGAAGAGCCCGCTAAATGCGCCAAAGTGCTCTCTTCCTACCGGGTCCTAACGCACTGTTGCTTCATGCAGTCTACAATTGCTAGTCTAGGATTTTTATGCCTGTGGACTATACCAGCAGGTTTTAATTGCAATCCACAGGCATAAAAATCCCAGACTAGCAATTGCAGACTGCATGAAGCAACAGTGCGTTAGGACCCGGTAGGAAGAGAGCACTTTGGCTCAGTTACCTGGCTCTTCCCCAATGGCCATTGTTGAAGCTAAGACTCTCTTTTTTACTTTATATTCTATAGCAGCATTTACTGTGTTCCAGTATCATATATGCCACCTTAGCTGTACATAGCCTTGAACATAGCCATATGCTAGTTCTTTTACATCATGATAAGTGTCGCGGCAATTAACCCCTTAATTCATGTGTATTTTTTGCCAGCACCTTTTCATGTAAGAATGGTAAGAATATAACACCACTACAATGTCCACACCAGCGTTGCTATGCAAGAATACAATGTATTCATTGCAGAGGATTACAAAGAGTTGTAACAGTGCATGTTAAATATACCTGTGATTGCTGCAATGATCTCCATAGCAATATCAGCTTGAATCACATAGTCTAATTGTAATATTCCAACACTGCACTTATTGTAAAGTTTCCTGTGTCATCTATATGCATTACATTACTCACTCACCAGTATATGACAAATTGGCACATTGTAATAGTTATCTTGTTGGAGGTGTTATAGTGTGGAGGGAGTCTTGTCTAATGTCTGTGGCCTTTCATCCTCTTTCACCCCTGCTGTTCCTTGTAGTTGTTAATTACCTGAAACCATGTGATTTCCCACAATCCCCCTTTCCTGATTCTGTAGTGTATGCTATAAATTTAGCTCATTCTTAAGGGGTACACGTGTGGGGGGCTTACACGTGTGGCATCTCATGCAAAGTGGCATTGAATGCTAAGTGGCTGCAGTTATTTCATGGCAGTTAGTCAGGGCAGGAGTCAGGTAAGCCATTCTATTTAAAAGGGAGAGGAAGGAAGAAGAAAGGGAAGAAAAAAAAATTTTTTTTTTTTTTTTTAAATATTTTTTCTTTTCTTTTCTTTTCTCTATCACCATGTCCTTTACTTCAAGATCTATTGTTCTATGTGCCTTTGCACTTTACCTTCACCGCCCCATCCCCCCTCCATCCCCCACATCCACATAAACCCCTCTCTCCTTCCTTCTACTTTATTGAACTCCCATACTCTGTTCACCATAGTGAATAATCTCGGACCACCATGCTCCAGGGTATTGCACCAAAAACAAAGTCACCATCACAAAAACTGTTTGCCTTTCCTCTTTTTACTGCTGCTTCTGTCAGGTGATATCTCTCCAAATCCTGGTCCACCCTCCACCAACTTCTACCCCTCTCCCACCACACATAGAAACCCCACCAACCTTATAAACATTACTTGTACACCTTCATCTCCCTCTTTTAATTGTGATCTCTGGAATCCACGGTCTGCATGTAACAAACTTCCACTCATTCATAACTACTTTCTCACTAACTCCCTAAATCTGCTGGCCCTCACTGAAACCTGGATCCAGGATTCAGACACAGTGTCCTCGGCCGCTATTTCTTATGGCGGCTTGCATTTCTCTCATTCCCCGAGACCTGGCAACAGACATGGTGGTAGAGTAGGCTTACTCCTGTCCCCACAATGTACTTTCCAGGTCATCCCCCCAGCTCCATCACTCTCATTCCCCTCTTTTGAGGTCCACACAATTAGGCTCTTCCATGCCCTCCCCCTAAGAGTAGCGGTGGTTTTCCGCCCCCCTGGGTCACCCACCCAATTCCTCGACCATTTCTCTGCATGGCTGCCGCACTTCATGTCCTCAGAATTATCAACCATTATTCTGGGAGACTTCAACATCCCCACAAACAGCCCCATCTCCTCATCTGCATTTCAGCTCCTATCTCTAACCACATCTCTTGGCCTCTCTCAGCTCTCAACCTCGATGACACACAAGGATGGTAACACCCTTGACCTGATCTTTGTCCGGCTCTGCTCAACCTCCTCCTTAGATAATTCAGAACTTCCCTCTCTGACCACAACATTCTCTCTTTCACACTCACTAACCCTCGCCCACCCCAGCACATTCCTACATATCACACATTCAGAAATCTACAGGCCATAAACCTTCACACATTCTCAGACTCTCTATACCAAGTAGCACCCCTCACCCTCAAAACCTCCAAACACAGAGCAAAACAGCCCTGGCTCACATCACAAACTCGATTCCTCCAGCGATGCTCTAGGAGTGCTGAACGTCTATGGAGGAAAAGTCACACTCCAGAAAACTTCATTCACTACAAATTTATGCTGAGAACTTACAATTCTGCCCTTCACCTTGCCAAACAAACCTACTTCACCACTTTGATCTCCCCACTATCCAACAACCCAAAAAAACTCTTTGACACCTTTCACTCTCTCCTCAGTCCTAAAGTGCAGGCCCCCATCACTGACCTCTGTGCTGATGACCTGGCGTCCCACTTCACAGAGAAAATAGAAAAGATCCATCAGGAAATCAACTCCCAACCTCAAATTGCTGTTACCCCTACCTCTCCCCATATTTCCTGTGGCTCACTCACTACTTTTGACCCAGTCACAGAAGAGGAAGTCTCCAGGCTCCTCTCTTCCTCTCGCCCCACGACATGCACTGCTGACCCCATCCCCTCACACCTACTCCAGTCTCTCTCTCCGGTGGTCACCACTCACTTAACCAAAATCTTCAATCTCTCCCTCTCTTCTGGCGTCTTCCCCTCCTCCTTTAAACACTCTATCATCACTCCTTTATTAAAGAAATCTTCTCTCGACCCTTCCTGCACAAACAACTACAGACCAGTTTCCAATCTCCCCTTCATCTCTAAACTCCTGGAGCGCCTGGTCTACTCCCGCCTCACTCATTACCTCTCCTCTCACTCTCTTCTAGACCCATTACAGTCTGGTTTACGCCCCCTACATTCTACAGAAACTGCTCTCACCAAGGTGACCAATGACCTTCTGACAGCAAAACGTAATGGTCACCACTCTCTGCTTAGCCTTCTTGATCTCTCTGCAGCCTTTGACACTGTTGACCACCATCTCCTACTCTCCATGCTGCACTCCATCGGCATCAAGGACACTGCTCTCTCCTGGTTCTCCTCCTATCTTTCTGACCGCTCTTTCAGTGTATCATTTGCTGGCTCCACTTCCTCCCCTCTTCCTCTCACCATTGGAGTCCCTCAGGGTTCAGTCCTTGGACCTCTTCTCTTCTGACTCTACACAGCCCCGATTGGACAGACCATCAGCAGATTTGGTTTACATTACCATCTTTATGCTGATGACACACAACTATACACCTCTTCCCCTTACCTTACTCCCGCTCTAATAAAGAACACCAATGACTGTCTAACCGCAGTTTCTAATATCATGTCCGCTCTCTACCTGAAACTTAATCTTTCCAAAACTGAACTACTCGTCGTCCCGCCCTCCACCAACCTCCCTAAATATGACATCTCTCTCTCAGTGTGCGGCACCACAATAGTGCCGAGTCAGCAGGCTCGCTGTCTGGGTGTTATGTTTGACCCAGATCTTTCCTTCAACCCATATATACAATCTCTCGCCCGCTCTTGCCGCTTGCACCTGAAAAACATCTCCAGAATTCGCCCCTTTCTCACCTTGGAAACCACAAAAACCCTCACTGTGGCCCTGATTCACTCCCGCCTTGACTACTGTAATTCTCTCTTAGTTGGCCTCCCACGCACTAGACTGTCCCCTCTCCAGTCCATCCTTAATGCAGCAGCCAGGATTACCTATCTAGCTAATCGTTACTCAGACGCTTCTGCTCTATGCCAGTCATTACACTGGCTGCCTATATACTATAGGATCCATTTCAAACTGCTTGTTCTCACCCACAAAGCTCTTCACAATGCAGCACCCCCCTACCTCTCTTCCCTCATCTCTGTCTATCACCCCAGCCGTTCTCTTCGCTCTGGAAGTCACTTTAGACTCACTTCTGCATTAATCCGAACCTCCCACTCCCGGCTCCAAGACTTCTCCGAGCTGCACCAATTCTTTGGAATGCTCTACCCAAAAAATTAGATGTACCCAGAACTTAAATAGTTTTAGGCGATCCCTAAAAACACATCTCTTTAGGGCGGCCTATCATGATCCGTAGCCAGTCATCTAGACATAGCCTATCCGCTCCGCCTCAAGTGGATCACATATATAACGGGTTGGGGCCACTTATTCTGCTCCTATCTGTTTTCCATCTCCTCAAGTTGACTATACTATCATTGCAAATGAGCACCTATACTTGTCACCCCCACCTCATTGTTAGATTGTAAGCTCTTATGAGCAGGGTTGCAATTTTTTGCTTCAATTATTGTATTATATTATGCTTTGTATTGTGTTTTTTTTTTGGCATTGTATTGTATTTTCTAATTGTTTCTTATGACTGTTTAAATGTGAACTTTGTATTGTGAATGTAAAGCGCTGCGGAATATGTTGGCGCTATATAAATAAAAATTATTATTATTATTATTATTAAAGAGTGGAGTCAAAGAGTCACAAAAAATATAACTTGATGACAAAGGAGAGGCACAAGGAGGGAGACAGATGACAGGAAAAGGAGAGAAGGAGGAAAAGTATAATGGGCAAATGGGATGACAATAATCCTGAAAGTGCAAGGTGCTTAGTAAATAGGACTGGGTGGCTCAGGGAGAAACCCTTTTGTGCCAAAGCCCTATAGCCTGAGTAAGGTGCAAAGTAGATAGCACAATCAGGATCACTTTCAGGATTATTGTCATCCCATTTGCCCATTATACTTTTCCTCCTTCTCTCCTTTTGCTGTCATCTGTCTCCCTCCTTATGCCTCTCCTTTGTTGACGAGTTATATTTTTTGTGACTCTTTGACTCCACTCTTTGTAATCCACTGTAATGAATACATTTTATTCTTGCATAGCAACACTGGTGTGGATATTGTAGTGGTGTTATATTCTTACCATGGGCAGTTGAACACTCCTGTTATTTGGTTCTCTATATTATATTTGAGTAGTCTGCCCTCCTCACTAAGATGTCCAGAGATGATCCTGTTCTGTTTCTCAGATTAAGAGAGTTGGTTAGATAGTAATTGTTTGATTCCAGAGCGCGCAGTTAAAGAAAGAGATGAAGGTGTGCAGGTAATGTTAATTACGGTTAGTAGGGTTTCTATGTGAGGTGGGGACGGGTTGAAGTTGGCAGAGGGTGGACAAGGGTTGGGAGAGATATCACCTGACAGGAGCAGCAGCAAAATGAGAAAGAGCAAATAGTTTTTGGATTTTTTAAATGGATTATGATGCAAAACTTTGGAATATCATGGACTGAGATTATTCAGTAAACAGAAGATAGCATGGGAGCTGTACATAGGGTAGGGAAGTAGAGAGGGGCTGATGTGAATGAGTGGTGATGGACGGGGGATGGGGTGGTGAAAGTGGGTGGCAAAAGCACATAGAAAAACAAACCATGAAATAAAAGACATAAAAAAGATTGATAGTGAAAAGAATTATACACTTTGTTTCAGTGTCTTCTATCCCATTACCGTTCAGTCAAATCCAGTCAATTCCGGTCAATTTCTAGTCTATTTCATTTCTTGACACTTATTAGACACTTGAGAAACAAAAGCAGACACGTCTGAAGCAGACTTGTAGCATCTACAGATATGCTCAAAAAAGTGAACTCGTGTGGAACAAGGGGGAGGGTACTGGACTCCAATAAGCCATTACCAATCCAGGCTGAGCCAAATGGTAGCTCAAATGCAGATTAAACAAAGAGTCATAAGCAGGGGTGTGTGGGAGGTTAGTGGAATGGATGGATAGTTACATTCATAATACCATGGGATATTTTGCAGTATGAAAAATAGATCAGTTCTGGAGGAAAGCTGGGTGCATGAGAATACAGTCAAACGAACCACAGATATTTTTCAGTATGGAAAATAGATCAGCTCTGGAGGAAAGCTGGGTGCATGACAATACAATCAAATGCACCTGTAGGGAGACAACATTGACATGATGATTAGCTGATGATCAGAAAACGGTGCAGAGAGATGAAGATTGATGGCAGATGATAGAGCCCAATAGCTTCATATCATTTCTGGTCTATTTCATTTCTTGACACTTATTTGGGACACAAAAGCAGACATGTCTGAAGCAGACGTGTAGCAGCTACAGATATGCTCAAAAAACATAATTACATATAGTTACATAGGTTGAGCCTAGGTTCATTCAACCTTCCTCCAGCAATTATTCATTTTTGTCACCAAATCATCTGTAACTCACAATGTTATGTGCAATGAGGAAGTCATCCAGCCCTTTTTTATAGTTATAGTTTCTGCCATTACTACCTCTTGTGAAGAAAAATGCCAAGGATAAGGTGGAAAGTCTGTCAGCATTCTAGGAGTATTGTAGAACGTAATTTTATTCTTTAATGCATTTCAGAGCGATACTGTCTCCTTCAAAAGGAAAAAAAATCACATACATAATAGGACACAGTACAGGTATAAATACTTTAGGATGCATAGAACACTGCCCCTTTGGCGGGAAAAAAAAGACAATGAAAATGCAATTTAAATGTACTGGTTACATACAAAGGGAGAATATGAAAAACAATACTATGTTACAATGAAAATAAAGAGATAAATAAAAGACAATTATCAAGAGAAGAAATTAGTGAATAATAGAGCACAAAATGAAATTTAATTACATATGTGAAAAAGTAAACAGTGAGTGGGGGAGAACCCATGGGTACCAGGAGGAATTGAGAACACTAGTAGTACGAAGTGCTATATAGGAAGTGTAGTGATTTGTTCAGAGAGTGTGTTGGGAGACACTTAAAGGGTAGCAGGCTTGAGGCAAACAGGCATGTTTTTACAGTAAAATGAATTCCATTCAGTTTCTTACACATAATAAACCTCATACCTGAAACAGTCCATTAACATCAATGGATCATTCATGACATTTACTCTGCTCCAATGGTGGGTATGCCCCCTGGCAGGTATCTACACAGTCCGTTACAGTATCTCAGTGAAGACATCACAACCTCCACTCACTCACCTCTCAGTCCACCAATCCTGAAAACAGAGAGAGATACGTGTCTTCCAGGACACCAGCCACTTCCAAACATTGCATCCCAGGTGCCTTCCAGGACAATGGCGGCTCCAAACCCTGAGCGAGACCTGGTCTTCATAGGAACTGTCGGAGCTATCCCAAGCTTTTTACACAATGGATTCTCCACCATGTGCTTCTGGCAACATGGCTTCTGCAAACCCAGAGGAACATGTGAACAAACAGGAAGTTGGACTATATCCCATCTGCTCCACATAAGACACATGCATGTTTGTGTGTATGTGCATGCGTGTATGTGTGTATGTATGTACTTGCATGTGTATGTGCGTATCTGCAAGTTGGTATGCACACGCCTGTATGTGCTTGCATGTGTATGTGCATATGTTTGTGCTTGCGTGTGTATGTGCGTGATTGGGTGTATGTATATGTGTGTGCATGTGTTTATGAGTATGTGTGTGTGTGGGGACATTATACTGTGTGTATGTTTGTTTGTGTGCATGTGCGTGCTGGCATGTGTGTATGTGCGTGCATGAGTATGTGGGTGTGGAAACATTATACTGTGTGTGCATGCATGTTTGTATGTGAGTTTGTGTATATGTGTATCTACATGTGCATATCTGCGTGTGTGTATGCATGGGCTTGTGTTTGTGGATTTATTATACTATGTGTGTATGCGTGTTTGTATGTGTGTGTGTGCGCTTGCATGTGTGTATGTGTGTGCACGTGAATGTGTGTGTGGGGACATTACAATGTGAGTGCATGCATGTTTGTGTGTGTGTGTATGTGTGTATCTGCATGTATATATATGAATGTGTGCATGCATGTGTGTGTATGTGTGTGCTTGTGTGTGTATGTGAGGACATTATAGTCTGTGTATGTATGAGTCTGTGTATGTGTGTGTTTGTGTGTCAGTGCGTGAATGTGTAAGTGCATGTGTGGACATTATACTGTGTGTATGTGTATGCTTGTCTATGTGTGTATATATGTGAGTACATGTATATATGTATGTGCGTACATGCATTTCTGTAGTGTGTGTGTGTGTGGTGTGTGTCTCACCGCTGCCTGGCCACCCACCTCCGTGCAGTCACAGTTGCCAGGAAAGATGGTGGTTTGCGGCCTGTGCTGGAGATGAGGAGCCACCTGGTGCCGCCGCACCTCATCTCCAGCACAGTCTGAAAGCCGCGGAATTTCATGGTGGCTGTGACTGCACGGAGGTGGGTGGGCAGGCAGCGGCGGGATTCAGCGCATGTAGTCAGGCGGCGGGTCCTAGCGAGGGTCCGGCGGGGGATCTGGCAGTGGCGGCGGGGGGTTCTGCGGGGGGCTCCCAGCGGTGTCCTGCTGGTGGTGCTGCGCAAGGGCCTAGTACCACCAGCGGGGGCCATATTAGAATACTCATCACTTGGGTATTCCAATATGGCGGTCGGCGTACTTCTGGTGTAGCACGGTGGATTGTGGGATTCGAGGACGTTCGTACCGAAATAGATAACAGACAATTTTAGGTAAGTATATATTAGATTAAATTGTACTGGAGCTCGTTTTGAAGTAAAAAAATGTAATAATAATGGAAATAATGGAAGGGATTGGAATGAGATCTTCCCGATCCCATCCATTATTTTCACTATTATTAAAAATTGTATTTATTTTTTCTTCAAAATCAGTTCCAGTACTAAGCTAAACAAGTACAACTTTTCTAACCTCTCGTCATACGGGAGGCCTTCCATCACTTGTAAAATACATGGTTTATAAATGTTCAGTATAATGCTTCTCAATTGTTAAATGAATAACTTAAACCTATAAATGTCATCATCTTATTTAAACCATGAAAATTTACATCCTATAAATGCACTCTGGGATCAAATCCTATTCATTAAACTAAGATTATGCTGATAAATCTGATTGCTCACAGTCTGCAATTTTACAATCTGGTAAGAAAAAAAATCAAATCTCTCCATAGGACGCAGCATTGCACGAGCTCTTGGATATTAAAACTAGAAGAGGATAAGAAAACTGCAATTAGCTCAATCCGTTATTTTAATACAAATTGGATTTGTAATCCTTCTTAACTATATAATACCTAAGGGAGTGCCCTGGGTGTACTTATGGAAATTGTAACATTTTGCAAGCTTACTACAATGGGCAAGAATATTGTTTTTTGTGTCCTGGTGGGAATAAATAGCATATTACTGCAGAAAATTCATTACTTTATAGCAATATCTTGATCTGTGATTTATGTGTTTTTGGTATCCTGGAAAAGTATAAGTTATATAACATTACTATAAGGTCAGTTTAAAAAAATGGAGGTGAGAATGCTAACAAAAAAAAAAATGAATAGTCCTGTTAGTATGTATGAGAAAATATATTGTTCTTCAGGCTTTTCAATGTCTTTTAAATAGGGATGAGCGAGTAGAATCGTTACTATTTGGTACAATATTCGTGCTAATCGCTACTCCCCGAGTTTCTTGTGATTACTCGGGAGTAGCGTGTAGTCCTTTAACTTTCGCAGTGTATCTATATACAAAAGTGCACTAAAAGTGAATAAAAGTTGTTAAAAAATAAAAAAAATATCATACTCACCTATCTGATGGCTGCACCGGGACTGGCAAAGAAGACATCCGATCAACGACAAGGACCTATGAGTCTGACAGCCAATCAGATGGCTAGTAGCGATCTGGCCAATCAGATTGCCAGACATCACAAACCACCCGATCGCTACCAGCCACTTGATTGGCCAGATTGCCAGGTCTTGAACGTGCATCAATGACCTGGCAATCTGGCCAATCAGGTGGCTGGTAGCGATCAGGTGGTTTGTGACATCTGGCCATCTGATTGGCCAGATCGCTACCAGCCATCTGATTGGCTGTCAGACTCACAGGTCCTTGTCGTTGATCGGATGTCTTCTTTGCCGATCCCGGTGCAGCCATCGGATAGGTGAGTATGATATTTTTTTATTTTTTAACAACTATTATTCACTTTTAGTGCACTTTCGCAGTGTATATAGATACACTGCGAAAGTACTCGCCCGGCCCATTAATTAACATTGGACTCGTTATACTATACTCGCAACAAGTACCCAGTATCGGGACCTGCTCGTTGCGAGTATAGCGAGTCCGATTAGTTCTGTACTCGCTCATCCCTACTTTTAAACGCTATATGCTCTCAGAGACACCAAGCAGTTAAAAAAAAAGTTAGGGTGTGTTCACTCTGCGTCTTTTTCCAGGGAACAAAATGTCCATTTTTAAAGTTGAAAATATTTCAGAAATCACTTACCGTAATTTATCTGGAATTTTGTAAGGCCGAAGCATTCTATTTTTTTAGATTTTTTTATGTTGTTTCTTGAGTACTTTTTCATAGGCATTTATTTTAGTGTTTTGCGGCATCTTTTTACTGGTGTTTTCCATACCTGTTTTAAATCTATTAAACATTTAAGAAAATGCTAGCATTTTTCAAAACATTAAATGCTGACAAAGGACCTGGGCGTCTTCCAGGTATCTTTTAGACTTTCTTTTGACTTGTGTTGTAAACTATTGAGCATCTTCCTATCAGTGAACACCAGAACAATGGTCATGTCACTTCTTTTAAAATCTTTGCATCTTTGAAAGCCTAGATCATTTAAAAGATGTTCAAAAGCCTGAACATCAAGTACTTTTCCCATACAAATGAAAAAGACCAGTCTTTTTATCATTCTCTTAGTGCTGTTCCTGATATATTTTTAAACAAAATAAGCTAAAAGAACTGAAGAAAACATACCCTTACATGTTACTTCTCCGGCCACTTTCTGCTGGGAAGACGCTCCATACTTTCCAATAGAAATGAATGGGAAGACTAAAAAGTTGATCGGACAATGCCCTGGCATCTTTTTGAGCATTTTGTCAGTGTTTTTCCTTCAAAAACACTATTTCCTTTACTGTTTATTCAAATTTAAAATTAGAGTTATTTAAATTTAGATTTTGTTATAGAATAATGTGTCCTGTACAGTATTTCCTAATAGACACATGAGTCTTGGATGACACAGTTAACACCATTGAACACCAGGATCAGCATATGTGCTAGGCAATGTCGCCCTAGTGTAAATGTCATGGCGCTGATTTACATTTAAGAAGCTTGCCACTGATCAAATTTATGGGCAGCACAGTGGCTCAAAGGTTAGCACTGCAGTCTTGTAGCACTCGGGTCTTGCTTTCAAATCTCACCAAGAACATCATCTGCATGGAGTTTGTATGTTCTCTCCGTGTTATGTGGATTTCCTCTGGATACTCTGGATTCCTCCCACACTCCAAAGACATACTGATAGGGAATTTAGATTGGGATTCCCAATAGGGACAGTGTTGCTGATGTATGTAAGGTTAATAGAAAGTGAAAGGTGGAAGGGAAATAGAGTTTTATGGCAATAATTGGTATGTATAATTTGACCTTTAATGGGGTGCATTTAGAGTTAATTTTATGACAGTAAGAACTGTAAGTATGAACCTATTGGTAGGTACTAATAACTGCCTACCAAACACTAAGACCCCCCGGGGTAGATGAGATGCCTGCTATAGTTCATAACTGATATTTGCTCCTATCAAGCATCCACTTGCCCCGATGGGCTGCCATGACAGCCATGGGCCAGTTGAAGGTGAAATTGCAAAAAATGTGAAATTACATGTTTGTATTTTGTTGTTTTTTTCACCATGTTCACTATATGGTAAAACTGACATGTTGATATGATGCCTCAGGTCGATACGAGTTTGAAGGTACCAAACATTTATACTTTTACTGTTATTCCAGTGGTGAAAAAAATAGATATTTTTAAAGAAAAAGACTTGTGTCATGCCATCAGCTGCAGGTCCGGTCTCCACTGTGCAGGGAGATTGGCGCCTATCTTGCAGCACCACTAGTACTGCTCATCCTGTCCGTGGTTCCAGACGATCGACGGTTCCTCTCTCTGCTAGGAACCTGTGTCTCCTTGGAAGGTGTCCTGGAAATGCTCTTAGGAGGCACATACTTAAAGCAGCAAAGCACCTGTTTTCTATTAGGACTGTCTCTGCTGTGATGCTCTGTGCATAAAAGGCACCCTCCCCCTTTAAGGGGGGTGCCTGGGCAACATCTTTATTCTGTATGATCATTGCCTCCTGCTCAGGCCACACTCTGCTGTGCTCTGCAATCAGAAGTCTGTTGCTTTGCATTATACTAACACATCTGTTTCCACAGAGTCCTCTATTGGCTGTTCTCTATCCTGAATCCCTCTGGACACTCTGGACCCCACTCCAGGCTGCCAAGCCTTTCCTCATGGAAACTTCCGATACCATTACTGGCTGGATCAGCCTTTCCAAGAATACACAGAGCCTCTGGGATTCTCTTCACCAACAAAGCCAGTATTCTATAGTCTCTCTTATCCAGTCTATATGGGTCACCCTCTGGTCCAGGATTTGTGGCATTTAGGCCTCCTGGTGTTGTAATGGGGGAATCCCTGTATAGGGTTATACCTTGCCCGCTGCTCCACTACGTGGTACAGTGTCGTGATCCCAGAGGGTCCTCTACCCAGACACCTTTTTTCTTTTAATTAATAAATTACTCATATATGGCATTATTCAAATAATTACCCTTGGTGAACAATCTCACCCTTCCAGAGTATCTTGCATACTCAATCTCAACATTTATAAACTGGATGACAGGTTTGAGTAATGTTTGCAATTAAAGGACAAATTTATTGCATCATATCAAAAAATGCATGTCTGTGAACAAGAGAAATTATCACTTCCTCTGGATGCCAGCACTTGTCAGGCATCCACAGGAATTGATTCATGACAGCAACTTGTGAGGACACCGGGTTGTCATGGCAATGCATTGCTGTCCCGTGATTGCATCATAGGGTCTCCAATCCCAGTGGGGAATAGTGCAATCCCTGCCCTGGTGTTTTGGATCATGATGTCAGTGATTTTCTGCTGCCTTTGACACAGTTGACTACTTCCTCCTACTTCAAATTTTAGAATCTCTTGGCATCACTGACCTAGCCCCTCCTGGTTCTCCTCTTACCTAACAGACTGGACTTTCAGCATCACCCAATCCCACACTTCCTCCTCGCTCAACCCCCTATCTGTTGGAGTTCCCCAAGGCTTGGTCTTGGGACCACTAATCTTCTCCATTTACACCCTCGGCCTAGGCCATCTCATTGAGTCCCACTGCCTTCAATACCACCTCTTCGCTGAAGTCACCCAGCTCTACCTGTCCGACCCCGACATCACCTCCCTACTATCCGAATTTCCGCAATGCCTGTTCACCATCTCATCCTTCTTCCCCGCTTGCTTCTTAAAACTTAACATGGACAAAACCGAGTTCATCGTCTTCTCCCTAGTCGCTCTCCCCCACACCCGACCTATCCATCACTGTCAACCACTGCTCACTCTCACCCGTCCCCCATGCCAAGTGCCTCGGGGTAATCCTTGACTCTTCCCTCTCCTTCAAGCCTCACATACAGGTCCTCACCACCGCCTGCTGACTCCAGCTCAAAAACATTACCTGAATCCGCTCTTTCCTTGACCAAGACACTGCTAAAACACTTGTCTATGCCCTCATCATCTCCCGCCTTGACTACTGCAACCTCTTGCTCACCAGCCTCCCCACTACCTCCCTCGCAAATCTACGAATCATCCTCAATTCCACTGTTCGACTCATCCACCTGTCTCCCTACTACTCCCCTGTCTCCCCCCTCTGCCAAGTCCTTCACTGGCTCCCCACTTCCCAGATATCCTGGTTCAAAACCCTAACCTTGACATACAAGACCATACACAACTTGTCCCCTACATACATCTCCGATCTGGTCTCCCGATATCTCCCCTCACGCAATTTACGCTCCTCTGCAGAGCTCCTTTTCTTCTCCCCTTTCTCCTCCCACAACCGCATACAAGACTTCTCTCGTGCATCCGCCTTTCTTTGGAACTCTCTCCCCCACCACATCAGACACTCTCCTACCCTGGGAACCTTCAAGAAAAACCTGAAGACCCACCTCTTTCTTCAAGCCTACAATCCACACTGAGACCTAATCCGCTACACTATCTCACCATCACATCTCCCCCTCCTACTGTCTCCCCACCCACCCCCTATAGACTGTGAGCCCTCGTGGACAGGATCCTCTGCTCTACTGTACCTGTATGATTTAATTATCGTCATTACGTTCTTGTCCTCATCTGCCCCTACACATGTAAAGCGCTATGGAACCTAATGGTGCTATATAAATATATAATAATAATAATAATAATTGACAGCACAATCCAAAGGGATAACAGCACCAAATGGATTGCTGATCATCTGACATGTGTAGCTGTTAGCTACGCATGTCAGATGATCAGATCAGCTAACATATGCAAGGAATGATGTGAGCTCAGCACACGAGCTCGCATCAGAGGGAGGGGCACGGCCAAGGGCATACTATTACACCCTTGGTCATGAAGGGGTTAAGGTTATGCCATTGCATCTGAATTAGATTAAGGACTTTGACTAGGCCACTTCATAGTCTTAATTTTGTTTTCCTTAAACCATTCAGAGGTGGACTTTTGGCTCATTGTCCTGCGGCATAACCCAAGTACACTTCAGCTTAAGGTTACAAACAGATGGCCGGACATTCTCCTTTAGGATTTTTTGGTAGATAGCAGAAATCATGGTTTCATTTACCACAACAAGTCTTCCCAGTACTGAAGCAGAAAAACAGCCCCAGAAATAAAAAGGGGTTGCCTAATCCTTCTGTCCCCAACTACAGGAGAGCCTTCCGGAAATGCAAGTTTTCAAGACAGAAGGCAAACGCCAAGTGGGAGCCGGCTGAGAAAAAAACAGAGAGGTACTTATTACGGTGGTTCCTCGTCCTCTAGGGGCAAGCCTAAATACAGATAATGTTGATCCACCTGTAGGTAGTAGATTGGATTATTTTTTCTATCAGTGGTCTCAAATTTCCAACAGCCTTAGTTCATCAGGGTTTAGATTAGATTTTGAGAGGGTCCACGGGGAATCCTTTCTTGAAACTATTTTGTCTAGTCCTATCCAACAGCAGGCGCTGGAGTTGGAGGTTGGGAGTTGTTGCGTAAACGTGTGTTGATAGAGGTACATGGAGGGAAGGGACTTTTATTCCCCTTTGTTTCTGGTTGCAAAGCCTGATGGTTCTTTTAGAACGATTATTAAGCTTCGGAAATTTAACTCCTTCCTCCAATTCCAGTCCTTTAAAATGGAGTCTATCCAATCTGCGGTTTGTCTTTTGTTCCCTAGGTGTTTCATGGCAGTGTTAGACCTCAAAGATGCCTACTATCATCTCCCTGCTCATCCGGATCATCAAAAGTTTCTCAGGGTAGCGGTGTCTTTGGAATGTCGTGTCTGGCATCTGCAATTTGCCGCCATGCCGTTCAGTCTTTCTATGGCTCCTCGCATCTTTATAAAGGTGATGGTGGAAGTAATGGCTGATGTGAGACAACAAGTTACTCTAATTGTCCCTTTATTTTGATGATTTCCTGATTGCTGGGAACTCTGAGGCTCGGTGTGTGTCCCGACTAAAACATGTCATGTCATCCCTACAGGGATTGGGGTGGATAATAAATGTCCAGAAGTCAAGACTCCATCCAGTTCAAGTCCAAACCTTTCTGGGTCTTGTCTTGGACTCCAAAGCACAGAAGTGTTTTTTACCAGCCGACAAGGTGTCTTCCATGATGGACAAAGTAGGCAGAGTTATGGACAACCCCGTTCTGTCCCTATGACAGGCTATGTCCCTGATGGGGACTTTGACTTCCTGTATCTCGGCAGTCCCATGGGCAAAGTTCCACTCTTGCAGTCTTCAACAAGAAGTTCTCAGGGCAGGAGACTCCCTGCAGGGTCAGTTGAAGGGCCGTCTATGTCTGTCCACTTCCACAATAGGCTCTCTATCCCGGTGGATGAACCCGCTTCACTTGACTCAAGGAGTTCCCAGGCTCATTACTCCAGACTTTATAGTGACTACCGATGCCAGCCCCTCAGGGTGGGGGGCCCATTTGGGGACTCACCTGACCCAGGACCCCTGAAGAAGAATTGGGTTCTTCCAATCTGAAAGAGTTGCGGGCGGTCAAGTATGCTCTCCTCAGATTCCTGCCCTACCTCCGCAACTCCCAGGTCAAAATTCAGTCGGACAACATCACAGTAATAGCATACCTCATTCACCAGGGGGGACCTGGTCACCCTCTCTCCAGTCCACCACGACTGATATCTTTCATCTAGTGGAAGTGCATTTCTCTTCCTGACAGCCCTGCATATCAGAGGCATAGATAACATCAAAGCCGACTTTCTCAGCCGTCACTCTCTCAAACAGGGGGAGTGGGTTCTGAACAGGGAGGTGTTCAGCAGGATAGTACATCTATGGGGTGTACCGGAGATAGACCTGTTTGCCACCAGGGGGAACAGACAGGTTCAGTGCATTATTTCTCTGCACCCCTTGGACCTTTCCGGAGGTGGTGGATGCTCTGCAGGTGCCATAGAGCTATCACCTGCCTTATGATTTTCCTCCTTTATGTCTGCTCTCTCTGGATCTCGCAAAATCAGGGAAGAGGGGGCGAGAGTCATCCTGATAGCTCCCTTCTGGCCCAGGAGACCCTGGTTTTCCTGGCTGAGAGCCATGTCAGTGTCTGACCCTTGGGTTCTCTCGGCGGATTGTAAGCTGCTCTACCAGGGTCCGTTTTATCACCCCCAGGCAGACGGTATGCATCTAATGGCCTGGAATTTGAGAGGCAGCTTCTGAAACGGGGTTCTCGGACTCATTAATTTCTACCCTCATCAGCAGTAGGAAGGGGGTGACCACGAACCTGTGTTGCAGGGTATGGCATAAAGTTTTGCAATTTTTTTCTCGGGGCCTCACTGACAAGGCCCCGATTCCAGCCATTTTGGAATTTTTACTGAAGGGTCGTGAGTTAGGTCTGGCCGTCAGTACCCTAAGGGTCCAAGTCTCGGTGCTAAGGGCCCTGTTTAATTGTAATATAGCAGGTGACCGCTGGATCTCCTGTTTTTTCCAAGCTTGTGAACGCAGTGATCAGGTGCACATCCCTAGGCTAGCGCCCTGGGGCTTGAACTTGGTTTTGGACGCTTTGACTGGTCCTCCGTTTGAACCCTTGATCTCTGCTGCCATTAAACAGTTGACCTTAAAGACCGCCCTCTTGGTAGCTTTGATATATGCTAGGTGGGTGGGCGACCTACAGGCTTTATCGGTAGATTAACCCTTCCTATTGGTGTTCCCTGATAGGAAGGGTCCATCTTAAGTATCAACCTATCTCCCTAAAGTCTCCTCTAAGTTTCATAGAAGCCAAGAAATAGTCCTCCCTTCCTTCTATGATAATCCATCTACCCCTGAAGAGTTGAAACTTCAGACATTAGATGTCAGGAGAAAGGTACTTGAGTATATTGATAGAACTCAGCCCTGCAAGAAGAGTAGGGCCTTGTTTGTCTCTTTCCAGGGTCATCAGAAGGGAAGCACCATTTCCACATAGATTCGGGAGGCTATCTGCTCAGCCTATTCCACAAAAGGTCAGCAGCCTCCTGATGGCATCAAAGCCCATTCAACACGAGCCATGTCTGCCTCCTGGGCAGAATGGGCTAATATTCCTATTGAGGCAATTTGTAAGGCAGATACCTGGGCATCTCCCTCTATCTTTTTTTGTCACTATCGTCTTGACTTATCTTATACTTATACTTGTCTTTGTGTTACCTAGACTTCGGGAGGGCAGTTCTTAATACTGTGGTCCCTTCCAGGTGATGGTCTCTGCAAGTCTCTTATCGGTGCTGTCATTGCGATAGGAAAATCTGGGATTACTTACCGGTAATCATATTTTACGGAGTCCATGACAGCACCCACTCACTTCCCACCCTTTAGTTCAGTTTACTTATTGGCATTAGTGTTATTAATATTATGATTATTATTTTACAAGTGTCTTGTCTCTTGTCACGGGCTGACACTTATTACCAGTGGGTTTTGTGTTCCCTTTTCACACCTTAGAGTGATGGTCTTCTGATATTATTAATCATTATGTTTGTGTATTTATACGGTTATGGCGGTTCTTCCAATTTCTCTGTAACCCAACTGAGGAGATGAGGGGGACCTCCCCTTTTATCTGTAGGTTTCCTGTCCTTGTGGGCGGATCCCCTCTCTCAGTGGGTGCTGTCATGGACTCCGATTACCGGTAAGTAATCTCAGATTTTATTTTGTTTTTTTTGTTTGTGTTTTATTTTTCACGTACAAGAAAAACTGATGACATACAAAAATCGGACTGTTTTCCTTGTATGTGAAAATCGGACGTTGGAATGAAGCTTAATTGTAAGCAGAACATTTCCTAGAATAATATTTGTCTCATTTGCTTTGTAGAACATTCTTCAAATGTAATTAGGCCATGCTGAAAGTATCAGGCTGTCAAGTTACAAACACACTAGGTAGATTGTGCATAAAATAATTTAGAACCTTGCCAACATCTTTGGAATAGGGATATTAAAATCATGGCAGCTATAAAAGATGTTTGTGGAAATGGCAGAAGGGTATAAGTTTATGTCAGGTCGGCCAGTTGTATTAAGAAGATGAAGGTTTGTCTAAACAGTTTATAAAGTTTGACATATTCTTACAGATTGGAACAAAGAAGCCAAACACATGGTGATGCCAATTTTAAACACATTTTTCATTGTCTTTCTTGGTTTACTTTGCATAATGATAATAGAAAATAAAATATACACAACTCAACAATAAAAATGTAGTTTGTCACCAATCATATCTCACTGAAATTATTCCTCTTTCCAAACATTTATGCAATGTTTATATTGATTATTGAGTTTCATTCACTTGCTTTTTAGACTTTGGCCGGCTTCAGACTGCGTGTGAGATCCGATCCGTAGCTGTCCGCTTGAAGCAGACAGCCGCGGACCGGATCAGCACACAGGACCGGGGGGCTATTATGCCCTCCGATCCTGTGTGCAGCTACACGCAGCTGCAGGCGCTGACAGGTCAGGACCGCGGCGCTCGCGGTCCTCACCTATCAGCAGCGGGAACTGCATGCAGCTGCACACAGGATCGGAGGGCATAATAGCCCCCCGGTCCTGTGTGCTGATAGGGTCCGCG
This sequence comes from Allobates femoralis, assembly GCA_033576535.1. NCBI lineage: Eukaryota > Metazoa > Chordata > Amphibia > Anura > Aromobatidae > Allobates > Allobates femoralis. The sequence continues at coordinate 461,862,131 of JARQOC010000003.1, forward strand.
GCTGTCTGCTTCAAGCGGACAGCTACGGATCGGATCTCAGACGCAGTCTGAAGCCGGCCTTTGTCACTTCAAATTGGCGTGATAATACATTTTCCTTACGACTCATTCATACGTCAATTTTGTGATTTTTGCCAACCAAGTGGTGCATTTAAAATCATGGAAACAGGATCTAAGAGTCAGATCAAACCTGACAATGAAAATCTATGGGTCTGTGAAAAAATCAGACTGCACTATGGGAAGGTGGAGAAAAGTTTTTTTTTTTCTTAATTGTGAAAATAACTGACAAATCTCTTACCAAACGCTTTTGACAATCGTCCAAATGAGTCCTTAGTATTTTATGTCAAAATCTGTCAACTTTACAAATTACGGTAGTTCTTTGGACAGACATGATACAAAACCGATATTTAAGGCATGATGGCTTGCACAATTTAACACCTTTACAGAGATCAGTACTTAAAATAATTTTTGTCCATGGTGCGAGTTTACAAGGATAGTCATTTAATTGAATTGATAATAGTGAGATGGATATAAGGCTAAGTATATTGTAAGGAACAAAAATAGGTAGAATGCTGAGATCAGAATCATTGGAAAGGAAACAGAATCCAAATCATCTGGATTGCAGAGTTTAGTCAGTTCTGTGGCAGCTTGTCAAGTCAGATAACTGGGATCAATAATAGAAATTGAAGAACTGAATGTAAACAAAAGATTTAGGCTGTGCCAAAACCAGGTCAAAGCATAATGCTTGTGAACGGGGTTGCAGGGCAACATGCAAGGTACAGTCACAGGCAAATTTGCTAAATGATGGAATCAGTTGGATTTTTCTATGGCTTGCTCATTCTGCTTGTGTGGCACCCCTACAGATCGGTCGCCACTAGATGGCGCAGCAGCTGGGATCGTAAGTTCGGTCACCCCAAACACACCCAACACACTCTCGATCCCAAGACTAGGGACTCTATGCCCAGCAACGGGATGGCAGGAGGAGACAAGTGGAGGGTGGGGAAGTTAGGACAGGACCTGGTAGGGGAGGCAAAAAAACTAGACAACACCAAGTTCAGTGAGCCTGTCAGCCAAGAAAAGTCGAAGAGTCAAGTTCAGTCAGAAGGAGAGGCGAGAACACCATCACACAGGACTGATAGGATACAGACCCAGCAGCCTGTGCCACCATGAGGCTTGTCCGGGTCCCGGGCTGCCGACTGTAGTGAGTGACAGAAGGAGTCCTAGGTGTGCTCGAATTAGTGGGGTCGCTGAGGGACTGGAGTCATAACCAGGGTTCCGGCTCTGCTGAAGTGGCAAGGACGCTCTACGCGCCAACCACAAACACTGGCAGGGTCGTAGCAGAGAGAAGACTGCCGTACTAGGGCTAGGGGACCCGGCTGGTCGCTCACCAAAAGCCTGTGGAAGCTGGATCGAAGCTTGCGTGGACAGACCGAGAGGCCCATGAAAGGAACACGAAAGGGAGTGATTTGGAAGAGCCGTCCCGGCTGCTATGACCATACCAGAACCGCCATTGCACTGTGTGGTCACAATCTGCCAAGAAAGGCTGCTTTCACATCAGCAATTTGCGCTGATCGCGGCAGTTGCAGTGAAAAAAACCGCAACTGCCGCGATTACCGCATAACGGCCGTACTTGCAGTTCACTTGCGGCAAGCTCCATGCCGCGTTTTTTTAGCGGTCGCACCTGCCGCAAGTGCCAAAACCTCACTTGCCGCACCTGCCGCAAGCCCCATAGACATTGTATGGGGCTTGCCGCAAGTGAACCGCAAATGCGGCCGTTATGCGGTTCTGCTGAGGTACCGTGAACTCAGTAACTTCAATGTTCTCATAGTTGTGGCTCCGTCATGTGTTCCTGAGGCTGCAGTGCGCGGTCGTGTTTTTTAATATGACCGCTCAGAGCTAACTCAGGATTTAGCAGAGCTAGGATCTTAATGGGATACCGTGTTTGTGTATTACTTCGGACCTGCAGGAGTGTTTTGGGAGTTAATGAATTGGAGAAATTCGACCAATCAGTGAAGCAGCTCGCGCCTTGGCAGGAGATTTGAATCCTGCGCCACTCAGCCAATCATCGGCGCGCAGCTTGGCGGGAGATTTGAATCCTGCGCCGCTTCGCTGATTGGTCGCCGCAGTCAGCGTCGACCAATCAGCGAAGTGGCTTGCACCTTGGCTGGAGATTTTAATCTCGCGCCGCTCAGCCAATCAGCGGGGCGGGCTTCAAATCTCCCGCTAAGCTGCGCGTGACCACGGCGACCAATCAACGCTCTTGGCGCGTGATTTAAATGGTGGCTCATTGCTTAGGTGGCTCAGCGGTTAGCACGGAATGGTGGTTCAGTGGTTAGCACTGTATGGTGGCTCAGTGGTTAGCACTGTGCGGTGGCTCAGTGGTTAGCACTGTACGGTGGCTCAGTGGTAAGCACTATATGGTGGCTCAGTGGTTAGCACTGTATGGTGGCTCAGTGGTTAGCACTGTATGGTGGCTCAGTGGTTAGTACTGTATATGGTGGCTCAGTATTTAGGTGGCTCAGTGGTTAACACAGAATGGTGGCTCAGTGGTTAGCACTGTATGGTGGCTCAATGGTTAGCACTGTACGGTGGCTCAGTGGTTAGCATTGTATGGTGGCTCAGTGGTTAGCACTGTATAGTGGCTCAGTGGTTAGCACTGTATGGTGGCTCAGTGGTTAGCACTTTATATGATGGCTCAGTTTTTAGGTGGCTCAGTGGTTAGCACGGAATGGTGGCTCAGTGGTTAGCACTGTATAGTGGCTCAGTGGTTAGCACTGTATGGTGGCTCAGTGGTGAGCATTGTATGGTGGCTCAGTGATGGGAGGCAGGCACACAGGAGCCAGAAGGCACAGAGGAAACAGGAGCATAGGGGAGGGAGAAAGCACAGGGGATGCAGAAGCCACAAGGGAGGCATAGTCATAGGGAGAGACAGCGCACACAGGGGCAGAGAGCACACAGAGCAGAGAGAAAGGCACAAGTAAGACAGAGCGCACAGGGGACACAGGCACAAAGACTGCCCTCCCGATGCAATAGCATCGGGCCTATATCTAATATACAATATTATCAATTCAAAGAACAGATTATTCATGCCTAATTGTTCTAATTGACTGGGTTGCCACCATTGGAGTCCTGCATCAGCTTCATAGTTATTTAATGGACAACACATTTGTAATGTGCGCATTGTTTAAAGTCTTCCGTATTAAGGCCACGGAGCTAGAAGAAAAGTAGGAAAGTGAATATTCTGTTCTATTGGTTGCAGTTAGCCCAGTTGTAGGGGCCCTTATGATCAGATATTTGTCACCTATCCTGTGCAAAGAAGATAATGTAATTCATGGAACAACAATATTAATCTTTCAATACCATTAGCTGACTGTAATAACCTCAAGTTGATAGAGAGGTTCATGTTCACATTATGGTACTGTTACACACCGCAACCACGGCTGGGAATCCTAAAGGCGATATGATGTCGCCCTGGAGCAATCGCTGTGAATTTGCCTCACAGTTGCGGCGTGTAATTGGGGAATTTCACGGCGATAAATCGCCTCTCGCCCTTCGCCTGTCGCCTGATTCCTGAGCAGTGTTCTGAAATCAGGCGACAGGCGAGAGGTGATTTATCGCCGCAAAATTCCCCAATTACACGCCGCAACTGTGAGGCAATTTCACAGCGATTGCTCCGGGGCGACATATCACCTTTAGGATTCCCAGCCGTGGTTGCGGTGTGTAAAGGTACCATTAGAGATGAGTATATCCCAGGAAATTAACTGTGAAGAGAAGTTATCTTCTAATTCAAAGTCCCTTATTTGGCTCTGGGGTCTAGACTCACCTCTTTGACCCTTCCAACCCTTACTGTTACCCATCTAATTCTCATCACATCTTCTGCATGCCCAAAAACCTTATGCACCTCAACAGAGCCAGAAGTCCTAGCTCACTGCGAGAGTCCTACAGATTTCAGTGTTTGTAACTTGGGCCAAATATATAGAGAGGACCGTGCAGGTGACTTGAGGAGTGGAGCGGCCAGATAGGTGAGCAGTGAGTAAAAGGATTTTTTTAATGACCTTTTACCGTTGAAAAAACATCTGCCATTTTGTTGAATCTGTATGCACACAAATTACCAAAAAATTCCACAGTTTGCTTGAATTTGGATATTTTGACATTTTTTAACCCATAACATGAAAGTAAGGTTAATAATTTAATGATCATTCTAAATCTTCAGGTTTTATGCAAAAATGGATACACCCACACAGTGGCGTAACTTGAAGCTCATGGCCCCAATGCAAAAACTCCAATGGGGCTCACAATTATTGCACATTTTCAATAGCAATACTGTTTTTCTATAGGTCAAAAGACTGTTGGGGCCCCCTATGCTCCAGAACCTTGGTTTGATTGCAACTCCAGCACCTGTTGTAGTTACTCCCCTGACCTCACATCAAAAAGTACTACATCTAGTAATCTGTATGACCTCCATCATTTTTAGGACAGCTCCAAGTCTTCTAGGCATAGACTGAGCATGTTGGTGACGTATTGCATCATCTACAAATCACTACAATGACTCTCTCAGAAGCTCCCTGGACCAAGTAGCGCCCCTCACCCGCAGAACCTCCAAACAGAGAACAAAACAGCCCTGGCTCACATCACAAACCCGATTCCTCCAGCGATGCTCCAGGAGTGCTGAACGCCTATGGAGGAAAACTCGCTCACCAGGAGACTTTATCCACTATAAATTCATGCTGAAAACCTACAACTCTGCCCTTCATCTTGCCAAACAGACCTACTTCACCACCCTGGTCTCCTCACTATCCAACAATCCAAAAAAACTCTTTGACACCTTTCACTCTCTCCTCAGTCCTAAAGTGCAGGCCCCCATCACCGACCTCTGTGCTGATGACCTGGCTTCCTACTTCATGGATAAAATAGACAACATCCGCCAGGAAATCAGCTCTCAGCCTCCAAGCGCTGCCACCCCCATTCTTCCTCACATCCCCTCCGGTTCACTCTCCACATTTGACCCAGTCACAGAAGAAGAAGTCTCCAGGCTCCTATCTTCCTCTCGTCCCACCACATGCACTACCGACCCCATTCCCTCACACCTGCTCCAGTCCCTCTCTCCAGTCGTCACCACTCATCTAACCAAAATCTTCAATCTCTCCCTCTCTTCTGGCATTTTCCCCTCCTCCTTCAAACACTCGATCATTACTCCATTATTAAAGAAAACCACTCTCGACCCAACCTGCACAAATAACTACAGACCAGTCTCCAACCTCCCCTTCATCTCTAAACTCTTGGAGCGCCTGGTCTATTCCCGCCTCACCCGTTACCTCTCCGCTCACTCTCTTCTAGATCCATTACAGTCTGGTTTCCGCCCCCTTCACTCCACAGAAACTGCCCTCATCAAAGTGACCAATGACCTTCTGACAGCAAAACGTAATGGTGACCACTCTCTGCTTATTCTCCTTGATCTCTCTGCAGCTTTTGACACTGTTGACCATCAGCTCCTACTCTCTATGCTGCACTCCATTGGCATAAAGGACACTGCTCTCTCCTGGCTCTCCTCCTATCTTTCTGACCGCTCTTTCAGTGTATCTTTTGCTGGCTCCACTTCCCCCCCTCTTCCCCTCACTATTGGGGTCCCTCAGGGTTCAGTCCTTGGCCCTCTCCTCTTCTCTCTCTACACGGCCCCGATTGGACAGACCATCAGCAGATTTGGCTTCCAGTACCATCTTTATGCTGATGACACTCAACTATACACTTCAGCCCCTGAACTTACCCCTGCGGTAGTAAAGAACAACAATGACTGTCTAGCTGCAGTTTCCAATATCATGTCCACTCTCTATTTGAAACTAAACCTTTCCAAAACTGAACTTCTTCTGCTCCCCCCATCCACTAACCTCCCTAAATCGGACATCTCTCTCTCAGTATGCGGCACCACGATAACGCCTAGACAGCAGGCTCGCTGTCTGGGTGTTATATTTGACACCGATCTCTCCTTCTCCTCCCACACGCAATCTCTCGTCCGCTCCTGTCGCTTACACCTGAAGAATATCTCTAGAGTCCGCCCCTTTCTCACCCTGGAAACAACAAAAACCCTCACCGTGGCCCTAATCCATTCCCGCCTTGACTATTGCAACTCTCTATTAAGCGGCCTCCCCCTCACCAGACTTTCTCCTCTCCAGTCCATCCTTAATGCAGCAGCCAGGATCACCCATCTGGCCAATCGTTACTCAGATGCCTCTGCTCTGTGCCAGTCATTGCACTGGCTGCCCGTATATTACAGGATCAAATTCAAATTGCTTGTTCTCACCCACAAAGCTCTTCACAGTGCAGCTCCCCCCTACCTCTCCTCCCTCATATCTGTCTATCACCCCACCCGCTCTCTACGTTCCTCAAATGACCTTCAACTAACATCTGCACTAATCCGATCCTCCCACTCCCGGCTCCAAGACTTTTCCAGAGCTGCACCAAACCTCTGGAATGCTTTACCCAAAGAAATCAGGACTATCCACAACTTGCATGGCTTCAGACGATCCCTAAAGACGCATCTTTTTAAGGCGGCCTATCATACTCCCTAACATGTCCATTGTACTGTAGACAGTGAATGGGCTATCCTCTGGACATTATTCTTCTACAAACTCCACCAAACCATAAATGTCTACACAGACTGATGACCATTCATGTAAGCTTAGCCCTATACCCCATTTCCTCAAGATGCCTGGACCACCAGTGCAATAAGCCCCGGCACCTTGTGCAACCCCTATCCCGTTGTAGATTGTAAGTTCTTTTGAGCAGGGTCACCTTCATTTCTTGCTTTATTTATTGTATTTTTTTTCACATTGATTCTATGCCTATTGTTTTTGTATCCAATGATTGTACTTTATTTGTTCTCTATTGTAATTACTTACTGTATATTTTCTGTACGCTAACCCTACATTGTAAAGCGCTGCGGAATATGTTGGCGCTATATAAATAAAGCTTTATTATTATTATTATTATTATTATCTATCTTTTTTCCCTTCTTCAAGAATGAGAATGACCTCTTGTAAAGCTTGGATGGAGTGTGATGCTCAACTTGTCTCTTCAGAATCCCCATGTTTGATTTGAGAATTTTTTCATTTAAGTTATATTATTTACCTTACTTTCATGTTACAGGTTAAAAAAAAAGTTATATGAAACTCAGTCTTGTCAAAAATGTGGAAATTGTTCTTGTAGTCAGTAAGATTTTGATTAAAATCTTTTTTTTTTAAAGGGGTGTATTAATTTGTGCCGTGTACCATAAGTATTACAGGGTCTAGGAGGCAAGAACTTAACCTTTGTGTAGGCACTATTTGGTGGTATACGGGGCACCCACAGCTCAGTAATATCACACCATAGGGATTCCATGTGCCACAGATGTACATCATATATACAGTTTCTGTGCAGAATGCTTTGGGGTGCCATAGGCAGGTAATACCGTAGTGGCTAAATAAATGAGTCACTCTTGTATTAGTGATCTCTATGACATGAATATAATGCATGGTCTTTACTAAATAAATTGTTAGGACTGTCCCTAAATCTGGGTGCATTTTCTTCTGGTGGGGTCAAACATGTGACCTCTAATTATCAGTCCTGGTTAATTGTCTGTGCTGCATACTCTGCAATGGAATAAGTTACAACAGGTTTCTAAAGTAAAAATAGAGCTCAAATTATCTACTAATGCTATAATTGGGAACATGAAAAACAGACACATAATAGTTTGAGAAGGATTATGTAATTGGGCAGTGTAGGTTTTCTCCTTTTAGCCTTCAGGCACATGGACCAGCCATTGGTATGAATGTACAATGTGTCCCTACAGCTTCCTACTGTGTAATTCTGAGTACGCCACGCCAGGAAGAGCTTATTTATTTATGTCACACAAATATAACCTATAACTATGGGACAGCAGCCTTTGATGAAAAGCACTCAATGGTTAAAGGGTTATTCCCACAATAATACTTTTTTCCCCTTATCCATATATGTCAGTTCTGCAGACAATGAATGGATCAGAGGCCGAGCATTCACACGTCTGCTACATTCAAGATAAGGCCTGGTTCCCGAGTCCCGTCCTTAGTATTACAGGAGGGATCCTCAGCAATCAGTAAGATATCTCCTATCTGTAGCTTTGCATTTTGATAATATCCCTCTTACCCCCTAAGATTGGGAAATTGTGACAGTATCATGATTCAGCAATCTGCAGTCATATAGAATGACTTGAGACTTCTGACCCAAGCATATACAACCCCTATAATAACTGTGTGTTCCAAGTATAATCCTGAGAGTCACACAGAACATGTGCCATTTGTTAGTAGGTGACAATTAAAGGGCTTATCCAAGACTTTGGATTTGTTTTCCTTCTGGGGCTAAAAACTTACTGGCAGGTAGTTGCTAACTATTTGCATGTCCTGCCCTGCATCGATCTCTTCTGCTTCAGAGTGGTCACGGATTGCTCTTGTCAGCAATTCTGCTGTTTTCTGTGATATCACGTCAATAGAGCATTTCCTTTTGTTCCACTCTGCTGTTGATGGTGTGTCACTACCAATGTCATATTGCTTGAATTGCAAGCTCCCTGCTGCCTAACTGTGGTGAGCCATCTGTCAATCAGTGTGATGTTAACGTGACGCTCTCTTAACAGAGCGGAGTTGAAGAGGAAGACCTGCTCTGTTGATGTGAAGTGAAACAAACTAGGGGAAAATCACCACCAGACTCAGAAGAGGTGCCACAGGGCAAAACAGGCAAGTAGTTAGAAACTATCTGCCAAAACGTTTTTAGCTTAATGGAAATAAATAACTCAAAGTCCCAGATAACCGCTTTAATCAAGAATTACACTCTATAAAACCAGTGTTGCAATAGACTGTTTGGCCAGCAGTGAAAGGCCAGTAACTTTCTTGCCTGGTAAAGTGTCCTTGAAATACCCAAGGCCACCGGTAACTCTGAATCAGAGTCCTCCTCCTCCAGTTCCAGGACACACACGTACAGATCCAGCACCATGCATATATTGAAGAACTGCCCTATGAGGTTCATAGGGTCTCTCCAATAGCTCTCAATGTTCCCACAAGTCCACATCATGTGCACCACATCCACACTGTCCCTTCCACATCTCAGGTTGTTTGTCTTGACCCCATGGTGTGCAGCAGTCTAGGGGCCCTGTATGCTCTTTGTATTAGATATGATTGTGACAACCGCTGAGTTTCTGAGACAGTAAGCCTAGATACTTGTGCTAGTATTGTTGGCCATTTCGTTTTTGAAAATGAACCCAAGTCTAGCTCCCACTTATATCTATCTACCATTTTAACAAGAAAAAAACTGCACAGCACTCAAAGACAAATGTGAACTGGTGCTAGCAAAGCTGCAGGGTTATATACTATGAAAAAGATCCTTGCAGCACACAGCTACTACCAATGATGTGCATAAGCTACTAGCTATATATATTTGAGGAAAAAGTTTAAAAACTTACGTTTTTTCAAAAAACTCAAAAATCTCCAATTTTTTATTTAATTCTGAAGTTCTTGGTACATACATTGGCGAATGTCTGTTTGCTCATCAACTGCGACAAAGTGACTTCAGGGTCTGATGAGTCCTATGCTGATATCCCTATCCTCCTTGTCCGCTTCCCCACTACTAAGTGGGCAGACACCATCTAGACCCTCCATCACCTGTAGGTAATGAGGGTGCACATTGCAGCATGGATCCTGCAACTCCATATGATAAATAACAAGAAAAAAACTGCACAGCACTCAAAGACAAATGTGAACTGGTGCTAGCAAAGCTGCAGGGTTATATACTATGAAAAAGATCCTTGCAGCACACAGCTACTACCAATGATGTACATAAGCTACTAGCTATATATATTTGAGGAAAAAGTTTAAAAACTTACGTTTTTTCAAAAAACTCAAAAATCTCCAATTTTTTATTTAATTCTGAAGTTCTTGGTACATACATTGGCTAATGTCTGTTTGCTCATCAACGGCGACAAAGTGACTTCAGGGTCTGATGAGTCCTACGCTGATATCCCTATCCTCCTTGTCCGCTTCCCCACTACTAAGTGGGCAGACACCATCTAGACCCTCCATCACCTGTAGGTAATGAGGGTGCACATTGCAGCATGGATCCTGCAACTCCATATGATAAATAACATGAAAAAAACTGCACAGCACTCAAAGACAAATGTGAACTGGTGCTAGCAAAGCTGCAGGGTTATATAATATGAAAAAGATCCTTGCAGCACACAGCTACTACCAATGATGTACATAAGCTACTAGCTATATATATTTGAGGAAAAAGTTTAAAAACTTACGTTTTTTTAAAAAAACTCAAAAATCTCCAATTTTTTATTTAATTCTGAAGTTCTTGGTACATACATTGGCCAATGTCTGTTTGCTCATCAACTGCGACAAAGTGACTTCAGGGTCTGATGAGTCCTACGCTGATATCCCTATCCTCCTTGTCCGCTTCCCCACTACTAAGTGGGCAGACACCATCTAGACCCTCCATCACCTGTAGGTAATGAGGGTGCACATTGCAGCATGGATCCTGCAACTCCATATGATAAATAACATGAAAAAAACTGCACAGCACTCAAAGACAAATGTGAACTGGTGCTAGCAAAGCTGCAGGGTTATATAATATGAAAAAGATCCTTGCAGCACACAGCTACTACCAATGATGTACATAAGCTACTAGCTATATATATTTGAGGAAAAAGTTTAAAAACTTACGTTTTTTTCAAAAAACTCAAAAATCTCCAATTTTTTATTTAATTCTGAAGTTCTTGGTACATACATTGGCCAATGTCTGTTTGCTCATCAACTGCGACAAAGTGACTTCAGGGTCTGATGAGTCCTACGCTGATATCCCTATCCTCCTTGTCCGCTTCCCCACTACTAAGTGGGCAGACACCATCTAGACCCTCCATCACCTGTAGGTAATGAGGGTGCACATTGCAGCATGGATCCTGCAACTCCATATGATAAATAACATGAAAAAAACTGCACAGCACTCAAAGACAAATGTGAACTGGTGCTAGCAAAGCTGCAGGGTTATATAATATGAAAAAGATCCTTGCAGCACACAGCTACTACCAATGATGTACATAAGCTACTAGCTATATATATTTGAGGAAAAAGTTTAAAAACTTACGTTTTTTTAAAAAAACTCAAAAATCTCCAATTTTTTATTTAATTCTGAAGTTCTTGGTACATACATTGGCTAATGTCTGTTTGCTCATCAACGGCGACAAAGTGACTTCAGGGTCTGATGAGTCCTACGCTGATATCCCTATCCTCCTTGTCCGCTTCCCCAGTTGCAGTTTTTTTCTTGTTATTTATCATATGGAGTTGCAGGATCCATGCTGCAATGTGCACCCTCATTACCTACAGGTGATGGCGGGTCTAGATGGTGTCTGCCCACTTAGTAGTGGGGAAGCGGACAAGGAGGGTAGGGATATCAGCGTAGGACTCATCAGACCCTGAAGTCACTTTGTCGCAGTTGATGAGCAAACAGACATTGGCCAATGTATGTACCAAGAACTTCAGAATTAAATAAAAAATTGGAGATTTTTGAGTTTTTTGAAAAAAACGTAAGTTTTTAAACTTTTTCCTCAAATATATATAGCTAGTAGCTTATGTACATCATTGGTAGTAGCTGTGTGCTGCAAGGATCTTTTTCATAGTATCTACCATTTTAGATATCATGGTTTTATACAGCCTAGAAATAATTCCTTTAGAAAAGTCAGCTCCTGTAGCATAACAATGCCATGCAGAGCCTGTCAGATTGATTGCTGACATCACTGAAATGGTACCAGTGTGGGAGGTGAGTATATGTTGTTTATTTTTTATTTACAAGAGGGACTGCTTCATTGTTGTTGACAATCCCTTTACAACCTAGAAATACTAAAATAACTTTCTAAGCATCCTTTGGAACCCTGTGATTGAAAGGTTTCTTACATTATGCTGGCAAATCCAAACCTTATTTTTATGTTGTAATAACATCAATTAGATTATTTACTAATGTAGTACCACATAATGCTATAATTATCAGTTTGTGCAACATATAATAAAGTAAGTGTGCAATTTATTTTTAGTTTTAGTCAATGAGTACTGATGTTGTGTAACAGTGGAAAAGTTACATAATAATAAGTCTTCTATTTTTTTAAGCACACAGCTTTGCAAGTCTCAACAGAGGTACCTCATAAGTCATTTGTAAAAAGAAGCTGCCCTATGAAGCAATAGAAAGCTTTGGCTCAGGCCAAGGCGGGCAAATAATATTACACAGTGTGCACGCTTACTAAAGCACCATGCTGATATTGTAATATTTTTTATGGGATGGCTCAGTTAAAGCACCACTCCAGCACTTTTTATTTTACTTGTTTTTTCTTTCCTGAAGTTGTGCTTTAACAACCTTCACTCCCGAGCCTGTTTTGACACTAATGACCAGGTCATATTTTGCAATTCTGACCAATGTCACTTTATAAGGTAATAACTCTGAAACACTTCAATGTATCCCAGCAATTCTGAGATAGTTTTTGGTGACATATTGGACTTTATGTTAGTGGTAAATTTAGGACGATCATTTTTGTGTTTATTTGTGAAAAAATTGAATATTTGATGAAAATGAAGAAAATTTCACTATTTTCAAATTTTTAATTTTTATACTGTTAAACCAGAGAGTTATATTACACAAAATAGTTAATAAATAACATTTCCCACATGCCTACTTTACATCAGCACAATTTCGGAAACAACATTTTTTTTTAGGACGTTACAAGGGTGCAAAGTTTATCAGCAATTTCTCCAACAAAATTTACAAAGGCACTTTTTTTAAGGAACCACATCACTTTAATTACATATGACAGAAAACACCCAAAAGTAACACTATTCTAAAAACTGCACCCTTAAGCTACTTACAACCACATTAAAAAAGTTTATTAACCTTTCAGCTGCTTCACAGGAACTAAAGCAACGTTGAAGGAATAAATTAAAATGTTACTTTCTCTAACAAAAATGTTACTTTAGCCTCAAATATTACATTTTCACAAGGGTACGATATGGAGTAAAAAGGTATGATAAAATGAGCGCTAGGGACAGAAACAGGCACTGGGCTCTTATCGAATATTACCTTTCAAATTTATTGTGAACAGTAGATGTTATAGGTCTCCTCGCCACAACATGTTTCGACACTAAAGGTGTCTTTCTCAAGTGGATCTCTGGGAGAGACATTGAAGTTCCATAAGGAAAAGCTTCTCTACACGTAGCAACGGATTTATGCCTGCGGTTAATTCTCACCTCAAATCATCAACCTAGTTGTGCAGGGGGCACAACTAGAAAAGGTGAGTGACATATTAATATAACCCCTTGCTTCGGCTAATTTGCACAGTGTGGCGCAACAAATTTTTGGTTTTTCATTTTCACAAGGGTAACAGGAAGAAAACGGACCCAAATATTTGTTGTTCTATTTATCCCGAGTATGCCGATACCTCATATGTGAAGGAGTGCCATTTGATCTTTTTGAATGGAAACAAAGCTGGAATCATTAGCAGACACCAAGTCACATTTGGAGAGCCCCAGATGTGCCTAAACAGTGGAAACCCCCCCACATATGACCATATTTTGAAAACTAGACCCCCAAGGAATTTATTTAGATGAGTGGTGAGCACTTTGAACCCTCAGGTGCTTCATATATTGAGCCAAAAAAAATGAAAAAATATTTTTTTTCCACAAAAATGTTCTTTTAGGCTCAATTTTTTCATTTTCTCAGGTGCAACAGGATAAAATGTACCCCAAAATTTGTTGGAATATTTGTCCTGAGTACGCTGATACCCCATATGCGGTTGGAAAATCACTGTTTGGGCACATGGCAGGGCTCAGAAGGGAAGGAGCATCATTTGACTTTTTGAATAGAACATTGGCTGAAATCATTAGCTGACACCATGTGGCATTTGAATAGCCCCTGAGGTGCCTAAAACAGTGAAGCTCCCACATAAGTGACCCCATTTTGAAAACTAGACCCCCAAGGAATTTATTTAGATGAGTGATGTGCACTTTAAACCCCATGTGCTTTATACATTGAGCCATGAAATTGAAAAAGGTTTTTTTTTCATTTTCACAGGGGCAACAGGATAAAATGGACCCCAAAGTGTGTGGCACTTTATCCTGAGTCTGCTGATGCCCCACATTTGGTGGAAAACCACTGTTTGGGTGCATGGCAGGGCTCGGAAGGGAAGGAGAGACACTTTGGAGGACATAATTTGATAGAATCATCTGCAGGTGTCATGTCATGTTTGGTTGCCCTCTTTGTACCTAAACAACAGAATTTCCTCACAAGGAACCTCATTCTGGAAACTAGACACCCAAGAATTTTATTTAGATGTATAGTGTGCACCTTAAATCCACAGGTGTATCACAGAAATTTACAATGCAGAAACATGAAAATGAAAAAATATAATTTTTTCACAACAAAAATGTTGTTTAGCACTAAATATTTTCTTTTTCACAGGGAAAGCAGGTGAAATTGAACCCTATAATTTGTTGTGCAGTTCTCTTGAGTATGATTATACCCCGTTTGTGGTGGAACTGTTTAAGCGCATGACAGGACTCAGGAGGAAAGGACCAACATTTGATATTTTGAACACAGATTTTCCTATAATAGTTTGTGGGCTCCATTTGCAGAGCTCCTAAGTTCCAGAACAGCAGAAACCCCCTCAACTGACCACATTTTGGAAATTACACCCCACTGGGAGTCTATCTATGGCTATAGTAATTATTTTATCTATGAAAACACCCATAGAATCAAGCGCAGTTAATAATGCATTATTAAAAATTGCAATAAGCCCTTGCATTGCCAAGTCCATTGTAGCACTCATACATTATGCCCAGCTCGTGCTTCTGGAGAAACACACCCCATAATTTAAGCAGGCTTCCTCAATACAACAATGCCAGACATGTGGATGTTAACTGTGGTTTTGACACTTGTGGGGCTCAGAAGGCAGGGGATTATTTGGATTTCGTAACGCAGGTTTTGCTGGTCTTTCAGGGCTACTATCGTGTTAAAAACGTGTTTTTACAAAATATAGGATTTTAAAAGCTATAGTTTTTTTTTTTCTTCTGAAAGAGTCATGTGAGGGCTTGTTTTTTATACCAAAGAAAAAGATCATGCAAATACTAATTGCACACCCTTAATCACAAAAATGAATTTTATTGATATCAAAAATAGGCGAACAACACATATATTAAAACCATTTAAAACCAAGTAGGTCCCAGTATGCCAGCTGCCTATATTAAACAATGTGCCATCCAATTGGCATATGAGTGCCAATAGGTTGGGAATTTTACACGACAAATCATCATTTGGATAATCAAAAGTTGAATAGTAGCCAGAGTATCCAATGGTATACAAACCACATCCCAAAAAAGGGAACCCTCATGTCTCATAGATCATACCAAATTAGATGCTGCAACCTGGGTGACTGGGGGCCCCACGCGTTCCGCTGTGCAAGGCAGCTTCCTCAGGGGAGTCTAGGGCTTGTATTTTGAAAGATAAGTTGAAAATTGTTTTGGTAGCATTTTGGGCCACATATTTTTTGATCGCTTTCTATTCTGCTTTTTGTGAGGCGGCAGAATCAAGAAGAAACAGCAATTGAGAAAATGTTTTTTTTTTGGTTTTTTTCTTAACTCCATTAAACTTGTCACAAAAGTGGTAAGACGGCTCTATTTTCCAGGTCAGTATGATCATAGCCAGGTTTACATCTGTGCGAGCCATGCGACCGCACAAGGTGCCAGCCAGAGGTGGGCGCCGTAGGGAGACCTCAAAACTCACTTGTATGATTCTCCCGTTCTATACAGGCTCCAGTAGGAAGACTGCAGGGAGTGCCCTCCCCTCTGTGCTCTGTCCTGTCTTCTGCCGTCTTCATCAGAGAGAGGAGGGGGAGGGGCTGGAGAAGGATCCTGGGCTGGAGAAAATGAAAGTAACTACTGCTCATCTCCGCCACAGGAGAGGAACCTGCTGATACTGTAGGTGACTGTGCTGTCTGTGCTGTGTGTACCATGTGTGGACTGTATATGTGATATCTGCAATGTACTATATGCTGTCTGTGTCATCTATCTATCCCACTCTTTAATTCTCAAAAAGACAGGCGGCACTCCATAGTTACCAAAGAAATCTTCTTTATTGACAGCTTGGTTTCTGGTTACCGTAAATCTTCAGTGGATTCCCCTTCATGCCTCGTATTGGCTGAGATCTAGGCTTTTTATTTGCACGTTTTTCAATCTTCATTTCTGCCCATTGTCTCTTTATAATTATGCCGGGATCTATTTTACCTTACAATTCATTAAAAGTTATATTTTATTCTCTTCTTCAACAGTATGAGGATCGACAGCAGGTCAGATGTCTATAATGTTCTACAGCAGCTGTTCTGTGTATTATGAGGTTCTGCAGCAGTTGAGCTGTGTACAATAAGATTCTGTGGCAGCTGAGATGTATATTATGAGGTTATGCAGCGACTGAGTTGTGTATTATGAGTTTCTGCAGCAGCTGATATGTGTATTATGTTGTTCTGCAGCATCTGAGGTTTACAACATATAGAAAGTTGTCCTCACAATGTGTATCAATGTTTTGGCCCTTGGCTAGAATGAGCCCCTCCTATATAAACAATCTACATAACAAAATAAAGAAGGAGGTTTCAGGCTCTTTTGTACCAAATATGTATCAGGAATACCCATGCTATGTTTTTATTATGAATTTATTAAAGTTCAATGCATATACATATAAATTCAATACATAGCAATTATATAAAAGGATACATATACATCAAGTCTTTTTATTTTTATATAGTGATCAGTGCTCATGAAGAAAAGAGACATTTAAAATATTCCTAGTAAGGTAATAGTTCCCTCCTAAATGGGTATTGTGTCTATTAGCAGGGGTGGAAGTCAGTAAAATCGTGATGACTCAGTACATCCTAAGTATAACACAGAATAAGGGGTAGTATTCAATATTATCCCCCCTAGAAGGAGTTGTCTGATTAATGAGTAACCTTCATCCTCATATGTTGAACCTGTGAGTCAGTATTGGGCTACTGTCCAAGAGTTCTGACACCACCTAAATTCACATACATGGGAGAGCACCCACCTCAGACCTCCCCTATTGGAGCTGTTTATACACTATAGGTTTTTCTCAGGGTCTATTAAGGATCGCCCTCCACCCATACCTCTGCACTTACCCATATTAATAGGAGGGATGGTGTCCGGATGCCCCCCAGACGCGTTTCGCCGATGCTTTATCAATGGGGTCCACTGCAACCTGCCGACCGGCATCTATTTATATCAATGGTGTCTCCTCAGTCCATGTGTGCTGTACTTCCGCTCCGCCCCCTCCACGCCGACCCGCGGCCAATCCCAGGCTGGAGAGTCAGTGGCCACCTGACATCATCCTGCCTATAGGGATGCCTGCGGTCTCGTTGGGGGGCGGGAGCGCTTCTAACACACAGGGATCCTCACCAATGACACTCTACTTTGGGCGGAAATATCGCTTCCGCCATCTTAGAGGCTGGTGTATCCTCAGGAACACCGATGACCTCACAATAAGGGCGGAAGTTACTATTCCGCCATTTTTAGTGTTGGTATGGGCGCACCAGTTCCATTCTCTAAGTAATGTGGGACCTTTTTTAAGCAGAGGTAAAGTTAGCATAACGGAATTCTTCCTTATTTTAGTGACACTGTCTGCCATCACTGTATACAACATATATTACACACATTTATATATCATCCCCAGAGAGTGGTATATTGACCCTTATACATGCTGGCTGGGTATACAAACCATCGAAAGTCCCCCATGAAGTCCTAACCAGACTCCAAAACAAGGGGGGCTTCCAGATGGTGCAGCCCCTCCAGATAGAACCCAAATTATAGGTCCCCCCACCCATCCAGGGGTGTTCAAAATGGCAAACAGTTCACCCATGGTGAATCCCCCTGTCAACACTTCACCAATAATGCTGGTTTTTCCCCCCTTGCACATTCTTCTTATGGGAGAAAGGAAGTATGCACCCAAGATAACTAGGTCCATCGGTGATTATTCAGACATCAATATCTTGTGTCGGTTTTCGTATTAACGGTATGGTTGCGTGGTCTCAAACTCCTATCTAGAAAACTAGAAAAAAGTGAATAAGTGAATTAAAATAGCTTAAAAACACTCATTAAAAATAATGATCAACAAGTCAGCAGCCGTTAGCAACAAGTCCTCTAAAGGAAGGGCACAAAACTTATTTTCTCATTTAATCCTCTAGGGCTCATCGTCTCCAATTTCACTATCCATTTGCACTCTAACTGTGCTAGCCTCTTGCTATAATTCCCACCACGGGATCCCAGATTCAGGGTATCTATACCTCTGACTTTCAAGCCTGCAGGGTTGCAGTTGTGTTTTTTCTTAAAATGTCGGGGTAAGGTCTTGAGTAGGGGGTTGTCCACCTCTAATTTTACCGCTGCCTTAATATCGCGAACGTGTTCGCCTATTCGTAGGCGCAATTCCCGTGTGGTTAGTCCAATGTAGACCAAACCACACGGGCATGTGGCATAGTAGATGACATTAGAGGTGGAACAGCTGATATATTTTAGAATTTTATATTCTTTTTTACCCCTAGAATCCACAAATGATGTGGATCTGATCATATTCCGACACCCCTTGCAATCCCCACAGGGATAAAAGCCTTTCCTAGGTTTTGAATCTCCTATGGTGGGTTGATTTTTCTGCCCATAGTGACTATGTACTATCGTGTCCCTCAAGTTACAACCCCTTCTTGCGGTCATTGCCGGTTGAGGTGCAAGAACTTGTTTAAAGGTATCTTCCCTCCTAAGTATGTCCCAGTGTTGTTTCAACACTTGTCTTATGTTGCCCTATGATCGTTAAATGTGGAGATAAACCTGATCATTTTTTGATCAGTTTCTCCTGATTTTGGTTTAGGAACAAGAAGATCCGCTCTAGGAGTTCTTAGGGCTCTCTGATACCCATTTTTTATGGATCTTTTTGTGTACCCTCTTGCCAAAAATCTCTCCCTCAAGTCACACGCCTGTTCCTGAAAGTAACTCTCAGTAGAGCAGACCCTTCTCGCCCTCAAAAATTGGCCTGTGGGAATGGCTGTTATTGTGGATGGCGTGTGACTTGAGGTAGCGTGGAGCAGGGCATTCACAGACGTTGTTTTTCGAAACATATTGGTCTGCAGGGAGCCATCTGGATGGACCACCAGTTTGATATCAAGGAACTCAGCCTCCGAAGTGTGTTCTTTGAAGGTCAGTTTTATATTACACTTGTTATTGTTCAGCATTTTCTTGAACTCCCCCAATTCATCTCCCGTTCCTGTCCACAGGACCAGAACGTCGTCTATAAATCTTAACCAGCACTGCGCATGGGACGCGGCCCACGCGCCATCCCCGAAAACCTCCCTCTCCCAATAGCCAAGAAAGAGGTTTGCGTAGGATGGCGCGCAGGCCGCGCCCATCGCAGTGCCTCTGCATTGCAGGTAATAGTGGTCTTTGAACAGGAAATAATTGTGGGTAAGTATATATTCCAACAGTTCTAATATCAATTTCACAAGTGGCCCATCCAGATTACTCATGTTCAAATAGAACTCTGCTGCCCTCAGACCATCCTGGTGTTCAATACAGGAGTATAGACCTTCCACATCGGCCGTAATGAGGGTAGTCCCTGGATCCACAAAGACCCCATCTATCTGCCGCAGGACGTCCGTAGTATCCCGGACATAGGAGGGAAGAGTTTCCAACAGCGGGTGCAGGTAAAATTCAATGAACCTGCACACTGGCTCACAGATCCCTCCTATGCCCGAGACTATCGGACGCCCCGGGGGGACGAGGGGGTCCTTGTGGATCTTGGGTAGTACATAGAAAGTAGGAATTGTGGGTAAGGATACGATGAGACCCTCAAAGATTTTTTTTTTGGGGATGATACCTTGTTGGAATGCTTGTTCGAGGATTCCGAACAGTTCCACCTCAAATTTCTTTCCAGGATTTGAGGGCAATCTGTTATAGGACTCCTTGTCCTTTAACTGCCTCATTACCTCACGCTCATACATGCCCGTAGGCCAGATGACCACGTTCCCCCCCTTATCCGCAGGTTTGATGACGACGTCAGAGAGTGCCTCAAGTTGTTGTAAAGCCTCTCTCTGACGTTTAGTCAAATTATCACTCCTAATTTTCCGATTTTCCAACTTTTTGAAGTCCTCTACCACCCTCTTGTAGAAAACCTCAACTTCCGGACAGAGTGAAACAGGGGGGAACGTGGTCGATCTTGGGTACAGGTATCTTGGGAATTTACCTTGTGAATCCGCCTCCGCGTTTGATTCCAGTGTCTCCAAGTCACTCAGTGCCTCCCTCTCCATTTGCGATAAACCATCACCGATTCTCCTTTTCATGTGCAATTTGTGTAATATGAGTTTTCGGGTGAAGAGGTTTAGATCCTTCATCACTGTAAAGTAATTGAAACGGTTAACAGGAGCAAAAGTTAAACCTAATTTCAACACTTCCTTTTGTGATTCTGACAGGATATGGGTCGATAGATTAATTACCTCCAGATTGTTTTTGCTCCTTTTATCTACTGGTTGAGGAGGTGTAATTGACCTTTTACCGACTCCTGATCCAAAACCCGTCAGACCACCAAATCTTCCCAATGGTAAAGGGCCACCCTCTCCACCCGAAGCTCCATCTTCCTCCAGTGATGATAGAGAGGAAAGTGAATTGGAGACCTTGGCAGGCACAGGATTCGGTTCACGAGGTTGTTCTTTTGGTGGGGGTTTTGGTTTATTCTTTTTCTTCCCCCCCCATCTATAGACTGTTTTATTACGATAGTCTTCGGAATCTCGTTTATATTTTTTTGCTTTTGTGGAGATAATCTCCTTCTCCCATTTTTGGTAGTTGGAATCTAAATCCTTTTCTAACTGAAGCAGTTGTTCCTCTGACATCCGTTCCACCAGACCAGTTCTGACTCCCTCAATCTCCTTTTCCAGCACCTGTAGAGACTCAGAGTTTAGGTCCACAAGGATGTTCATATATCCCATCGAGCATGTGGAAGAGAGATCTTCCCATCTCTTTTTTACCTCATTATTATCAATTTTAAATGAGGGAAAAACTTGTACCCTCAATCCTCTGGGTATCATCCCTTTAGATATGTACCGTTCCATAAAGGACTTGTTCCACCAGAGTTTTGTCCTCTGGTTTAACAGTTGTTTTAATTTGACCACTGTTGCTTCGGCTACTTTTGGACTTGGATCATTAGGGAGTCCCATTTCATCATTAAACACTTGGTCAAGTTTCTGCCGCCAAGCGTCCTCGCGTGCGGTAAAATCCATTGTTTTGGGCAACGAGACTGTAAAAATATACAGATAGCAGATTAACAACATATAGAAAGTTGTCCTCACAATGTGTATCAATGTTTTGGCCCTTGGCCAGAATGAGCCCCTCCTATATAAACAATCTACATAACAAAATAAAGAAGGAGGTTTCAGGCTCTTTTGTACCAAATATGTATCAGGAATACCCATGCTATGTTTTTATTATGAATTTATTAAAGTTCAATGCATATACATATAAATTCAATACATAGCAATTATATAAAAGGATACATATACATCAAGTCTTTTTATTTTTATATAGTGATCAGTGCTCATGAAGAAAAGAGACATTTAAAATATTCCTAGTAAGGTAATAGTTCCCTCCTGGCTGGGTATTGTGTCTATTAGCAGGGGTGGAAGTCAGTAAAATCGTGATGACTCAGTACATCCTAAGTATAACACAGAATAAGGGGTAGTATTCAATATTATCCCCCCTAGAAGGAGTTGTCTGATTAATGAGTAACCTTCATCCTCATATGTTGAACCTGTGAGTCAGTATTGGGCTACTGTCCAAGAGTTCTGACACCACCTAAATTCACATACATGGGAGAGCACCCACTTCAGACCTCCCCTATTGGAGCTGTTTATACACTATAGGTTTTTCTCAGGGTCTATTAAGGATCGCCCTCCACCCATACCTCTGCACTTACCCATATTAATAGGAGGGATGGTGTCCGGATGCCCCCCAGACGCGTTTCGCCTATGCTTTATCAATGGGGTCCACTGCAACCTGCCGACCGGCATCTATTTATATCAATGGTGTCTCCTCAGTCCATGTGTGCTGTACTTCCGCTCTGCCCCCTCCACGCCGACCCGCGGCCAATCCCAGGCTGGAGAGTCAGTGGCCACCTGACATCATCCTGCCTATAGGGATGCCTGCGGTCTCGTTGGGGGGCGGGAGCGCTTCTAACACACAGGGATCCTCACCAATGACATTGGCTATTGGGAGAGGGAGGTTTTCGGGGATGGCGCGTGGGCCGCGTCCCATGCGCAGTGCTGGTTAAGATTTATAGACGACGTTCTGGTCCTGTGGACAGGAACGGGAGATTAATTGGGGGAGTTCAAGAAAATGCTGAACAATAACAAGTATAATATAAAACTGACCTTCAAAGAACACACTTCGGAGGCTGAGTTCCTTGATATCAAACTGGTGGTCCATCCAGATGGCTCCCTGCAGACCAATATGTTTCGAAAAACAACGTCTGTGAATGCCCTGCTCCACGCTACCTCAAGTCACACGCCATCCACAATAACAGCCATTCCCACAGGCCAATTTTTGAGGGCGAGAAGGGTCTGCTCTACTGAGAGTTACTTTCAGGAACAGGCGTGTGACTTGAGGGAGAGATTTTTGGCAAGAGGGTACACAAAAAGATCCATAAAAAATGGGTATCAGAGAGCCCTAGGAACTCCTAGAGCGGATCTTCTTGTTCCTAAACCAAAATCAGGAGAAACTGATCAAAAAATGATCAGGTTTATCTCCACATTTAACGATCAGTGGGGCAACATAAGACAAGTGTTGAAACAACACTGGGACATACTTAGGAGGGAAGATACCTTTAAACAAGTTCTTGCACCTCAACCGGCAATGACCGCAAGAAGGGGTCGTAACTTGAGGGACACGATAGTACATAGTCACTATGTGCAGAAAAATCAACCCACCATAGGAGATTCAAAACCTAGGAAAGGCTTTTATCCCTGTGGGGATTGCAAGGGGTGTCGGAATATGATCAGATCCACATCATTTGTGGATTCTAGGGGTAAAAAAGAATATAAAATTCTAAAATATATCAGCTGTTCCACCTCTAATGTCATCTACTATGCCACATGCCCGTGTGGTTTGGTCTACATTGGACTAACCACACGGGAATTGCGCCTACGAATAGGCGAACACGTTCGTGATATTAAGGCAGCGGTAAAATTAGAGGTGGACAACCCCCTACTCAAGACCTTACCCCGACATTTTAAGAAAAAACACAACTGCAACCCTGCAGGCTTGAAAGTCAGAGGTATAGATACCCTGAATCTGGGATCCCTTGGTGGGAATTATAGCAAGAGGCTAGCACAGTTAGAGTGCAAATGGATAGTGAAATTGGAGATGATGAGCCCTAGAGGATTAAATGAGAAAATAAGTTTTGTGCCCTTCCTTTAGAGGACTTGTTGCTAACGGCTGCTGACTTGTTGATCATTATTTTTAATGAGTGTTTTTAAGCTATTTTAATTCACTTATTCACTTTTTTCTAGTTTTCTAGATAGGAGTTTGAGACCACGCAACCATACCGTTAATACGAAAACCGACACAAGATATTGATGTCTGAATAATCACCGATGGACCTAGTTATCTTGGGTGCATACTTCCTTTCTCCCATAAGAAGAATGTGCAAGGGGGGAAAAACCAGCATTATTGGTGAAGTGTTGACAGGGGGATTCACCATAGGTGAACTGTTTGCCATTTTGAACACCCCTGGATGGGTGGGGGGACCTATAATTTGGGTTCTATCTGGAGGGGCTGCACCATCTGGAAGCCCCCCTTGTTTTGGAGTCTGGTTAGGACTTCATGGGGGACTTTCGATGGTTTGTATACCCAGCCAGCATGTATAAGGGTCAATATACCACTCTCTGGGGATGATATATAAATGTGTGTAATATATGTTGTATACAGTGATGGCAGACAGTGTCACTAAAATAAGGAAGAATTCCGTTATGCTAACTTTACCTCTGCTTAAAAAAGGTCCCACATTACTTAGAGAATGGAACTGGTGCGCCCATACCAACACTAAAAATGGCGGAATAGTAACTTCCGCCCTTATTGTGAGGTCATCGGTGTTCCTGAGGATACACCAGCCTCTAAGATGGCGGAAGCGATATTTCCGCCCAAAGTAGAGTGTCATTGGTGAGGATCCCTGTGTGTTAGAAACGCTCCCGCCCCCCAACGAGACCGCAGGCATCCCTATAGGCAGGATGATGTCAGGTGGCCACTGACTCTCCAGCCTGGGATTGGCCGCGGGTCGGCGTGGAGGGGGCGGAGCGGAAGTACAGCACACATGGACTGAGGAGACACCATTGATATAAATAGATGCCGGTCGGCAGGTTGCAGTGGACCCCATTGATAAAGCATCGGCGAAACGCGTCTGGGGGGCATCCGGACACCATCCCTCCTATTAATATGGGTAAGTGCAGAGGTATGGGTGGAGGGCGATCCTTAATAGACCCTGAGAAAAACCTATAGTGTATAAACAGCTCCAATAGGGGAGGTCTGAGGTGGGTGCTCTCCCATGTATGTGAATTTAGGTGGTGTCAGAACTCTTGGACAGTAGCCCAATACTGACTCACAGGTTCAACATATGAGGATGAAGGTTACTCATTAATCAGACAACTCCTTCTAGGGGGGATAATATTGAATACTACCCCTTATTCTGTGTTATACTTAGGATGTACTGAGTCATCACGATTTTACTGACTTCCACCCCTGCTAATAGACACAATACCCATTTAGGAGGGAACTATTACCTTACTAGGAATATTTTAAATGTCTCTTTTCTTCATGAGCACTGATCACTATATAAAAATAAAAAGACTTGATGTATATGTATCCTTTTATATAATTGCTATGTATTGAATTTATATGTATATGCATTGAACTTTAATAAATTCATAATAAAAACATAGCATGGGTATTCCTGATACATATTTGGTACAAAAGAGCCTGAAACCTCCTTCTTTATTTTGTTATGTAGCATCTGAGGTTTGCATTATCATGCTTTGCAGCAGCAGAGGTTTTCGTGAATTCTCAAGTTCTGTGTCAGCTGAGGTTTTGCAGCAGATGGGGTGTTTATTATGAGGTTCTGCTGCAGCTGAGGTATTCTGAGGCTCTGCAGCAGCTGAATTGTGTGTTATGAGGTTTTGTAGCAACTGAAGTGTCTAATATGAGGTTCTGCTGCAGCTGAGATGGAAATCACCAGTTGTTGTATTATGCGGCTCTGCAACGGCTGAGGCGTCTTAATATGAGATTTCGCAGCAGCTGAGGTGTATTATACACAATGTATTGTATGTTTATTTGCAGCATAGTCATCTGGTGTGAGCCCAGACTGATTAATAAAGGGGTTATCTATGCTGAGATCTTCCCTGTGCTCATGTTGTGTAAGTGGTACTGCATCTCAGCCTGGGCAGGTCAGTGGGGCCGAGAGGCAGCGCCGCATCTAACCTGAGGACAACACCGCATCTAACCTGAGGAACAAAACCGCATATAACCTGAAGACACTTTATTATGCAGAAAGCAGAGATTTTATTTTTATTTTGTACAATCCCTTTAAACCTGTATTTTGTCCTTTTTGCCCCTGAGTACAGGCAGAGCAGGCAACGGCTCCATTGTGCATCCTCTTCTCGTCCTAGTCATTTCAGGTAGATTCACAGAATTTGTACATTAGGTGCGGATCCCAACAATAGGGCCACAACCTGCTCCACTCTCAGCCAAGAGATGACAGAACTCCTATTCTCCAGACTGATGGAGGTCCCAGCGGTGGCATCCGTTATCCTATCTACTATGCATGACATCAGCAGACCCCTTTAAGTGTAAATTCACACCTGGTTAAATTAATGTGGATTTGAGGTGCAGATTCTTCAGTACAAAATCATAGACCTTTACTGTACAATACATGTGAAGAAATATTTTTTTTAAGGATGCAAAAAAAAATGACTTCTTCTCTGCATTATTATCCTGGGAAACTGGGTAAATATATCAATAGGGGGCACCAAAAGACAGTTTTGCACAGGGCACCTTTCAAGCTAAGGCCCTGAGTACGACTACAGGGATACCACATTTATTTAATTTTTATTAATGTTTTTCCACCTGTACACCATAAAAACTATATTAAAGAAAAAAGTTTTAACATTGCCGTATTCTGAGACCTATAGTTTTTTATCTTTTCTGATAGAGCTATATGGGGGCTTGTTTTTTGCAGGACAGTGTGAAGTTTTCAGCATTACCATTTTTATTCATATATGACTTTTTAATCACATTTTGACAGCTGTATGACGAGATTACATCGTTTTTGCTACATTTTTTATTTTTACGGTGTTCACTGAAGTGTTTAACTAGTCTAACAGTTTTACAGAGCGGGTTGAGAGGGACGCAGCAATATCAAACATGTGAAGGGTTTTTTACATAAATATAATTATTGAAATTTTTTTTGCTCTTTATTTTCTGCTTTGTTACATTTTTTTTTTTTTTTTTTTACTTAGTTCCTTTATAGGACACCATCTTCTGCTGCTCTGATTGCAGCTGCACTGTATGGTAATAATCGATCATTGCCATACAGTGCAGCTGTAAGAAATCTCACGGATCACACGATCTCTGAGACTTTGTGTCAGGTGACTGGATGTCGCCATTGTAATGTTGGTTCACCATGGTGATGATTGGGCCCTCGGAATTACAATGCGGTGGACCGATCAGCATGTTGAGAGAAGGTGCGTGAATTGTTCTATGATAATCCATACAAGAGAATTGATGCAGTTCGTGAGAAGTCATGGAGATGGGAGTGGGAGATTCAGATTGTAGCTGATGTCAGTCTTAGGTCACTTGCGAAGCAGAGGGCATGTGTAGGGTGATAGAAAGAGATGAGGGAGGAGATGTAGGGTGGTGCTGAACTGTGGATGGCTTTGTGGGTCAGAGTGATAATTTTATATTGTGCTCTGTAGCTGATTGGCAACCAGTGCAATGACTGGCACAGGATAGAGGCATCAATGGAGCAGTTGGAGAGGAATATGATCCTGGCTGCTGCATTGAGGATGGATTGGAGATGAGAGAGTTTAGAGGAAGATCGATTAATAGAGAATTGCAGTATAGCAGGCGAGAATGAATAAGGGCAACAGTTTCAGTTTTTGCAGAGTCAACAGTAAGAAAAGGTTGAATTCTAGAGATGTTTTTGAGGTGTAGGTGACATGAGCGAGCGAGAGATTGGGGGAGAGAAGGAGAGATTAGAGTCAAGTATAACCCCAAGACAGCGGGCGTGCTGTTGAGGAGTAACGGTAGAACCACATACATAAATGGCAATATTAGGTTTCGGAAGATTAGGAGAGGGAGGAAACACGAGAAGTTCAGTTTTTGACAGATTCAATTTAAGGTAGAGAGAAGACATGATGTTAGAGACAGCAGACAGACAATCACTGGTATTTTGTAGTAATGTGGGGGTGATGTCAGGAGAAGAGGTGTATATCTGGGTGTCGTCAGCATAGAGATGGTACTGAAAACCAAATCTACTGATGGTTTGTCCGATGGGGACAGTGTATAGAGAGAAGAGAAGTGGACCTAGGACTGAACCCTGAGGAACCCCAACTGTGAGGGGAAGAGGAGAGAAAGAGGAGCCGGAGAAAGATACAGAGAAGGAATGATCAGAGAGGTAGGAGGAGAACCAAGAGAGAGCGGTGTCCTTAACCCCAATAGAGCAGAGCATAGAGAGAAGGAGCTGGTGATCCACAGTATCGAATGCAGTGGAGAGATCCAGGAGGATCAACAGGGAGTAGTGACCATTAGATTTAGCTGTTAGTAGATCATTAGAGACTTTAGTGAGGGCAGTTTCAGTAGAATGTAAGGAGCGGAAGCCGGATTGTAGACGGTCAAGAAGAGAATTGTCGGAGAGATAGCGGATCATACGGGAGTGGACCAAGCGTTCCAGGAGTTTGGAGATGAAGGGGAGATTAGAGACAGGTCTGTAGTTAGCAGCAGAGTTCTGGTCTAGGGATGTTTTTTTAATAATGGATGAATGCTGGCATGTTTGAAGGTGGAGGGGAAAACACCAGTTGAGAGGGTAAGATTAAATATTTTAGTTAGGTGAGATGTGACAGCTGCAGAAAGGGATGGAAGGAGATGTGAGGCAATAGTGTCGCTGGTGCAGGCAGTAGGGCAAGAAGATGCAAGAAGCCGGGTGACTTCTTCCTCTGTGACCGGATCAAAGACCAAAAGTGAGTTGGATGAAGCGCAGGAGGGAGGAGAATGCATGATGTTCTGAGTCTGTAAGGAAATTTCCTGTCGTATATTGTCAATTTTGTTCTTAAAATATTTGGCCAGATTGTCAGCTGTGAGACTGGTGGTTGGGGCCTGTACTCTTGGACTGAGGAGAGAATGGAAAGTGTCAAAGAGTCGTTTAGGATTGTTGGCTAGTGAAGTGATTAGGGTGTTGTAGTAAGTTTGTTTGGAGAGGTGAAGGGTGGTGTTGTATGTTTTTAGCATAAACTTATAATGGATGAAATCTTCGGCCAGGTTGGATTTTCTCCACAGGCGTTCTGCACACCTGGAGCACCGCTGGAGAAACCGCGTTTGCAGTGTGTGCCAGGGTTGCCGCTGTTGGTGCAAGTTGTTTTAAGTGTAGGAGGTGCAGCTTCATCCAGGGCACTTTCCAGTGTTTCATTATAGAATTTTAGAGCAGAGTCAGGAGAAGAGAGTAAGGAGATTGGGCCAAGTGAAGACTGTAAATTCTTTATAAGTTTCTGAGTGTCAATCGCACGTATATTCCTATAGGTGAACGAGTTGGGAGTGTCCTTGAAGGGTTGACAGTATTTGACTGAGAATGAAAGACGTTTGTGGTCAGAGAGTGGAAGAGAGGAATTTGTAAAATCATGCACTGAGCAGAGCCAGGAGAAGATCAGGTCCAATGTATTTCGATCTTCATGTGTGGCAGAATTACAAAGTTGTGAAAGACCAAGAGAGGAGGTTAGGGTTAAAAGATGAGAGGCGGATGTGGAGATGGGGTTGTCGATAGGAATGTTAAAGTCATGGTGAGTTTTTATTTCAGTATTTGTAAGACCACGTGCACACATTGAGTATTTGGTGAGTTTTTTACCTCAGTATTTGTAAGGCCACGTGCACACATTTAGTATTTGGTGAGTTTTTACCTCATTATTTGTAAGGCCATGTGCTCACATTGAGTATTTGGTGAGTTTTTTACCTCAGTATTTGTAAGGCCACGTGCACACATTTAGTATTTGGTGAGTTTTTTTTACCTCAGTATTTGTAAGGCCACGTGCACACATTGAGTATTTGATGAGTTTTTTACCTCAGTATTTGTAAGGCCACGTGCTCACATTGAGTATTTGATGAGATTTTTACTTCAGTATTTGTAAACCAAAACCAGCAGTGGAACAAGTATTGGAAAAGAATAATAGAAACACGTTACCACTTCTGTTCTGTGTCCTTTACCCACTCCTGGTTTTGGCTTAGAAATACTGAGGTAAAAAACTCACTAAATACTCAACATGTGAACATGGCCTAAGGGGCATAGACAACTAATTTAATGGATTGTCCCTTAAGCTATTGCGGGGGACAACATGGCTGCACAAACCCTGACAGACTTTTAGAACGAGCTGTTAGGCTAAGTGGGTAGCCAATCACAGTGTGTAACTAGCCGCACCTATCAGGTATTAGTATGACACTGGCAGTTGTGGAGGAACCCTGACAATTGCCAGGTGAGCCTTGGTGACAGTTATCTGATTGGTTGTCAAGTTCAGGCGCCAATCAGGATAACCTATATATACCACTGTTTTTCTGTCAGGTCATCAGACCGTCACATGACTTCAAACTATGGAGGACCTTGTGGCAGATCTTTTCTTATGTGCCAGCCAGGAGGGTGGTGAGAGCTGGCTGAGGGCCTGCCTAGCCTCAGCTACACCGGTTGTGGACTTACCGGCATCGTCTCAGGTGCTTGCCTCTCCTGCCTCCCCTGTAAACCATCTGCCTGTACCTCCGCTGCTGCCGCCATTGGACTGTGTGGCCGCCTCTCCCTCTGCTGCTGCTCCTCCACGCAGCCTCAGGAAGAAAAAGGGTAGGAGGGACCGCTATTCCCTCTCACTTCCCCGCCGCTCCAGGGCTCTTTCCCGTCGCAGCTCCACTGACGCTGCCACGCCGGCATCTCCTCCATCGAGGAACTCTCGCGGGACCAAGCGAGGTCCGGGATCTGCACGAGACTCTCACAGGCCGGCTCGGGCACTTCTGTTTGCGGACCCAGTGGTACAGGGGGCCGGCGGAAGATTTGAAACTGCTAGGGGATCCCTCAGCCTGCGCCCTGATTTATCATATGACCAGGACGTCATTGCTGCCATGCAATCTGCTGGCTATTTGGCCGCTGACCGACATCCCCCTGTGCTGCAGACTACTGGAACTGTTCCTGCCAGAAGCCTTTTTTCCTTGGATACTAATATCATGGGAGCTGCTTCAGTGCCTCCTCCTGAGCAACAACCTAGGCAGTTGGCAGCTCTGCAGGCTTGGATGTCTTCAGGGACTTCCTCTGATTAAGAAGCTACTGGTGCTGCTTATCATTAACCTCGCCAGCCGGCTCCAACATCTTCGAGTCATCACCCTAATGAACTGCCGCCTTTGACTCCGAATCGTGGTGAGACTGCTAATTACCCTATTCCGTCATCTGGCAGTTCATTGTTTATGGGACTAGTAACAGGGATTGTTAACAAAGTGGTAGAGGAGGTGCTATCCCGCAGGGGGTTAGAGGAATCTCCGGATCTCTTCCATAGGCGAGATCCCTCTATCTCTGAATGTGCCTTTAAAGAGGCATTAGTGTGCGAACTTTCCCTTCTTGGCTTCCACTTACTTCTTGCAGGTAAAGAACAGATTTGGAGGAAGGAATATATACAGTGTTGGCCAAAAGTATTGACACCCCTGCAATTCTGTCAGATAATACTCAGTTTCTTCCTGAAAATGATTGCAATTACAAATTCTTTGATATTATTATCTTCATTTAATTTGTCTTCAATGAAAAAACACAAAAGAGAATGAAGCAAAAAGCAAAACATTGATCATTTCACACAAAACTCCAAAAATGGGCCAGACAAAAGTATTGGCACCCTCAGCCTAATACTTGGTTGCACAACCTTTAGCCAAAATAACTGCGATCAACCGCTTCCAGTAACCATCAATGAGTTTCTGACAATGCTCTGCTGGAATTTTAGACCATTCTTCTTTGGCAAACTGCTCCAGGTCCCTGATATTTGAAGGGTGCCTTCTCCAAACTGCCATTTTTAAATCTCTCCACAGGTATTCTATGGGATTCAGGTCTGGATTCATTGCTGGCCACCTTAGAAGTCTCCAGTGCTTTCTCTCAAACCATTTTCTAGTGCTTTTTGAAGTGTGTTTTGGGTCATTGTCCTGCTGGAAGACCCATGACCTCTGAGGGAGACCCAGCTTTCTCACACTGAGCACTACATTATGCTGCAAAATTTGTTGGTAGTCTTCAGACTTCATAATGCCATGCACACGGTCATGCAGTCCAGTGCCAGAGGCAGCAAAGCAACCCCAAAACATCAGGGAACCTCCGCCATGTTTTACTGTAGGGACCGTGTTCTTTTCTTTGAATGCCTCTTTTTTTCTCCTGTAAACTCTATGTTGATGCCTTTGCCCAAAAAGAAAGAACATTGTTCCAAAACGTTTTAGGCTTTCTCAGGTAAGTTTTGGCAAACTCCAGCCTGGCTTTTTTATGTCTCAGGGTAAGAAGTGGGGTCTTCCTGGGTCTCCTACCATACAGCCCCTTTTCATTCAGACGCCGACAGATAATACGGGTTGACACTGTTGTACCCTCTGTGAGGTGTAGCGGTGTCGGGGGAAGCAGGGAACCACACACGGACAGTTCTTAACTCACAGTTTATTGATCTTCGTCTGGTTACAGTCAGGGCCGGTTTTAGGCAAAGCGGGGCTCTGGGCAAAAGGTTAAAGTGGGGCCCTAAATGGGGCACCATCACACTCAGACATTTAGGTTACAAGTACAAGCGCCGCATTCAGACTGGTGAATGAGTGCGATTTATAATATTCAAGTAATTTAGCGCTTGTTTACAGACTTTTTACACAGGATTATGAAGAATGATGGCACAGAACAATCACCGGTAGAGCAATCTGTCCTCTACAGATTCATGCTATCGGCAGCACTTCTGCAGTGTTGCCGAGAGCAAGGATTTTTGTTCCTCCATAAACATCCAATCACCCGATGATGAGCCGCATTTTGCTCGTTTGTTGGGCGATTGCCGACCTGTTTACACCTAGGAACTCATCTGTGCTGGGATTTATAAATGTAGATGTTACATACACACAACACACGGTATGTGACGCAAACACTATATATTACACCTATACACCAAGCACACACACATAGACACACACGGTATGTGACACAAACACTATATGTTACACGTATACACCAAGCACACACATAGACACACACATCCATTCCCATCGTCTGTCATACAGGACGGTTCCTCCAGGGACGGTCGCTCTTATACTCTGACAAAGAGATGGGGATTGTGAACAC
The DNA here is from genome assembly GCA_033576535.1 of Allobates femoralis. Classification (NCBI taxonomy): domain Eukaryota; kingdom Metazoa; phylum Chordata; class Amphibia; order Anura; family Aromobatidae; genus Allobates; species Allobates femoralis. The sequence continues at coordinate 461,894,825 of JARQOC010000003.1, forward strand.
AGGACTCCTTATATTGATTAAAAATTACCTACAAGTGTTTAATTAAATAGGTTTTACAAACTGGAGAGTCAGTAAGGGTATGTGCACATCAGTCGTTTTGTGGGCTGTTTTTTAGCGTTTTCCGTCAGCGGTTTCCGCTGAGTTTTATGTTAATTTATGTTAATCCTAGCCACCGGTTGGATTAACATGCTAGTCAATGGCTTTTAGAAAACGCTGTGTACATTAGAACGGTTATTTTCTTCTCCTTTCCACTTTTTTCACCGGTTTTCCACCGGTTTTCAAAGATAGAGCAAGTGACTTGTTTTGAGCGTTTTTCCAGCGGATCTAGCTTACAAGTGCACCAAAAACCAGTCTGGAAAACGCTAAGAAAAACGCCGGGGAAATCGCCAAGAACACGCTGTACAAACGCTAATAAACCGATCGCAAATCGTTAGCAAATCGCTAACAAAACGAGGGACACTGCTGAGCTCAGAAAACTCAGTTTCTGCCATTCTCCACCGGTTTCCGGACGGTCTGCAAAGATGCAGAAACGTCAGATGTGCACATACCCTAAGAGGAATGTTTCCATAGGATCATCTACTTAAATGTCATCTTTAACAAAATTCTGCTATATTCTTCATATTATAAAAAAATACATTTGAATTAAGCCCCATCCTGTTGTTCTGGGGTCACTAGTGGAAATATTGATCTTAATGGAGTTGTCCAGAATTCTATAAACATGACTGATTTCTTTCAAAAACAGCGCCACCCCTGTCTACAGGTTGTATGTGATATTGCACCTCATCTTAATTGAAGGGAATGGACCTATGCTGTAATACCAAATGTCACCTGTACACAGGGGTGGTGCTGTTTTTGAAAGAATGTAGTAAAGTTTTATTAATCCTGGACATCCCCTTTAAAGCCTTGTAAGTTCTGCTTGATAACTGGCTACAAATGTAGGAATTAAGAAGGTCCCCTAACTCTAATTACTCCCATCATGAACATGTGAAGATTGAAGCCTGCGGGGGGCGTTCCTGCTGCTATTATATGGCAATTACAAGGATTTTATAACTTTTATCACTGAGCGATTTTTCGTTTTTATTTTTCCCTCCGCTTTTTCCAAGAGCCAGAACTTTTTTATTCTTCCTTCCACATCGCCGTACGAGGGCTTGTTTTTTGCGGGATGAGTTGTACTTTTGAATTACATCATTCATTCTACCACAAAATGTACTGGAGAATGAGAAAGAGATTCCAAGTGCTTTGAAATAGCAAATAAAAGTGCAAAAAAAGTGCAATTCCACAATTTTTTTGAGTTTTTTATTCATCATGTTAACTATATGGTAAAAGTGACTTCATAAGTTGATTATCTGGGTCAGAATAAGATGATACTGAACATTGTTTTTCTATTTCAATCATAGAAAACCCAGAAATTTGTAAAAAAAAAAAATAATAATATTTAAAATACATTTGCTTTATTCGCCATTTTCCAAGACCCATGATGTTTTAATTTTTGAAGATACAGGGCTATGTGAGGGCTTATTTTATGTGCCCTGAGCTGACATTTTTACTGATCCTATTTTGAGTCAGATACAACATTTTTGATCGCCTTTTATTGCATTGTATTGTAACAATGTTTAATCAAATGTTTTTGGTGGCCCAAAAAACATAATTCTGGCGTTTTAATTTTTTTTCCGTTACGCCATTTACCAATTGGATTAATTTACTTTGTATATGGATAGCTTAGATTCTTACGAACGCAGCGATACCAAATATGTGTATTTTCTTTTTTTTTTTACTGTTTTATTGCTATTTTCAGTTCAGCTCCTTTGGGGGCCCCTAAGAGAGTGGGGGCCCTAGGCAACTGCCCAGTCTGCCCCCCCCTAACGCCGGCCCTGGTTACAGTCACCAAAACAATAGATCCGGAGCGCAGCCGGCACAATCCACACCGCCCGGTATATCTCCTGGCAGCTGGTAGGCCCGGTCAGCCTTACCGGAGACAATTCCCTCCCGGGAAGGGCAGTGTTAGCACGGTCGCTCAGTTTCTCTCCTTCCAGGGACGCTGTTTGGCTAATCCTCCAGAGCTACTCTCAGGCTCTGTACTGGAGTGAATCTCACTCCCACTGAAGGAACCACACCCAGGGTTCCTACGTCCTCTTAATCCCTTCTGCTCTGAGAAGAGGAGTCCCATCTAATACCTGGGATGGAGTACGTCCTGCGGAACTGGAGGACGCACCCAGGGAGGCACATACCGGTCGCAGCATACCGACCCGGCCGGTGCCTCACATCTCGGACTGCAGGGCAGCTTGAACTTGTTTGGATGTTAGTCAAGGTTCTTTATCCACCATCCGCACAATCTTGTGTTGAAATCTCTTGTCAATTTTTCTTTTCATCCACATCTAGGGAGATTAGCCACAGTGCCATGGGCTTTAAACTTCTTGATGACACTGAGCACGGTAGACACAGGAACATTCAGGTCTTTGGAGATGGACTTGTAGCCTTGAGATTGCTCATGCTTCCTCACAATTTGGTTTCTCAAGTCCTCAGACAGTTCTTTGGTCTTCTTTCTTTTCTCCATGCTCAATGTGTACACACAAGGACACAGGACAGAGGTTGAGTCAACTTTAATCCATGTCAACTGGCTGCAAGTGTGATTTAGTTATTGCCAACACCTTTTAGGTGCCACAGATAAGTTACAGGTGCTGTTAATTACACAAATTAGAGAAGCATCACATGTTTTTTCTAACGGTGCCAATACTTTTGTCCACCTCCTTTTTTATGTTTGGTGTGGAACTATATCCAATTTGGCTTTAGGACAATTTTTTTGTGTTTTTTTCATTGAAGACAAATTAAATGAAGATAATAATACCAAAGAATTTGTGATTGCAATCATTTTCAGGAAGAAACTGAGTATTATCTGACATAATTGCAGGGGTGTAAATACTTCTGGCCAACACTGTAGATATCTTTTCTCTGTTACCAGTTACTAGAGATTCAGCGTCTAGAAGTGACAAAAAGGACGACAAATCAGATGCAGACAGTGAACGCCGTAAGTTACCTAGGTCATTTCATAGTTGGGTTCAGGCGTTCTCAATTTATGCGGCGGTGTTGGGAGAGAAATCACTGAACCTTTGCAGCGGACTCTTCCAACACCTAGATATCATTATGGAAGGGTACAAACATTTTGGCGGGTCTGCCTGGCTTCAGTATGATGAAGCTTTTAGATAGAAAATGGTGGTTCACCCATCTATTTGGTGGGGTGTGAAAGATGTGGGCCTATGGCTCAATTTAATGTTGCCTCAGCGCACCTCTCTTCCACGTCAACAACAGGGTCAGACCACACGGAAGTGCTTCTCTTTTAATGAATCGACTTGTAAGTGGCAGGGCTCGTGTCTATTTCGACACGAGTGCTCCTTTTGTGGAGGATCTCACCCCGCATTCAAGTGCTATACATATCAGGCTCAGTATGGCCAGCCCACACCATGGGACCAGGTTTACAAGAACAGTGACACCGGTGAACCTGTTAAACATCCTCCCGTGGCTAAGCAGGTTCCCAGACAAGGTGATGGCCAATCTAATCACTAATGGTTTTCGGGTCGGTTTCTCTGTACCACAGTTTAGAGGCCCGGGCTGCACAATTGTTCGTAATTTAGCATCTGTTTTTTTTCACCCCAATGTAGTAGCCTGCTACATTTCCAAAAAATTGGATTTAAGTCGCATTGCATGTCTTTTTCCATACCCTCCTTTTGAACATTTTCGGATATCACCGTTAGGAGTCGTCCCAAAAAAAGAAGTGGGCTCCTTCCGCATCATCCACCATCTCTCATTTCCTAAGGGCTCATCACTGAATGATGAAATTGATCATTCAGCGGCTTCGGTTACTTATAGTTCTTATGATTCCAAGATCGAATTGCTTCGTCGTTGCGGTCATCGGGCACGCCTCACTAAATCGGACATTAAATCCGCGTTTAGATTACACTGAATGATGAAATTGATCATTCAGCGGCTTCGGTTACTTATAGTTCTTATGATTCCAAGATCGAATTGCTTCGTCGTTGCGGTCATCGGGCACGCCTCACTAAATCGGACATTAAATCCGCGTTTAGATTACTTCCAGTTCACCCATCCGGTTTTAACTCCCTAGGTTTTTATTTTAATCATCAGTTTTATTTTGATACGTGTTTACCCATGGGGAACTCCCGATCATGTTTTTATTTCGAGAGCTTTGCAACTTTTTTGGAATGGGTAGTTTTGTCTGAGGCAGTGTTCACTATCTCGACGATTTTTTATTCATTGGTGATTCATCTTCTACTGCCTGTCGAGATTTACTTGACAAATTCATCAACATTATGTAGCATTCTGGGGTATCCTGGCGGACGAGAAAACTGTTTTTCCCCGCCACCGGCTGGAGTATCTGGGCATTACAACAGACACGGTCGGATGCGAGTTTAGCCTGTCCCAAGAAAAGATTGCAAAACTTCAAGGTTTGATTTAAAAAATATTGTCTAAAGAAAAATCTACTCTCAGAGAATTGCAATCTTTATTGGGGAGTCTTAACTTTGCTTTGAGAATTCTCCCCATGGGCCGGCCGTTTTTGCGTCGCTAGTATGATGCCACAAAAAGGTTCACTTCTCCACGTAGTCACATTCACCTTACAGCACTCATTAGGGATGATCTTTTGGTTTGGAATAGGTTTTTAGAAGAATTTAATGGGGTATGTTGTTTTCCTGAGCCTTTCATATGTGCGACTGAGGTTGGCTTGCATTTTTCTTTTGTCACCGCCTCAGGAATTGGTCTTATTTTCGGTCAACAGGGAAGTTATTCTTCAATGCCAGTTTTTTATTTCAGCGCCAAGATTTTTTCCTTGATTATTTTTGAAGAAATATTTGCTATTCTATCGATTTTGAGCATTTGGGGAACAGAATTCACAGATAAACGGCTGTCTTTTTCCGTTGCATCGCCAGGCACGGTTTTTGCGTTGAATGCGCTTATGTCCAAATTCCCATTAATTTCTAAATTGGTGCGAAAGGTCTTTTTTTGTGTTTACAGCATAATATTGGGGTGCGGGCAGTGCTCTCTGAGGCTTCTGCTAATCAAGCGGCATTTTTTTCTTTCGCAGCAGCGGTGGGCGGAGTTTCACCTTTTCCGGTTTACCTATGGGAGACTCTCATGAACTGATTGCATTTTTTACTCAAAACTCCCTCGCTCAGTCTTATTCGGCTGCATGGCGCGAGTGGTGGATTTCTTGTGAGGACCATTGTGTCCCATGTGTACACTCGGATGTTCGTTTTGTCCTTGCTTATTGTAAATATTGTGTTTCTCATGGTTATAGCTATTCCTCTTTGTTTAAAATGTTTAGCGGGTATTTCCTTTTTTTATGACATTGTATGAGGGTATTTCTCTCGTTAGCCTCTTTCCAGCTCGTCAGTTTTTGAAGGGTTTACGGAAAGCACACTTTTGTCCTGATGATAAGTGGCCCATTTCGATTTATTGTCAAAACTTTGGTTTATCTTAAATGAAATTTGTCTTAATAAATTTGAAGTTTTGCTTTTTCGAACCTGCTTTGTCCTTGCCTTTTTTGGGGCTTTTCGAATCAGCAAACTGATTTGCTACAGTAAGTCTCGTCCATCAGGCCTCTGGGTGGAAGATGTTCGACTAATCAGTTGTTAGTCATATTTATTCGGTCTTCCAAGACGGACCAACTTGGGAAAGGAATTCGCACCAAATTATTTTCCATTTCAGGTTCAGTTCTTTGTCTCTGTGCAAATTTTCGTCATTGGTTATTGCTACGTCCACTTCTCCTTGGTTCCCTGTTCATTTATAGGAATGGGGACCCAGTGACGATTTTTCAATTCAGGGCTATTTTACGTAAATGCTTGATTCGGCTAAATTTAGAACATTTGCGTATTTCCTCTCATTTATTCAGGATTGGTGCTGCTACCGAGGCAGCTAGGTTGGGTTTGAGTGGGAAGAAAATCCAAAAGTTGAGTCGTTGGACTTCTACACGGTCTTGCCTGTATGTAAAGATACATAGTAAAAGACTGGCATCACCTTATGTCTAGGTGCGAGCAAGACTGACATTTAAAGTGAAAATCCGCTGCAACACTAGACAGTCATCCATTAGCTATTCCCTACACATATACTGTCTAGTGTTGCAGCAGATTTTCACTTTAAATGTCAGTCTTTTTCTTGCTCGCACTAGACATAAGGTGATGCCAGTCCTTCACTATGTATTTGTATTACTGATTTTTGACTGAGCTCCCTTCCCCCGCCCGGCAGCCATGTTTGGTATCCATTTTGTTGAAGTCATGTCCATTATAACCCCTCACATCTGGTTTTAATTGTATATAGAGACATGCAAACCCACACATACAGCATTACACCACAAGAGAGGCACACGGCTAGGACCCAATATAATGAGAAAGACCGTGACGTGGTTATCGGGCTCTTGACGCAGTGGCCACTGCTTTAAGCTAAGATTTTACTTTTTCTTTAGTTTCATTAGCAGTTTCTGTCATGTCTTTTTTCCCTATGTCTTTTTTATCTGTGCAGAAAGCCCTGCTATTCACAGTCAGCCATTAGCTATTCCCTACACATATACTGTCTAGTGTTGCAGCGGATTTTCACTTCAATTGCTTGTATGTATGGCCTGACCTTTTACCTAATTGTTAATATGTTTTTTTTTAGGTCCTTTCATTGCGTGGATAGTCGGTCATTCCTTCGTCAATTGGGCCAGATGGAGGGCCAGGATTCGTTCGTATTTAAACAACCTCTCGTTTGATCGTGCTCGTGTTCACATATTCTGGTATGGAATTAGAGGTATGCGGTTACATGACCTGTGTGATTGTTTAACTCGCCCTTCATCCACTTTACCTTTTCCTGATGCAATAGTGCTACACATAGGGGAACACGATCTTGGGAAACCTCCGACTCTCGATTTTTTATCGTATTTTAAAAGGGACTGTCGTTTCATTAAGGACATGTTCCCGGGGGTCTCTCTTCTTCTTTCTGAGATCGTTCCTCGTTTGCTTTGGACATCGGCTGATTTGCATTTCTATTAGCGCATCAGGAAAAGGGTAAATAAGCTAATGGCAAGATTGAGGGAGATCTGTCGTATAGACATGTCAATCCCTAAGATTTTTTACAAGGTTTTTATAGGGACGATGGTATTCATCGTAATGAGGTCGGCCTCGATATATTTCATCTTGGCCTCCAGTCGTTGGTGGAGAATTGGCTGTGGCTTTGTTGGGGGGACTCATGCTAGCTGCATTCGCCCTTTTGGGTAAAATCGCCCAATTGCATTTGGACGGATTTTGGCCCATTAGTTGGTATTACAATGCTATGGAAGTATATGGTGTTTATGGATGGTTCTTTAACCGAGTTTTAAAAAGTGTTTATTTTAATATTTTTAATAAAGAAATTAACTGTATGACTGTGGGTTTTGTGTTGCCATCGTTGTTATATATGCCATTAATTGGAAATACAAGTGGTATTATTATTTTGTATTATTTATTATTATGGTAGGCAGTTGTATCATGGACTGAATTCAGGACAAATTATAATTGTCCGAATAAAATGTTAATACTGGTCAACAGCATTTTTGGTGCCAAAGATATTTCATTGAATTTAGGGTAACTTTGGGGTGCTGATTCTGAATATGTCATCAGTTTTGCCAGATTGGCTCAAGTTTTTGAGATTTTTCGTAAAATGTGTAAAAAAAAAGACGTTTTTTGCTACACACGCATTAACTTTATTGATATTGTCATGAATACAATAAATTTAACAAAGTAAATGTTGATTTTAGTTTATTTTAACTAGTTTTAGAAAGTAATCTTCAAAAATGAACAAGACATGAAAGATAGACATTTAATCGCTGGAAAAGCGCTTTTTATATGATTTCCTTCTATGTGAGCTATTGGGGCAGTCACGCTGTAGATTCCAGCAGTAATCAGCCATCATATGTCTGTCCCATCTGCCTTGGTACCTTTCCTCCATCACCATAATATCCTGATGAAATCTCTCCCCTTGTTCTTCGCTAAAATCTCCAAGGTTTTCTGGAAATCTGTCCAAGTGACTGTGAAGATAATGCAATTTAATGCTCATGTGTACACCCAGATTTCTAAATCTCAATAGCATGTTTTGTACCAGTTCTTCATAATTGTCTGCCTTTTGATTTCCCAAGAAGTTCTTCACTACCAACACAAAACTACACCATGCAGCAGCTTCAATGTCATTCATTTCCTTAGGAAAATTTGAATCTTTAATGAGTTTCCGAATTTGAGGACCATCAAAGATTCCTGCCTTCAGTTTTTCGCTACTAAGACCAGGGAAAGATCTGCAGATGTACATGAAGCAATTACCATCTTTGTCTAATGCCTTGACGAACTGCTTCATTAATCCTAACTTTATGTGAAGTGGTGGTAGAATGATTTTATCCCTGTCCACCAAAGGTTCGTTCACTATGTTTGATGCTCCTACTGTCAAGGTGTCCCTTGGAGGCCAATTCAGTTTCTCCCAGTGCTGATGTTTTGCTCTACTATCCCACATGCAGATGAAGCAAGGATACTTTGTGTATCCACTTTGCTGTCCAAGTAAAAAGTTGACCATTTTTAAATCAACACATATCAGCCACGAATGTTCATGGTAGCACAGTTTCTCCAAGACCATTTTGACATTTTGGTATTGTTCTGCAAGTTTAGTTGAGTGAGCTACTGGAAGAGATGCACACTGATTGCCATTGTTCAACAAAACACGTTTCAAACTCCTTTTAGAACTATCTATGAAAAGCCTCCAGTCTACAGGACGATATACTTGTAAACCCATTTGCAGCATCAGGCCAGGAATATCCTTACAATATACAAGTAGGTCATCTTCACAGAAAAATGGAAGAAGTGCTTCTTCTCTGGTCCTGTAAGATGTCATTTTAGTTCCAGGCGTCAGACAATTTTTTTCACTTAGCCTTGAAGCTAAAAGTTCGGATGCACTTTTTGAGAGGTTGAGGTCTCTTATTAGATCGTTGAGCTCTCCTTGGGTAAATTGCGTAGGTGTTCTGAAACTTCCTTCATATTCTATTTCACTTCCAGAACTAATGCTTAGCTCCATACCCTGCATTTCATCATCATCATCAGGTGGGGGAAGGTCAGGTAACATGGTAAACACAGGTACAGGCACATCTTCACAATGAGGGACAGGCCTTCTTGCAGATTCCATGTTAGGATACTCCCATTTTCGTTTCTTATGCTTATTGAATCCTTGTACTTGCACTGCACAGAAATAACAGTCATCATGATGATTTTTTTGCTCTCTCCACACCATTGGAACACCAAATTTGAAGCTTGTTCTTTGTCCTTTGCTCCATTTTCGTAATAATTCGATACATGCTTTGCACACTATGTGTGGTGCCCAAAACTTGTCTTGGTCCCCAAGCATAACCCCAAAATAGGCAAAATACACTTTTTTAACGAAGTCTGTTATGTTTCTTCTATGTTTTGTCAGTGTATATTCACCACAAATGTAACAGAATGAGTCTGGATCGTTAAGACAACTTCTTCTTGATGAGTTCATGCTTTTCACTGGAAAACAGACAACAACATAAAGTTAGTGCAAAAATCAAGCTATGAACAAACTTTTAGAACACTAATTAACACAAAACTATATTGAGAACTGCTCAGTTCAAGTACTAATCCAAAGAAATTAATGAGATGATGCGTCGCATTTACCAACAAGTGCTATAAATAAGATACCAAAAATCTCAAAAACTTGAGCCAATCTGGCAAAACTGATAGCATATTCAGAATCAGCACCCCAAAAATACCCCAAATTCATTAAAATATTTTGGGCACCAGAAAAAAAAAATTTTTTTGTTGACCTGTGTAATCAGCAGTAAATCTTGTATGACATTTTGATAAATAGCTAATAAAAAAGATTTACAAACTATGATATACAGTACCTACTGTATCTACTGATACTTTATTCCTGTTTCCAATAACAGTTGTTTTATGTTAATGTTCTGCATTTAACCCATTCACACATTTAGTCATAATATAATACCCTAATTGTTACAAATCTTACAGATTGTGCAACTCAAAGGTATACCAAAGCAGATGTTTACCCAAGAATTGTTTCTCTTTTCAATAATTTACATTGGATAGATGCTTGGAATAGCTTGTTGAATACCTTATCTGGTTACATGTTGTTGCAGGAATAAAGAATGCAAGAAATTTCAGAATTCAATTCACTACTTGATTTTTTTTTTTTGCTTTTATGGGGATGCTCCCCACTAAATATCTTCAGCAAGATATGAGAGAAGACATATTGAAGATCTGAGAGAGAGTATATGCATTGATGAGATGAGAACTAGGGACTTGACCCCCAAGTTTACTCCCAGTGGAGCTGCACACGGCTGCACACACAGCACTTGCACCAAAGTGGTGGCATAAAAAACTGTGTGTCCCCATTAGGCACTTGAGGAAACTATCTTTTGGTTACCATGATAGCTAGGCACTATCTTAAGTGATTTAGACATTTTGTTTGTCTTCAAAAACCTACAAGATCCTTGGTTTCTTAGGCTGGCTTCACATCATGGTTTTGTTCCTGTCCGTGGGGATCCTGTTTTGTGCAGGACCCTACGGACAGAAAAGAACAGGTCTGGATGTGTACCTCCGGATGCTATTTCTGTCAGTCCGGACTCCTCATAATCTGGATCCAGACTGACACAAATGGCATCCGGAGGTACTGACAAAGCAGGGAGGAGCCGAGCCTGCAAAGCACAGGCATGTACAGTGCTTTCGCTTTAGGAGTGTCTGAACACACTCCTAAAGTGAAATAAAAGAAAGCTATGTGCATTAAAAATAAAGGCTTACCCATCCCAGGATGTGAGGTGTCCACATCCGATACAGCAAGGATGCTGCAAGGACCTTGATCAGCAGCTGATTGGCTGATAGCGGTCACAAGACACATCAGCTGATCGCTACCAGCCACTCAGCTTTTAAGGTCTTTGCAGCATCAGGCATCTTTCCAGTACAGTCAACAGAGAGGTAAAGTATTTGATTTTTTAAATTTTTCTCACTACTTAATTTCACTATAGATACACTGCTAAACTGAAATTACACACATATACCACGGGTACAGAGCAGTGCTCTTGTTCGGAGCATGCTCTGTACCCCGAAACCAGATCCGGGAAACTATTCTGTTTTTTCCCGGATCCGGTTCCATAGGCGCCCATGGTAAGTGTCCCGGCCTGGATTTGTTTCTGCCCGGTTTTGTCACCGGAGCCCAAAAAGAGTGCAGACTCTGATTTTGGGGCCAGGATAAAACAGGACAGGAACGAATCCGGGTCTGAATTCACAAAACCGGATGGCCATTTATGACCAATCTGGTACCATAAGGATACATAGGAGGCTAAAACGATTCTGTTCTGTTCTTTTTAAAAAACAGAACAGGATAACAAAAAACGTCTTGTGAAGCCAGCCTTAGATAATTTTGTTGAAATCTACTTTAGTGCACTAGGACAACAGCAACAGCTATGGTATGTTTACCTGCTTGGCATAGGCTGGCTTCACACTGCAGTTTTTCACTGATCAGTGTCCATCAGTATTTGGGTGCCAAAACCAGGAGAGGAACCAGGAAAGGAACTTTCAGAGAAAAACTATCATTGAAAGATTGACAGCTGTTCTGAGTTTTGGAGACAGTCCTGGTTTTGGCACCCAAACACTGATGGTACCTCATGAACGCGCACATCGCTGCAGCGTCAGGGCCGTATTTGGAGTTCCTGCTGCCCTAGGCACTCTCAGTGGCCTGCCGCCCCCCCCCGGCTCCACCCTCCCATTGTGGCCCCTCCCCATCACAGCGCCTCCCCCCTGTTGAAGCCCCTCCTCCCATCATGGCTCCTCCCCCGTTGCAGCCCCTCCCCCGTCACGGACAATCTTCCCATCAGTCGCAGTCTTCCCCCCAAGCTTTGTGTAGCTTCTACCCCCACATTTCATCATGTAGTACATATAAAAGGTTTGTCCAACCACACTCCAGAGACATACTGACAGGATGTTTAAATTGTGAGCCCCAACGGGGACAGTGTTAATGATGTATGTAAAGTGCTGTGGAGTTCATAGTGTAATATAAGTGCAAAAAATATTATTCTTAAGATGATGTCACAATACCAGGATCTGAGGATCTTCTATTTCGAGGTCAGGGGCTCTCTGATGCCATGTTGCTGTCTGCCTCGCTGTCGTCCTCATTTGACACTGCAGTGCGGTGGATAAGAGAGCATTAACTGGTTAATAACAAGAAGTATGGAGTGTACTGAGCCATAAACCTCCCCATACCATGTCCAGCAGACATTGTAGGATTACTATATGGATTCTATTATTAGGGTACGGACACACTGGCGTGAAACTTGGATGAGTGCAATGTGTGATTTCATCACATTGCACTCGGACCAATGTTAATCAATCTCTGAGAGCAGATTGTCGAG
>JARQOC010000003.1:461907369-461974079 GCA_033576535.1 Allobates femoralis
ATGCGACCCCTGTGCAAATATATATTGCACACAACATGCAGCCCGTGGCACACATATCGCACATATGCATCGCACACACATGCAGCCCGCGGCACACATATGCAGCCCATGACATGCACACACACACATCCCACGTATATTCAGCCCGCGGCGCACACATCCCACATATATGCAGCCCGCGGCGTGCACACACACATATGCAGCTTATGGCGCACATATACCACACACATATGCAGCATGCGGTGTGCACACATACATATATTTTGCATACATATGCAGCCCGCGGCGCACATATACTGCACACATATGCAGCCCGTGGCGTGCACACACACACACACATATCTAACGTTTATACAGACCGTGCATTGCACACACACATATCCCACGTATATATGCAGCCCGGTGTGCACACACACATACATCCCACGTATATATGCATCCCGCAGTGTGCACACACACATACATACATCCCACGTATATATGCAGCCCGCAGTGTGCACACACACACACACACATCCCACGTATATATGCAGCCCGCGGTGTGCACACACACACACACATCCCACGTATATATGCAGCCCGCGGTGTGCACACACACATACATCCCACGTATATATGCAGCCCGCGGTGTGCACACACACATACATCCCACGTATATATGCAGCCCGCAGTGTGCACACACACATACATCCCACGTATATATGCAGCCCGCGGTGTGCACACACACATACATCCCACGTATATATGCAGCCCGCGGTGTGCACACACACATACATCCCACGTATATATGCAGCCCGCGGTGTGCACACACACATACATCCCACGTATATATGCAGCCCGCGGTGTGCACACACACATACATCCCACGTATATATGCAGCCCGCGGTGTGCACACACACATACATCCCACGTATATATGCAGCCCGCGGTGTGCACACACACATACATCCCACGTATATATGCAGCCCGCGGTGTGCACACACACATACATCCCACGTATATATGCAGCCCGCGGTGTGCACACACACATACATCCCACGTATATATGCAGCCCGCGGTGTGCACACACACATACATCCCACGTATATAAGCAGCCTGCGGTGTGCACACACACATACATCCCACGTATATGCAACCCGCGGTGCACATATACCACACACATACATCCCACGTATATGCAACCCGCGGTGCACATATACCACACACATATCCAGCCTGCGGCGTGCATACACATATATATCCCATGTATATGCAGCCCATGGCGTGCACACAGACATATATATCACACACATACGCAGCCCGCGGCATACATATACCGCACACATATGCAGCCTGAGACATGCACACATACGCAGCCCGCTGCATGCACACACACATATATCTCACACGTATATGCAGCCCACATATGCAGCCAACATATACTACACACATATGCAGCCCGTGGCGTGCACACACACATATACATATATATACACGTAGTGTGACGTCCTGGACCCTGGACACACCGTCCATTCATACCCTGGAGCCCTGTCTGCGGTGTAGGAAGGCCGCCCCCCCTCATGTGATACCTGTGTACGGAGATCCAGCACACACAGCCACTTACGTGTAAATGATGGATAAGAAATGCATGAACCACAGGACGAAGAAGAGGACAACGCCGAAGATGGCGAGACCTTGTAGGGCCAGATCCAGGACGGCCATAACCGGGCGAACACTGGGGCTCTATCCTCCGCTGTATACCGGGTGTGGGGCGGTCAGGGCAGGGTGGGCAGGGTGATCAGCGGTGTCAGTACTGTGTCACTCCGCACGACATGGACGCGGCAGAGTGTCCAGAGAGGAGCGTGCAGCTTCAGTTCATTGAGCGTCCTCCGTCAGCGGTCAGTGCAGGCTGCGCTGCTCAATGTGACGACCCACAAAGATAACTGACACCGGCGCCAGAGCAGCACTCCAGCTCTACCACCCTTCTCAGCCAAACACGTCACCACGCCCCCTCTGTGGCCACGCCCACCCATGTCCGGCTCGTTCTCTCACTCAACGCCACCGTCGCACTAAACACTCCCCAGTGTCCTGCTTACAAGACACGCCCCCCGGCTGCACTGTAACCCCGCCCCTCCCCTAGACCTCCTCCTGGAGGTAGCAGATGGGCGGGGCGCAACTACAAACCTTGCTGAAACTATCGCAGTGACGTCATGAGAGAGCGAGCGAGAGGCGGTGCCGGAAAGTGTGTGACTGGGAGACGTTGTGGAGACGGTGTCGTCATCGTCCTCGGGCAAATACTGATAATTGGTGTGTGCGGTCACAGTACAGGAAATACTAGTTCAAGAGAATGGAGCTTTGTGTGTATAAGCTCCAAGGAGAGATGGTGCCGAATGGTCATGCACGTAGTGAGAATGACCGTCTCACCCTGTAATAGTGAGAATGAACGTCCTAATGGCCCCCCCCCAGTAATAGAGAATGCAGACCCTAATAGCCCAGTAATAGTGAGAATGAACGTCCTAATGCCCCCCCCCCAGTAATAGAGAATGCAGACCCTAATAGCCCCCCAGTAATAGAGAATGCAGGTCCTAATAGCCCCCCAGTAATAGAGAATGCAGACCCTAATAGCCCCCCAGTAATAGAGAATGCAGACCCTAATAGCCCCCCAGTAATAGAGAATGCAGGTCCTAATAGCCCCCCAGTAATAGAGAATGCAGGTCTAAATAGCCCAGTAATAGTGAGAATGCACGTCCTAATGCCCCCCCCCCCAGTAATAGAGAATGCAGACCCTAATAGCCCCCCAGTAATAGAGAATGCAGGCCCAAATAGCCCAGTAATAGTGAGAATGCACGTCCTAATGCCCCCCCCCCCCCAGTAATAGAGAATGCAGACCCTAATAGCCCCCCAGTAATAGAGAATGCAGGCCTAAATAGCCCAGTAATAGTGAGAATGCACGTCCTAATGCCCCCCCCCCCCCAGTAATAGAGAATGCAGACCCTAATAGCCCCCCAGTAATAGAGAATGCAGGCCCAAATAGCCCAGTAATAGTGAGAATGCACGTCCTAATGGCCCCCCCCAGTAATAGAGAATGCAGACCCTAATAGACCCCCAGTAATAGAGAATGCAGGCCCAAATAGCCCAGTAATAGTGAGAATGCACGTCCTAATGCCCCCCCCCCCAGTAATAGAGAATGCAGACCCTAATAGACCCCCAGTAATAGAGAATGCAGGCCCAAATAGCCCAGTAATAGTGAGAATGCACGTCCTAATATGCCCCCCCCCCCCAGTAATAAAGAATGCAGACCCTAATAGCCCCCCAGTAATAGAGAATGCCGGCCTATATAGCCCAGTAATAGTGAGAATGCACGTCTTAATGCCCCCCCCCCAGTAATAAGAATGCAGACCCTAATAGCCCCCCAGTAATAGAGGATTGCAGGTCCTAATAGCCCCCCAGTAATAGACAATGCAGGCCTAAATAGCCCAGTAATAGTGAGAATGCATGTCCTAATGGTCCCCAGTAATACAGGGAATACAGGTCCTAACAGCCCCCCAGTAATAGAGAATGCAGGTCCTAACAGCCCCCCAGTAATAGAGAATGCAGGTCCTAACAGCCCCCCAGTAATAGGGGGAAAGCACGTCCTAATGGTCCCCTCCAGTAATACTAAGAATGCATGACCTAATTGTGCCCCCAGTAATAGTAAGAATGCACGTCCTAATGGCCCCCCTCTAATAGTGAAAATGCACAACTTAATGGCCCCCCAGTAATAGAGAATGCAGGTCCTAATGGTCCCCCCTTTAATAGAGAATGCAGGCCCTAATAGTCCCCCCAGTAATAGAGAATGTAGGCCCTAATATTCCCCCCAGTAATAGTGAAAATGCGCGTCCTAATGGTCTCCCGGCAATGGTGAGAATGCACGTCCTAATGGTCCCCCCAGTAATAGTGAAAATGCACGTCCTAATGGTCTCCCGGCAATGGCGAGGATGCACGTCCTAATGGTCCCCCCAGTAATAGTGAAAATGCACGTCCTAATGGTCTCCCGGCAATGGTGAGAATGCATGACCTAATGGTCCCCCCCAGTAATAGTGAAAATATATGTCCTAAAGGCCTCCAGTAATAGTGGAAATGCACGTCCTAATGGTCTCCCATTAATAGTAAGAATGCACGTCCTAATGGTTCCCCCCAGTAATAGTAAGTATAGTAAGTATGCACATCCTAATGGTCCACCCCCAGTAATAGTGAGAATGCACATCCTAACGGTCTTCCAGTAATAGAACGCACGTACTAATGATCCCCCACAGTAATAGTAAGAATGCATGTCCTAATAGCCCCCCCCCCAGTAATAGTGAAAATGCACGTCCTAATGGTCCCCCCCAGTAATAGTGAAAATGCACATCCTAATAGCCCCCCTATAATAGTGGGAATGCATGTGCTAATAGCACCCCAGTAATAGAGAATGCAGGTCCTAATAGTCCACCCTCAATAATAGAATGCAGGTCCTAATGGTCCCCCAGTAATAGTGAGAATGCACATCCTAATGGTCTTCGAGTAATAGAACGCAAGTCCTAATGATCCCCCACAGTAATAGTAAGAATGCATGTCCTAATAGTCCCCCCCAGTAATAGTGAAAATGCACGTCCTAATGGTCTCCCAGTAATAGTAAGAATGCACGTCCTAATAGTCCACCCTCAATAATAGTGAGAATGCAGGTCCTAATGGTCCCCCAGTAATAGTGAGAATGCACGTCCTAATGGTCTCCCGGCAATGGTGAGAATGCACGTCCTAATGGTCCCCCCCAGTAATAGTAAGAATGCACGTCCTAATGATCCCCCCCCCAGTAATAGTGAGAATACACGTCCTAATGGTCCCCCCCAGTAATAGTGAAAATGCATGTCCTAAAGGCCCCCCAGTGATAGTGGGAATGCACGTCCTAATGGTCTCCCAGAAATAGTGAGAATGTACGTCCTAATGGTCCCCCCCAGTAATAGTAAGAATGCACGTCTTAATGGTCCCCCCCAGTAATAGTGAGAATGCACGTCCTAATAGCCCCCCTGTAATATTGGGAATGCACGTCCTAATAGCCCCACAGTAAAAGTGGGAATGCACATTGTGAGGCACTGCCGGCATGGTCCCCATGGCCGGGACGCATCACATGCAGGATCAGGGTATGATCCTGTTCACACTGGCTGGTTTTGTAGTGGATGATGCTGTGTGAACACAAGGAGTTAAATGTGATAGTCTGTCCTGTAAAGCTGAAACATTCATGAGCCTAATGAGCGGCTGTGAGTGGCTCATGAGACCAATGAGACCCTGAGGAATTTAATGGGTGCTGATTGCTGACAGCCCAGGTGGGTGTGTCAGGTGGGTGTGTCCTGAGTAGTAGCAGCTCAGGTGGATGTGTCAGAGTGGTCGTGTCAGGCACGATAAGAGCCTGCCAGCTGAGAGACTGAGAGATCATTATCAGATCATTATCAGCCAGAGAGCATGTGGGCTGGATCATCAGCCAGAGTACAGAGCAGTCCAGGGCTCTGTGTGAGAACATGATGGGAGCGTGCTAGCTCCATATCGCTGGCTAGGACCGGTGTTGTTACAGCTCCTAGAGTGGGGAAGACGGGGCTGACCCAGGTGGAGACTGGTCCGGACGTGTGGTTGAGACACGTCCGGGAATGGAGCCCTTAGGGGACGCTTGGTGGACCTGTAACCCAGGCAGCGAGACCCGGATCCATGCCCGGTAAGAAAAGCAGTTCCCGAATGCTTGAGTGAACTGTGCACCTTGTGTGTGAAATGTGCAAGGCGGGAATAGCTGCCCTTAGGTCCGACTAGATCAGGGGTCTCAAACTCGGCTGGGTTGGTGGGCCGCACATAGAAAAATTTTTTTATCGGGGGCCGCATTGCTTGTAGGACTAAGGGTACCGTCACACCAGGTGACATCGCCGGAGATATCGCAGGCGACACACGGGAGCGCACACATTTTTGGCACCCCGCCAGCGTCGTGTGTTTAGACGCGGCGATACCTTCGGCGATGCTTTGGCGATGTTTCAGGCAACGTCACTGTTGGGGTGTCTAGAAATCCCAGTAGGGGTCCTGTAACATGGGAGCCTATGGCTCCCATCGCCTGTAACATCGCCTCTCGATGTTACACGGGGCGATGCTTACACATCGCCTGAGAGTGGTTTCACAGCAGTACTGTGAAACCAGGCGACCACTCGAAGCCAATTTTTCGGCGCAAAATCGCCACTTTACGCGGGGCGATGTCACCTGGTGTGACGGTACCCTAAGTGACATTTTTAGTAATAGCAGATTTTTTGGTCAATGTAGTAATGTCCAAATCCTGATCCCCTTCTTGTAGTAATGTCCCCATCTTGGTCCCTTTCTTGTTGTAATGGCTCCATACTGGTCCCCATCCTGGTCCCCTCTTGTACTAATATCCCCAACCTGATCCCCTACTGTAGTAATGTCCCCCATGCTGGTCCCTTTTTGTAATGATGACCCCATACTGATCCCTTTTGTAGTGATGTCACCATCCTGTCCCCCATGCTGGTCCCTTTTTGTAATGATGACCCCCATACTGATCCCTTTTGTAGTGATGTCCCCATCCTGGCCCCCATAGTGTAGTAATGTCCCCATGCTGGACCCCTTTTTTAGTGATATCCCCAACCTGGTCTGCCTTCTTTTTACACACTCACACATATTCACTCACAATCATACCCACTCACACATTAACTCACACACACATTAACTCACTCACACTCACTCATGTGGAACAAAAGGGGGGGAAGCACAACCCATGAGCGGTACCTGGTGGTCTAGTGGGGGCGTCAATAACAGATATGGGGGGTTCACATCTCACCTTTGGAGGTTCTGCAACCCTGCACAACCTCGGCGTATCGCAGTGGAAGGCTCCGGACTCCAGCATTCGGGGTTTCCTCCACGAGCAGCTCCTTCTTCCAGTCAGGTGACTCGAGCAGCCGATCACCTGCCCCTGTGACGTTCTCGGTTACGTCACCGCAGGACCTTTGGATTCTGTTAGCGGTGACTCTGGTTCACAGCTGCTCCTGCTGCAAACCTAGGATAAGGATATGATATTTGTACAGAAGTGTGAGATTATAACAAAAGTGCTAGAGCACAGGAGGCACACGTTTAATTACCTTTAATAAACCACAACGTGTTTCTATGGCGGTCCGCCGTCAAGGACTTTTGTTATAATCACACACTTCTGTACAAAATCGCGCACTCTGATACCCTCGCGCACTCACAGTCACCCACAGGCACTCTGACACCCACAGGCACTTTGACACCCACAGGCACTCACAGGCACTCACACGCACAGGCCCCCACAGGCACTCTCAAGACAGGCACTCACGCACACAGGCGCTCACGCACACAGGCGCTCACAGGCACTCGCGCTCACAGGCACTCGCGCTCGCACTCACACTCACAGGCGCTCACGCACACAGGTGCTCATAGGCACTCGCGCTCACAGGCACTCGCACGCACAGGCACTCGCACGCACAGGCACTCGCACGCGCAGGCACTTGCACTCACAGACACAGGCACTCACACAGACACTCACACTCACAGACACAGGCACTCACACTCACAGGCACTCACACTCACAGACACAGGCACTCACACTTACAGACACAGGCACTCACACAGACACAGGCACTCACACAGACACAGGCACTCACAGACACAGGCACTCACAGGCACAGACACTCACACTCACAGACACTCACACTCACAGACACTCACACTCACAGACACTCACAGACACAGGCACTCACACAGGCACTCACACAGACACAGGCACTCACAGACACAGGCACTCACAGACACAGGCACTCACACTCACAGACACAGGCACTCACACTCACAAACACAGGCACTCACACAGACACAGGCACTCACACTCACAGGCACTCACACAGACACTCACACTCACAGACACAGGCACTCACACTCACAGACACAGGCACTCACACTCACAGACACAGGCACTCACACTCACAGACACAGGCACTCACACAGACACAGGCACTCACATTAGCACACACTTTATTACCAACACTTTTATTACTAACCATGCTGGCGGCGTTCCAGTGCATGGGGACCCTGGGGCTTCCCTGTGCGCCCCCAGCACTTTGCACTAAGAACCATGCTGGCGGCGTTCCAGTGCATGGGGACCCTGGGCTTCCCTGTGCGGCACCCAGCACTTTGCACTAAGAACCATGCTGGCGTCGGTCCAGTGCATGGGGCCGCCGCAGGCTCCGCTATAATATTACTTCCGGCCGCTTCACTCTGCCGCTCGCTCTGCCAGTTCAATGCAAGCCACCATCAGACAATGAGAGGCCCGCAGGTGACGTCAGCGGCCTCTCATTGGCTGAGGGCTTGTATTGAGCTTACAGAGCGGCAGAGCGAGCGGCAGAGACAGTGAAGCGGCCGCAAGTAATGTTATAGCGGAGCCCGCGGCGGCACCATGCACTGGACCGCCGCCAGCATGGTTCTTAGTCCAAAGTGCTGGGGGCCGCACAGGGAAGCCCCAGGGGCCGCATGCGGCCCGCGGGCCGCGAGTTTGTGTCCCCTGGACTAGATAGTCAGTAAGGGACCTGTTGAACTATGTGTATATGCTATGGCTTAGATAGAAATGCCATGTGCGGAGTCTGTGGGAGAGCCCCAGCTGGAGTGGATGGCATTGGAGGCGTTCCGTCCCTGTGGGACGAGAGGGAGGCTTGCCCTGCTGCTTGCAGCGGGTACCTGTCCTTCAACCACGACCTCTAATGGTGTGGGTGTGCCTGTGGCCAGTCACAGAGGTCACGAAGGCTCCTAGAAGGGTAACCATGGCTGATCCAGAAGGGTGCTACTCAGACGCAGGTTACAGTCGTCGACCTGGAGACCTGCCATGAGATGGAGGTTTGGTGGTGACTGGTGGCCAGTACCGTGGTGAGTAGGCCAGAGTGACGCGTGGTTAGCCCGGATTCTACGGTTGACCAGGTCCCTGTTATGGTCATGGAGGAGCCACAGCCCATGGATGTAGTATGATGGGCTGTGAGCGGATGTGAGGATGCATGGGATCCATGAATATTGTATGATGGATCACATGTAGTATGTAATGTCCCGGTCAGGCAGGAATCCTGACTACGGGGTAAATATGGAGTCATCGAGCTGGGTGACTAAGGCCAGGCGGCGGGTACTGCCATAGGGACCCACAGGGCCCATATATATATCTATTATATAATTGCCGTAGCGACTTCCGTCGCATACGTCGCCACTTCCGTGGCTATGTTCGCCACTTCCGTGGCTTTGTTCGGATCCTCCGCTCCGGGGGCGGCGACAGTGCAGGGTTCCCCGGCTACAAGGAGCGGCGGAGGAACGTTCCGCTCTCGGAAGTTCCGTCCGCCCTCCAGCCTCTCCCCTCCACCCACTACCGTACCGGGACCTGGTGCGGGACTCTGCCGCCTTCAGTGTCACGGAGGCGGCTGGGACGGCGGCGCTGCGGACCACCCAGACCTCCCGCCTGTACATGCTGTGCTCCCGGGGCTGCCCTGCACGCTGCACCCAGGGCCGGACGCCCGTCTGTGGGTGCTGGAGGAGCACAGGCCGCTGCTGCCCGTGTGCCTGCAGCCGATCATCATCGCGCTGCTGCTGTCCCTGTCCGGCATCTTCAGCGGCCTCAACCTGGGGCTCATGTCCCTGCACCCCATGGAGCTGCGAGTGCTGCAGCGCTCCGGCACCCCAGGTACGCCTCTCCCCTCCAGCCTCCGCTCTCCCCTCCAGCCTCCGCTCTCCCCTCCAGCCTCCGCCCTCCTCTCCAGCCTCCAGCCTCCGCTCTTTCCTCCAGCCTCCGCTCTCCCCTCCAGCCTCCGCCCTCCTCTCCAGCCTCCAGCCTCCGCTCTTTCCTCCAGCCTCCGCTCTCCCCTCCAGCCTCCGCCCTCCCGCCTCCGCCCTTCCCTCCATCCTCCGCCCTCCCCTCCTGCCTCCGCCCTCCCCTCCTGCCTCCGCCCTCCCCTCCTGCCTCCGCTCTCCCCTCCAGCCTCCGCTCTCCCCTCCAGCCTCTGCCCTCCAGACTCCCCTCTCCCCTCCAGCCTCCGCCCTCCCCTCCAGCCTCCCCTCCAGCCTCCGCCCTCCGCTCTCCCCTCCGCCCTCCGCTCTCCGCTCTCCCCTCCAGCCTCCACTCTCCCCTCCAGCCTCCGCTCTCCCCTCCAGCCTCCGCCCTCCCCTCCAGCCTCCGCCCTCCCCTCCAGCCTCCAGCCTCCCCCCTCCCGCCTCCGCCCTCCCCCTCCCGCCTCCGCCCTCCCCTCCAGCCTCCGCCCTCCCCCTCCCCGCCTCCGCCCTCCCCTCCAGCCTCCGCCCTCTCCTCCTGCCTCCGCCCTCCCCTCTCGCCTCCGCCCTCCCCCTCCAGCCTCCACCCTCCAGCCTCCCCTCTCCCCTCCAGCCTCCGCCCTCCAGCCTCCCCTCTCCCCTCCAGCCTCCCCTCTCCCCTCCAGCCTCCCCTCTCCCCTCCAGCCTCCGCCCTCCGCTCTCCCCTCCGCCCTCCGCTCTCCCCTCCAGCCTCCACTCTCCCCTCCAGCCTCCGCTCTCCCCTCCAGCCTCCCCGCCAGCCTCCGCCCTCCCCGCCAGCCTCCGCCCTCCCCGCCAGCCTCCGCTCTCCAGCCTCCGCCCTCCCCTCCAGCCTCCGCCCTCCCATCCAGCCTCCGCCCTCCCCTCGAGCCTCCGCTTTCCCCTCCAGCCTCCCCTCCCCTCTCCCCTCCAGCCTCCCCTCTCCCCTCCAGCCTCTGCCCTCCCCTCCAGCCTCCGCCCTCCCTTCCAGCCTCCCCTCTCCCTCCCCCCTCCAGCGTCCGCCCTCCCCTCCAGACTCCGCCCTCCCCTCCAGCCTCCGCCCTCCCCTCCAGCCTCCGCTCTCCCTTCCAGCCTCCGCCCTCCCCTCCAGCTTCCGCTCTCCCCTCCAGCCTCCGCTCTCCAGCCTCCCTCTCCCCTCCAGCCTCCCCTCTCCCCTCCAGCCTCCGCCTCCCCTCCAGCCTCTGCCCTCCCTCCAGCCTCCGCCCTCCCTCCAGCCTCCGCTCTCCCCACCTCTCCTCACCCCTCCACTCCCTGTCCTCACCTCTCCTCACCCTTCCAGCCTCCCTGTCCCACCTCTCCTCTCCCCTCCAGCCTCCCCTGTCCTCACCTCTCCTCACCCTTCCAGCCTCCCTGTCCTCACCTCTCCTCACCCCTCCACCTCTGCTCTCCCTCCAGCCCTGCTCTCCCTCCAGCCTCTGCCTCCCCTTCCAGCCTCTGCTCTCCCTTCCAGCCTCTGCTCTCCCTCCAGCTCCCCCTCCCCTCAGCCTCCCTGTCCTACCTCCCTCACCCCTCCAGCCTCCCTGTCTCACCTCTCCTCACCCTCCAGCCTCCCTTCCTCACCTCTCCTCACCTTCACCTCCGCCCTCCCTCCACTCCGCCCTCCCCTCCATCTCTCCTCACCCCTCCAGCCTCCCCTGTCCTCCCCTCTCCCCCTCCCCTCCGCCTCCCCCTCCCCCGCCTCCCCCTCCCTCCAGCCTCTCCCCCCTCCACCTCCCCTCTCCCTGCCTCCCCCCTCCCCTGTCCTCACTCTCCCTCCACCTCCCCTGTCCTCCCTCCTCCCCTCCCCTCCCCTGTCCTCTGCCTCCTCCAGCCTCGCCCTCCCTCCAGCCTCCGCTCTCCCACCTCTCTCCCCTCCAGCTCCCTGTCCTCACCTCTCCTCACCCTTCCAGCCTCCCCTGTCCTCATCTCCTCCCCTCCAGCCTCCCCTGTCCTCACCTCTCCTCACCCTTCCAGCCTCCCCTGTCCTCACCTCTCCTCACCCCTCCAGCCTCGCTCTCCCCTCCAGCCTCTCTCTCCCTCCAGCCTCCTCTCCTTCCACCTCCAGCTCTCCCTAGCTCTCTCTCCCTCCAGCCTCCCCTCTCCCCTCCAGCCTCCCCCTGTCCTCACCTCTCCTCACCCCTCCAGCCTCCCCGTCCTCCACCTCCTCACCCCTCCAGCCTCCCCTGTCCTCACCTCTCCTCACCCTTCCAGCCTCCGCCCTCCTCCACCTCCAGCCTCCCCTCCAGTCTCTCCTCACCCCTCCAGCCTCCTTCCTCCCTCTCTCACCCTCCAGCCTCGCCCTCCAGCCTCCCCTCTCCTCACCCCTCCAGCCTCCGCCCTCCTCCAGCCTCTGCCCTCCCTCCAGCTCCACCTCCTCCCCGCCTCCCCTCCAGCCTCCCCTGTCCTCACCTCTCCTCACCCTTCCAGCCTCCCCTGTCCTCACCTTCCTCCCCTCCAGCCTCCTGTCCTCACCTCTCCTCACCCTTCCGCCTCCCTTCCTACCTCCTCTACCCCTCCAGCCTCCGCTCTCCCCTCCAGCCTGCTCTCCTCTCAGCTCCCTGTCCTCACCTCTTCACCTCCACCTCTGCTCTCCCCTCCAGCCTCTGCTCCCCTCCAGCCTCTGCTCTCCCTCTGCCTCTCTCCCTTCCAGCCTCTGCTCTCCCTTCCAGCCTCTGCTCCTCCCTCCAGCCTCCCCTCTCCTCACCTCTCCTCACCCCTCCAGCCTCCCCTGTCCTCACCTCTCCTCACCCTCCAGCCTCCCCTGTCCTCACCTCTCCCTCCTCCACGCCTCCCAGCTCCCCTCCCTCAGTCTTCCTCACCCCTCCAGCTCCATGCCTCCCTCTCTCCACTGCCTCGCCTCACCCCTCTCCTCACCCTCCAGCCTCCGCCCTCCCCTCCAGCCTCTGCCTCCCTCCAGCCTCCCTATCCTCCCTGTCCTCACCCTCCAGCCTCCTGTCCTCACCTTCTCACCTTCAGCCTCCGTCTCCTCACCCCTCCTCTCCCCTCCAGCCTCCGCTTCCTCACCTCTTCACCCCTCCAGCCTCCGCTCTCCTCACTCTCTCACCCCTCCAGCCTCCCTTCCTCACTCCTCCTCACCCTCCAGCCTCCACTCCTCACCCCTCCTATGCAATTACAGTATCTGTATATATGTTTATGTAGTCACTTCCGTCCTTTGTCCGCCTTCCTCACTTTGTCCGCACACTACACACACACACACCCGCTATACTTACGCCGGCCCTGCATCAGCCCCTACATCCTCAGTCGACATTCGCCACCCCGACTCTGATCCAATATAGCGTCCAAAAGTCTCGCCAACTTCTGGACGCCATATTCGTCGTCGTCCCGGGCCCGCATTCAACTCAGTCTCCAGCCGCCAGAGAGCGCTAGGGTCGGTGCTAACTATAGCCAACTGTCTGTGTGTCGTGTCGTGTGTGGCTGTTTATGCTTGTAGTATGTGTCTGACACTCTGCCCACGGCGCTGCACTCACCACTTGCCCAGCCTGCACTCACCACTCTGCCGGCGCTGCACTCCCACTCTGCCCACGCCGCTGCGCTGACACTCTGCCCACTGAGCCAGTCTGTGCATCTCACCGCACTCACTGCAACCACTGAGCCACCGCACTCACTGCTAACCACTGAGCCACGCACTTACTGCTAACACTGAGCCACCGCACTCACTGCTAACCACTGAGCCACCGCACTCACTGCTAACCACTGAGCCACCGCACTCTGCTAACCACTGACACCGCACTCACTGCTAACCACTGAGCACCGCACTCACTGCTAACCACTGAGGCACCGCACTCACTGCTAACACTGAGGCACCGCACTCACTGCTAACCACTGAGGCACCGCACTCACTGCTAACCACTGAGCCACCGCACTCACTGCTAACCACTGAGGCACCGCACTCACTCCTAACCACTGAGCACCGCACTCACTGCTAACCACTGAGCCAGTCTGCTGACACTCCCGCACTCACTGCTAACCACTGAGCCACCGCACTCACTGCTAACCACTGAGCCACCGCACTTACTGCTAACCACTGAGCACCGCACTCACTGCTAACCATGAGCCACCGCACTCACGCTAACCACTGAGGCACCGCACTCACTGCTAACCACTGAGGCCGCACTCATTGTAACCACTGAGCCACCGCACTCACTGCTAACCACTGAGCACCGCACTCACTGCTAACACTGAGGCACCGCACTCACTCTAACCACTGAGGCACCGCACTCACTGCTAACCACTGAGGCACCGCACTCACTGCTAACCACTGAGGCACCGCACGCACTGCTAACCACTGAGGCACCGCACGCACTGCTAACCACTGAGGCACCGCACGCACTGCTAACCACTGAGGCACCGCACGCACTGCTAACCACTGAGGCACCGTATACTCTGCTACCCACTGAGCCACCTGTATACACACAATTCATTTCACACCACTCCCCTAACTATTAGTAAATAAACAATATATGGATTCTAGACTACCCGATTCTTTAGAATCGGGCCGCCATCTGGTATAATATATATATATATATATATATATATATATATATATATATATATATTATAGTACACTTATAAATGTATGTGTAAAGTGTAGATAGGCCGGAGGCCGTAATCACCACGGGTGCTGTCAGTAGAGCTCCAATGGGGACTGAGAGGTGGTTACAGGTCCCAGGTAACTATATGATGTTATGTGCAATATATGTGTTATGCAATGTTCTATGTAAATGTATGGTGTTTATAATCAATGTGCGACGTGTCAAATATGCTACTCGGGTTTTGTTATTAATATGTGAAAAATAAACTGGTAGACATTGGTTAAATTATAAACACGTGTTTTTTGTCGTTATGCAAGCTGGTTGCCCAGGTGCTACCTCACAACATCCAAACAGCCCCCTGTAATAGTGGGAATTCACATCCTAGTAGCCCCCAGTAAAAGTGGGAATGCACGTCCTAATGTTCCCCCCCAGTAATAGTGAGAATGCACGTCCTAATGGTCCCCCCAGTAATAGTGGGAATGCAGGTCCTAATGGTCCCCCAGTAATGGTGAGAATGCACGTCCTAATGGCCCCCTAGTAATACTAAGAATGCACGACCTATTAGTCCCCCCCAGTAATAGTAAGAATGCACATCCTAATGGTCCCCCCCAGTAATAGTGAGAATGCACGTCCTAATGGCCCCCCTGTAATAGTAAGAATGCACGTCCTAATGGCCCCCCTGTAATAGTAAGAATGCACGTCCTAATGGCCCCCCTGTAATAGTAAGAATGCACCTCCCAATGGTCCCCCCCCAGTAATAGTGAGAATGCACGTCCTAATGGCCCCCCTGTTAATAGTAAGAATGCACGTCCTAATTGTCCCCCCCCCCCCCAGTAATAGTGAGAATGCACGTTTTAATAGCCCCCCTGTAATAGTGTGAATGCATGTCCTAAAGGTCCCCAGTAATAGTGGGAATGTACGTCATAATGGTCTCGCAGTAATAGTGAGAATGTACGTCCTAATGGTCCACCCCCAATAATAGTGAGAATGCAGGTCCTAATGGTCCCCCAGTAATAGTGAGAATGCACATCTTAATGGTCCCCCCCAGTAATAGTAAGAATGCACATCTTAATGGTCCCCCCCAGTAATAGTAAGAATGCACATCTTAATGGTCCCCCCCCAGTAATAGTAAGAATGCACATCTTAATGGTCCCCCCCCCCAGTAATAGTAAGAATGCACATCTTAATGGTCCCCCCCCCCCCAGTAATAGTGAAAATGCACATCCTAATGGTCCCCCCTCCAGTATTAGTAAGAATGCACGTCCTAATGGTCCACCCTCAGGAATAGTCAGAATGCAGGTCCTAATGGTCCTCCAGTAATAGTGAGAATGCACATCCTTATGGTATCCCCCAGTAATACTAAGAATGCACAACCTAATAGTCCCCCTAGTAACAGTGGGAATGCACGTCCTAATGGTCTCCCAGTAATAGTCAGGATGCACGTCCTCATGGTACCCCCAAGTAATAGTAAGAATTCACGTCCTAATGGTCCCCCCCCCACAGTAATAGTGGGAATGCACGTCCTTATGGTCCCCCCCCCAGTAATAGTGAAAATGCATGTCCTAATGGTACCCCCCCCCCAGTAATAGTGAAAATGCACGTCCTAATGGTCTCCCCCAGTAATAGTGAAAATGCATATCCTAATGGTCTCCCCCCCTCCAGTATTAGTAAGAATGCACGTCTTAATGGTCCACCCCCAGGAATAGTCAGAATGCAGGTCCTAATGGTCCTCCAGTAATAGTGAGAATACACATCCTAATGGTTTCCCCCCCTGTAATAGTGAGAGTGCACATCCTGATGGTATCCCCAGTAACAGTGGGAATGCACGTCCTAATGGTCTCCCAGTAATAGTGAGAATGCACGTCCTCATGGTACCCCCAAGTAATGCTAAGAATCCACGTCCTAATGGTCCCCCCCTCAGTAATAGTGAGAATGCACGTCCTAATGGTCCCCCCCCCCATTAATAGTGAGAATGCAGGTCCTAATGGCCCCCCCCAGTAATAGTGAGAATGCACGTCCTAATGGCCCCCATGTAATAGTGGGAATGCACATCCTAATAGCCCCCTATAATAGTGGGAATGCATGTGCTAATAGCATCCCAGTAATAGAGAATGCAGGTCCTAATGGTACCCCCAGTAATAGTGGGAATTCACATCCTAATGGTACCCCCAGTAATAGTGAGAATGCATGTCCTAATGCCCCCCCCCCAGTAATAGTGAGAATGCAGGTCCTAATGTCC
Source organism: Allobates femoralis (assembly GCA_033576535.1). Taxonomy (NCBI): domain Eukaryota; kingdom Metazoa; phylum Chordata; class Amphibia; order Anura; family Aromobatidae; genus Allobates; species Allobates femoralis. Next base: position 461,923,954 of record JARQOC010000003.1, read on the forward strand.
CCCTGTAATAGTAAGAATGCACGTCCTAATGGTCCCCCCCCTGTAATAGTGAGAATGCACGTCGTAATGGTCGCCCAGTAATAGTGAGAATGCATGTCCTAATGCCCCTCGCCTGTAATAGTGGAAATGCACGTCCTAATAGCCCCCCAGTAACAGAGAATTCACATCTTAATAGCCCCCCAGTAATAGTGGAAATGCACATCCTTATGGTCTCCCAGTAATAGTGAAAATGCACATCCTAGTGGTACCCCCAGGTTATGTTGGGAATGCAGATCGTAGTAGTTCCCCCAGGAATAGTGAGAATGCACTTCCTAGTGGTCCCCGTCAGGCAATGGTTGGAATAAACATTCTAGTGGTCCCCCAGTAATAGTGGCAATTTACATCCTAATGGTCACCCAGATATTGGGATTGTACATCCTGCCCACTACCCCTCTCCAGTAATGGTGGGACTCTTTGTCCTAGCAGTCTCCCAGCAATATTGGGATATCATTGGCTCCATGCAATCACAAGTTATAAAGAGGCAAACAGGATCGTAGGTATCGGAAGGGACACCTTCCACCATTTCAAACCTTTTAAACGCCACTGTCACAATTGAAGTTACCCCCCTTTTAAACATCCGTATTTAAAGAGGACCTGTCACCCCCCTAGTGCTATGCTAACTGAATGCAGTATTAAATGCAGCGTGTCACCTGCATTCAGGGAAGGGGTCCACTATGTCTCTAGTCCCCCTGTAAGTTGTAAAAAAGACTTTATAAAGTTTATGGATAAGGAGTCCAGAGGGTCTTGAGGGTAATGAGTCATCGCTGTTGTATGATGTGTTCTTTGCCTCCAGCCGTCTTTTGTTCAGCTTCCTGTATGTGTTGTCACTGTTGCTGGTGTCCTCCCCACCTCCAGTCCTCTCTGGTCCACCTCCAGCCCTCTCTTGTTCAGCCTCCTTTATGCCTCCCCTCCACAGAGTTAGCAATGGGTGGGAGCAGTCCCAGCAGCTGAAATGCCTCCTGCTGATGACATCGGCACCGAAGCCCGCCCTGCTGTACATACTGTGGTGATGTGACCCATGGCCGGTTGCATCACATGAGTTATCAGAACAGGATCCTGTTCACATCAGCCTGTTTTACTATGTTGTGTGTGTGCTGTGTGAAACCTGTCCGGTACACACTAGGTTAACAGATAAACAATAGATGAGCCGAATGAGTGGCCGAGAGAGCAAGGAGTGCTAATTGACCAGACCTGGTGTGGGTGTAGCAGCCACGTTAAGAAGCTGTCTGGAGCTGTGTGAGAGGAGTTCAGTTCAGTCTGTGGGAGAGACCCAGCGAGTGTGAATGTTAGTCAGAGAAATTCCGTCCCGGTGGGATGAGAGGGAGGCTTGGCCTGCTGAATGCGGGAGGCACCTGTCCCTCTGATGATGTGTGTGAACCTGTGGCCAGACACAGGGGTTAAGAGGGCTCCTAGAGTGGGGAAACCAAGGCTGATCCTGGAGGGCCCTTGATTCAGACGTGTGGCACAGTCGTCGACCTGGAGACCTGCCTGAGTATGGAGGTTTGGTGGCGGCTGGTGGCCTGGACACGTGGTGAGGAGGCCTTGGTGACGCCTGGTTTGCGCGGTAACTCAGGTTTGCCAATCCCTGTTATGGACCCACAGGAGCTGCAGTCCATGGATATCGTATGATGGGCTGTGAGCATGTGAGGACGTATGTGATCCATGGATGTGATATGATGGATCACATGCGGTGTGTAAATTCCCGGTCAAGCTGGAGCCTGTACTATGCAACAGTTGGGTGACTCATAAGGGCGTATGGAAAAATACCCTGTATGACAGATGTGGTATGAGACCGAGTATGGCTCAAGGGCCAGGCAGTCATAGCCGCCATTGGGATCGACCATGGGTCGTGATATGGTCCTGTTGACCTTGGATGAATGCGTGGGAAGGCTGTCTGTAGTTTAGCAGTCTGTATGAGATCTGTGTGAACAGGGCTGTACCCGGATCCTGGTGGGTCTGGGTTAGTATTAAGTGTTGTGCTGGGTAAATAAAGCCAGGCAGATGGTACTGCCATTGGGACCAACAGGGCCCGTTGATAAGTGTGGATAAATATTTATTGTAAATGTATGTGTAAAGTATAGATAGGCCGGCGGCCGTGACCACCATTGGAGCTGTCGTTAGTGCTCCAAGGGTTCGAGGGAGATGTGGTTACAGGTCCCGGTGACTGTAAGAAGTATATGTGCAATATGGTTCTATGTTATATGTAAAGTATGTATTATGTGATGTGCTAATATGGAGCCCACTGGGATGGGGTACTCTGTACCGGACCGGGGTACTGCTGGGGATGTCACGGAGGTCCTGGTCTGGACCGTGTCCCGGGTTCTCACAAGTATAAGGGTATATATAGAGGGGATAAAGTTTGTCGTGACTCCACCCACGGGTTGTGGTCAATGATGGGACCACCGCTGCAGCGCTGCTCTGCCAGGAGGATGGATGGGCTGCAGCCAGATGGATGAGCCCGCCTCGGGTCGGGCTGCTCCTGACAGGATAAAAGGTATTTTTAAGCAGTTCAGGGTACCTGGAATCAGACACAGGCAGGGTTCACCGGGTTTACTTGTCAGCTTCTTCACAGTTAACAGCAGTTCACAGTGCAATTCACTCCGGTTACACTGAACCCACTGCAGCCAGGCTGTCCCTCTGAGAGCCCTCACTCCTTCTAAGTCCTTCCAGGCTGTTATTGTTCTCTCTTTAAGTGTCTCCGGATAGTATAGCGGCAGGCAGCTCGGCCCTTGTGGGTCCTCGTGGTTACTGCTGTGGTTGCTACCCTTGTTGTGGGAACTCCAACCTGGAGTTAAAGCTCCCCGTCGGTTAATCTGGGAAGCTGGTATAGAATCTCTGTTCCCCTCAGAGCTGACACTCTAGTGTGTGCCTAGTCTGCAGTAACCCTTTCCTGCAAGGCGTTACCAGACTCCTTCTCAAACGTGTGACTCCAGCTTCAATAGGGAAGACTTCTCCACCAGTTAGTCAGTGCTGCCGTGTTCCTCGGACCCAGTGCTGTTGGTCCGGTCTCTTTCCTCACACTCCCCTGGGATGCCGACTATGGATGAGCTTTCTCTCCATGGTTTCTGTGACTCTGTGGATTTTGCATCTCCATCAAGCCCAACCCCACTGGGATGTGTATCTCTGTCTTTCAGGTGTCTGTGCTGCTCGGCTCACTGTGTCTTTTCCTCTCAGCCTACTCCGGCCTACTAACTCTTTCCTCCTCCTCTTCCTCTATTTGTACCTTCTGTCACCTGATCTACATGCGTTCCCACCCACTTTCCTCTAAACCCACCACCACTTGCCTGCCTAGAGTTTCAGGCTCCGGGTTGGATGCTGGCTCTAGTGGTGTGTGGTGGTCTGTGAGGGTGTTTAGTGCATAAACTGTCTAACCTTCTATCTGGCTGCAGTTCCCTATCTGGCCACCCTGGTCGCAGGGGCGCCACACTAATGTGAAATGTACTATGTGTTATACATGCTACCCGGTTTATGATATGTGTGTGAAAAATAAACGGGTGGACATATATTTAAGCATGAGTTGGTGTAATTTCCGTGGCCAAGTGAGTTCCCCGGGGCGCTACCTCACAATACATAATCTGGAGCATTGTTCGTTCTGTTGAGAGGAGACTGATAAAGGAGGCTGAACAAGAGAGGGCTGGAGGAGGACCAGAGAGGGTTGGAGGCAGGGAGGACACCATACAACAGTGATGACTCATTACTGAGTAATCCCTCTGGACTCCTTATCCATAAAATTTCTAAAGTCTTTTTTACACCTTACAGGGGGGCTGGAGCCATTGGGACCCCTTTCCTGAATGCAGCAGACACGCTGCATTCAGTTAGCATAGCACCAGGGGGATGACAGGTCCTCTTTAAACATGTATGTGCCACACGCACCAGTATTGTCATACGTGTGTCGTATGTGAGCCGTACGTGTGATGCACTTGTTTGCATACATTTGTATGTATTTGGATATACGTGTGGCATACATGTGACATCCGTTTGACACGTACAGGAAAAACGCATGAGGCTGAAATAGATTTTTTTTTTCTCCAATCACATTCCACAACAGCATAGGAGGTTGTCTCCACACCCTAATGGTGCACAGGCTTCGCACTCGTCCTCCATGCTGCTCCTGTCTCCTTGGGACTCGGGACTTCCCCTGGCCTTCCTCTGCTCCCTTGTGCAATAAAGTGGGTTAGCGATACTGGACCGGAGGCCTCCCTGACCTCATCGGTCTTCTCCAGCTTCACATGTGTTCCCCTGCCGACGTGACCCGGAAGTGACGTTATCCCTCATAGCGCGTGTCACTTCTGGGTTGCGCGTACCACCGTAGAGAGCACGCGCTTCCTGGTTCATTTACATGGGCATTCCAGGCTGCAGGGGAGCATGCTGGACTCGCTCCAGTATGGGCGGAGCCTGTCCTGACCCGGAAGCAAGGAGAGGAACACCTGTTCCTCGCTTGGAGATCCAGTCTTACCCTATAAGACCCGATCATTAGATGTAGAGTATCTCTCTTATAGTTAAGATATCTGCTTCTGCAGAACCCAGCGCTGCCACGGTCACAGTGAGTGTGCAGGGGTCGGGTCTATGGCCAGGGTCCATATTGTTCCTATTCTGGTAATCCCTTGTTTCTCTCCCCATAGGGAGAAAAGGACATAAGCCCTAAGCGTGCGGCCTGCTTTGAGAAACTTCCCCCTTCCCGTAGGAAAAAGTTGTGCCAATACTATTCCGATGCTGTAGTCAGGGAAGCACACCCCCTCCTTATCTAACGAGCTATGCAATATGGTGAAACAGGAGATACAATCCTCCATTGCTTCCCTCCAACCAGCCCATACTCCTAAGCCGGTCCATGGCTCCGATCCCCCTCACTCTAAGAAAATAAAGTATCAGACAGAAATCAGGTGACTTCGATCATGGTGGCTTTGCTTCAGAAGAGGGGTGGGGGGGTCCTGCTTCACATCTAGTGGGTAATAAAAAAGTATTATGAATGATATGGAGGATCTTCTAAGTGGGATTAAAAGTACTATAGGGGTAGAGGAGGAACAGGTGGCACCCTCTGTTCAAGACAAAATGCTCGGGAGACTTAAGCCTAATAAGCTAATTGAATTCATGAGAATATACAGAACTTAATATCATAGGAATTGGAATTTCCTGAAAAATGTTTAAATAAACCTGATTTTATTTTCTATTTAATTGGCTAGCTCAAGGTGGAAGACTATTTCAGGGCAACTCCAAAGAAGAACTCCTGGATTCCCTTCCTCTGCTGCAAAAGGCCACTAGCTTTCTGGCTAACACCTCTGTGGAAGGTACTCGTATTGAGGCCAGATCTGCTGTTTTGTCTAACTCTGCCAGGAGAGCTCTTTGGCTCAAACTCTGGAGTGGTGACGCCAACTCAAAGGCTAGACTTTGCTCTATCCCCTTTTGGGGGGATTACGTCCTCGGTCCTTCCCTAGACATGATTCTGGACAAAGCTTCACACAAAAAGAAGTTGCTCTCAGAGCAGAAGCCTCATAGGAAGCACTTTTTTGCCCCTCACAGTGCCAAACCACTAAATACAAGGGGAAGGGAAAGACCAGACGTTGGAGTTATTGAAAAGGGGGGGGGGGGTGGCCAAAAATATTTTGGTCCCCCAACATCAAGATAAGGAATGAATCTGGCCCAGTAGGGGGTTGACTCTTGGATTTCTTTCTTCAATGGCAGACGATCACCCATTGCCAGTAGGTCCTCATCAAGGTGGGCCTACTTATAGAGTTCAAGTCCTCTCCCCCTCTAGGTCTAAAGGTTACCTCCCTTTCTTCTCTGGGAGCTTGGGACCTTCTTGCTTCAGAGTTACAAGATCTCTGGAACGCTGCTGCAATCTCCCCTGTTCCAATGGAGCAGTCAAGCAACCATCCACTTGTCTCACCTTTTTCTCGTAAAAAAGCCATCCGGCGTGTCCCAGATAAATATAAACTTAAAAAGGTTGAATCCCCATATAGTATACAGAAGATTCAAGATGGAATTTGTAAAGACTGCAAATCCCGTTAGAGGGTGTGGGATATGTAATGGTTAGAATAGACCTAAAGGATGCTTACTAGCATGTCCCACTCCATAAGCCCACAGAAAATTTCTGAGGTTTGCAGTCTTCCAGAACCGTCAGGTGAAGCATTTCCAATTCAATGTACTTCCCTTCAGCATCTCTTCAACTCCCCGAGTTTTCTCCAAACTTATGACATAAGTAGTAGCCTATTGGTACCTTTACACGCCGCCACAACAGGATGGATACCAACGGCTACTTCACGTGCACGAGCACGCCCAAACGGTTACCAACGGGAAACGCACCCTCTTTACACGCCGCCACAAGGTGCGCTATGCTACGCTACATCTGTAACTAGCTACATCGCCGGGTGTCTCAAGTAGCCATCTGTAGCTCAGCGTACCTCATTTACACACCACTACAACCAGCTACTATGGGCGGACCTGGTGCAGCAGGGACAGCACATAGGCGTGCCACAATTGTGGATTACGAGACGTCCGTACGCTGATAGGACAACGCAAGAATATCATGATTGGCCAGGCATCGCAGGAGGCTGATTAATACATGACGGTCGAGCGATTGTGTAGTGTGACTGGTCAGCTCCTTAAATATGCCGCCCTGTGCGGCGACAACCAATCGCTACGCAGCATCTTCCACCAATGATCGCAGAAGGGGCGCGGTAACACGGTGCCTGGGTGACGCCTTAGCTACATTGCAGCTACATCGCCGGGTGTCCAGAGTTCCCTTCCGTAGCTTCTTTACACGCCGATACAGCTCGCTACAATCGGCGATGTAGCCATCTGTTTATGGGCAGTGCACGGATACAGAGGTATCTGTAGCCGGCTGTGTCGTCCCGTCTTCAGACGCCGCTACTACGGGCGATATTGGCGCGACAAGCTACATTTGTAGCCTGTAGCGGGTTGTATCCATCCTGCAGTGGCGGCGTGTAAAGGTACCATAAGTCTGACAACAAGAGATCTGCATAGTCCATTTAAAGGGGTCGTCCAATACTCAGGCAGACTTTTTTTGTCAAAACAGGATGTATACCCAGGGGAGTAGTGCCTGAATCAGAGGGTCTTTCTATCTCCAGTAGTAATATGGGGTATGCCAGAAGTCAACCTTTTTTGCTAACCACAAGAATGCAAAAGTGGGCACATTCTTCTCCCTAGATACCAGGGGGTCAGGGATAGATGCCTTCTCCCAGCCATGGACCATCAGGCTAGCTTATGCCTTTCCCCTGATTCCTTTGCTAGCCAGAACCCTCCAAAAATTAGAGATCAGGTCAAGATGGTTCTGATTGCTCCTATATAGCCCAAGATGATCTGGTGCAGTCTGATATTAAGTTTCACTCTGGATGCTTCTATCCCTCTATCTGATGACTTCGATCTCTTCTCCCAGGGCCTTCTGTTCCACCCAGAGCCCCAAAAACTCAAATTATCAGCTTGTTTACTGAAGTCAAGGTATTGAGAGCCAAAGGGCTTTCAGATAAAGTAATATCTACTCTTCAGAAATCCCGCAAACCAGCAACCAATGCTATATCTGGATAAGTGTGGAAGACATTCTCTTCCTGGTGTGCACCTAACATCTCGGACCCCTTCTACCCAAATATCTCTCAGATTCTAGACTTCCTTCAGATGGGTCTATAATTGGGTCTTAAACCAAGTATCCTGAAAGTGCAGGTCTCTGCTTTTAAGTGCTGTGTTTGATCAGACCTTAACCAGCCATAGGAGGATTAGATGCTTTATGATTTCCACCTCTAGACTCCATCCTATACATCAGTCTTTAGTCCCAACTTGGGCTCTTAGTGTAGTCCTCAAGGGTATCTCTCAACCTCACTTTGAGCCATTATCATCCTTCAACATTCATAATATCTCTTACAAGACTGCCTTTCTTATTGCCATTACCTCAGCTAGACGGGTTGGAGAACTACAAGCCCTTTCTGTAAGGGAACCCTATTTAAAGATTCTTGACAACAGAATTATCCTTAGGTTTGATACATCCTTTTTGCCAAAGGTTGTTTCCTCCTTTCACAGATCTCAAGGGATCATCCTGCCGTCCTTCTGACAAAATCCGTCCAATAGTAGGGAAGAAGAATTTCATTCTCTGGATGAACATAGGGAACTACTTTAATTTTACTATGTCATTTAGATTAGATCAGAACCTTTTAATCCAACCCTCAGGAAGGAGCAAAGGTAGAAAAGTATAAAAAATTACAGTTTCCAATTGGATTAAACGTGATTTTCGTGAGACTTATGCTAGTCGGGGTCTATCCCCTCCAGAAGGTCTCACTGCACATTCCACAAGATCCAAGTCAGTTACCTGGGCCAAACATGGAGATGTTTCCATTGAGCAAATATGCAGAGCCACTATGTGGTCCTCCATCCATATGTTTATCAAACATTACAGGCTGGACTTCTCATCTGTTCAAGACTAGGGATGAGTGAGTATGCTCGTTACTATTGGCTACTCATAGAATAGTACGATATTCATGCTACTTGTTACTCGGCGAGTTTACTTGTTATTACTCATTATGAGTAACGTGTACAATACAAGTCAATGGGAAATGCGAGAACTATGCTGTTGGACCCAACAAAGTGGTCTGGGGGCCTGAGGAAAAGGCTGAAATGGATGCATGATTGTTTAAAAGCCGGCGGTAAAAAGTCGCTTGTTTAAAAAAGCAATCAGCTGATGCATGCCCCCCACCCGGTTCTTCGCTTTCTGCCTGATCCCTTTTTCCCCGTCCGATCCTCCATTTCCTGCCTGATCCTCCGCCCCTAACCGATTATCAGCTCCCTGCCGTGTCCTCCACTTCCCGCCCTGTTCTCCGCCTCCCGTCTGCCTGCTGGAAGCGAGCCAGCCAGGTCTTTCAAATTTACCGCTGGCTATTTCAAACAATCAGCCGATGCATCAGCTGATCGGTTGAAAAAGCCGGCAGTAAAAACACTCTTTTTACTGCCCACTCTTTCAAACAAGTTTGTTTGATAAAACCGGCTGTAACAATCCGGGCGGTAAAAAGACCTCTGGCAATTTCAAACAATCAGCTGATGCATCAGCTGATCATTTTAAATAGCCAGTGGTAAACTTGAAAAAGCCTGCGGGCTCGCTTCCAGTAGGCGGGGTGGGGGGAGGTGGAACACAGGCCGGGAAGCATAGGACCAGGCAGGGAGTAGGAAATCGGTTTGGGGCAGAGGACCGGGTGGAGAATGGAGGATCAGGCAGGGAGCAAAACACTGAGTGGGGAGCGAAGCATCGGGCAGGGAGCATGCATCAGCTGATTGTTTAAAAAAGCTGACGTCTTTTTACCGCCAGCTTTTAAACATTCATGCATCCATTTCAGCCCTTTCCTCAGGCCCCCAGACCAATATTTAAGGTCCAGCAGAAAATTACTCGCATACCCCATTGACGTACATTGGACTCGCTACTTGTAACTAATATGTGAGTATTCGAGCCTACTCGTTACGAGTATAGCGAGTCAGAATATTTCACTACTCGCTCGTTCCTATTCAAGACTTGACCTTTGGCAGGAAAGTCCTTCAGGCTGTAGTCCCTCCCTAAGGTGACGATATGTTGGTATTCCCCTATGCTGTCGTGGAAGGTGATTGGAGAAAACAATTAGATTTACCATTAATTCCTTTTCTAACAACTTTCCACTACAGCACTATTTCCCTCCCCTTCTTCTATTTCCTTGATTTGTTCTTAGGATTTAAAAGTAACCTATGCAACGGTAATCCATTCTAAGACATTGGCGATTAGGAGGTGGGAGGGGTTGTTATCCTCTTTGTGTTCTTCTCCCTCATTAGGGCATGGAGACAACCTACTATGCTATCTTGGAAGGTTCTTAGAAAAGGAATTATTGGTAAATTTGTTTTGTTTTTTTGTTTTTTGTTTTTTGTAGAGATGTGCAAAGATAGATTTTACAGTTATTAGCGAAATAAATAATTATTTAAAGAAAACTATGCGGGCTCTGCCCTATTTTTGGTAACCAGCAAAAGGTAAAGCAGACAGCTGCAGGTTGGTTTTACCAGGCTGGAAAGGTCCATGGTTATTAGGCCTTTCCAAACCTAAAAATAGCAGCCCACAGCCACCCTGGAAGTGATGTATAACATTAGATGCCCCAATTCTGTCTCTTTACCCCGCTGTTCCTGATTGCCCTTGTGTAGTGGCAATCGAGGGTACTGGTTTGTGGAGTTGATTTCAGCTGTGAATTCTAAAGGCCCGTTCACACACCCAGATAATTGTGCATAGATTGTTCGCAGATCTGATTGCAGTGAAATCATGGACACATTGTTCCATTTGTACACAACCACACAATGGAACAATGTGTCCATGATTTCACTTCAACCAGAGATCTGCGAACGATCTCTGCACAATTATCTGTGTGTGTAACCTGGCCTTAAGCTGACATGAAGCCCTGGTGTTGGTAATAGAGAGGCATTTAGCAGAAACCATCATTACTAACCCAGTAGAAGAAAAGGAAAAAAAAAATTTCATTTTCAAAAACACACCCCAACTCTAGTCCGACATAGTCCAAGAAATCTGGAGTATTCCACAAAAGTAAGCCTGAAAGACATGAAAAGAGAAAATTAAAGAAATAAAGAGAAGACACAGTCCATCATCCACCAATTTATTCCCGAAAGAACTGCAATACAGCTCGACATAGTCCACATGGATGTCACACAACACTCCCCGACTCAGCATCCCAGTGTATGTAGTCTCATTCAGAGAACAAAGCCACATAGGGCCAACAGTAGCCACTGCCATTTATCACACTGTGCTCCTAGATAGCCAGCAGCAGTGACAAGCAGTTACATCAAAAGGTTACCACTAGTGATGGGTTAATACTAAACTATTCAACTTCATATTATTCATATTGAATATTTTGCATTATTTGTATATTCATAACGAATCTAATGCAAGTTAATGGGAAACTCAAATAATTTTTTGGTGGACCCTTCTAAGAGGCCTGAAAGGCTGTAAAAATGCTGAAATGGATGGAAAAATGTTGAAATTGAATGGAAACAGCATGGAGAAGATGCCTGCATGCATTTCTGATTCACAGGTTCTGGGAGTTCTTTTGGGAACAATGCTATCAGAGTATTACGCTACTTTGACGTGCGGTCTTCTGCCTATTTCCGATAACCAGCAAATCTAAAGTAGACAGCTGGGGGCTGTAGCCCCCAGTTGTCTTTTCTTTTTTTTTTTTATCTTGGCTGGTTATCAAGAAGAGAGGCTCACCCACACCCCATTTTTTTTTAATTATTAAAGTAATAAAAAAAATTGACATGTGCTCCTGCCCATTTTTGATAACCAGATCATAAAAAGCAAACATTTGGGGACTGGTATTCTCAGCCTGCAAAGGTCTATGGGTATTAGGTCAACCTAAATAGCAGCCTGCAGTCATCCCGAAATTGGTACATACATGATGAATTGCGCTAATTGTAGTGCTTTATCTGGCTCATCGTTATTGCCCTGGAGTGTTGGCAATTAGGGTAATATATTTGTCAAAAATCACAGCTGCCATCAAGCCCTGGGTTGGTAATGGAGAGGAGTCTGAGTCCTTCCCAATACCAACCCTTTAAGTTAAAAGAAAAAAACACAAAGACACAAAATCCTTTATTTAAAATCAAATAATCCTCTTTCACCAATTTATTAACTTTCAAAACACCTTCACAGATCCGACGCAATCCACACAATGTCCCACGACAATCCTGGCTTTGCTGATTCTATACACCACGGTGAGCGGTGACATTAGAAAGCGTGACCGCTCACCACGGCCTCTGGGACACACTGAGTGCAGCTTGGTAGCTGCCAGAAGTGACCTCAGTTGAACACAGTGTCGAACTGTCTGACTATGTGTCACAGCGGCAACGCAGTCTGACCGTCCAGCACTGAGTTCACCTGAGGTCAATATTGGATAACTGCGCAAAACGGTGAAGCCGTTGTCTGCCTCTGCACCCCCTCCCTGCAATTGATGTAACCCTCACTACCTGAATTAAAGTCTGCACATTACAGATCACTGGAGAGTGCCATCTGTTGACTTTTTTTCAAGCAATATGCTATATTATCCTTGAGACATGCAGCACCTCTCAGTGCGTCCTGCTAAACCAGGTGCAGATGACTCGCACGGTCAGATAATCAGGTGTTTGTTGGTGCCCGGATTCATTTTTATTAATCTCCATCATGATTTGGAAAGGCACACACCTGTCTATTTAAGACCTCACAGCTCACAGTGCATGTCAGACCAAATGAGAATCATGAGGTCAAAGGAACTGCCCAAGGAGCTTAGACAGAATTGTGGCAAGGCACAGATTGCCAAGGTTACAAAAGAATTTCTGCAATACTCAAGGTTAAGAGCACAGTGGCCTCCATAATATTTAAAGCGAACCTGTCACCCCCCAGGGCCTATTGAGCTAAAAGAGCCACCTTCAGCAGCGCATATGCTGGGGAATCTCCTCGCCAGATTCCCAGTCCCGCAGCATGCATACAGTTGTGGCCAAAAGTATTGACACCCCTGCAATTCTGTCAGATAATACTCAGTTTCTTCCTGAAAATGATTGCAATCACAAATTCTTTGGTATTATTATCTTCATTTAATTTGTCTTAAATAAAAAAACAAAAAGGAGAATGAAGCAAAAAGCAAAACATTGATCATTTCACACACAACTCCAAAAATGGGCTATACAAAAGTATCGGCACCCTCAGCCTAATACTTGGTTGCACAACCTTTAGCCAAAATAACTGCGATCAACCGCTTCCAGGAACCATCAATGAGTTTCTTACAATGCTCTGCTGGAATTTTAGACCATTCTTCTTTGGCAAACTGCTCCAGGTCCCTGATATTTGAAGGGTGCCTTCTCCAAACTGCCATTTTTAGATCTCGCCTCAGGTGTTCTATGGGATTCAGGTCTGGACACATTGCCGGCCACCTAAGAAGTCTCCAGTGCTTTCTCTCAAACCATTTTCTAGTGCTTTTTGAAGTGTGTTTTGGGTCATTGTTCTGATGGAAGACCCATAACCTCTGAGGGAGACCCTGCTTTCTCACACTGGGCCCTACATTATGCTGCAAAATTTGTTGGTAGTCTTCAGACTTCATAATGCCATGCACACGGTCAAGCAGTCCAGTGCCAGAGGCAGCAAAGCAACCCCAAAACATCAGGGAACCTCCGCCATGTTGGACTGTAGGGACCGTGTTCTTTTCTTTGAATGCCTCTTTTTTTCTCCTGTAAACTCTATGTTGATGCCTTTGCCCAAAAAGCTCTACTTTTGTCTCATATGACCAGAGAACATTCTTCCAAAACGTTGTAGGCTTTCTCAGGTATGTTTTGGCAAACTCCAGCCTGGCTTTTTTATGTCTCGGGATAAGAAGTGGGGTCTTCCTGGGTATCCTACCATACAGTCCCTTTTCATTCAGATGCCGACGGATAGTACGGGTTGACAATGTTGTACCCTTGGACTGCAGGGCAGCTTGAACGTGTTTGGATGTTAGTCGAGGTTCTTTATCCACCATCCACACAATCATGCGTTGAAATCTCTCGTCAATTTTTCTTTTCCATCCACATCTAGGGAGGTTAGGCACAGTGCCATGGGCTTTAAACTTCTTGATGACACTGCGCACGGTAGACACAGGAACATTCAGGTCTTTGGAGATGGACTTGTTGCCTTGAGATTGCTCATGCTTCCTCACCATTTGGTTTCTTAAGTCCTCAGACAGTTCTTTGAGCATGGAGAAAAGAAAGAAGACCAATGTGGGACACACAAGGACACAGGACAGAGGTTGAGTCAACTTTAATCCATGTCAACTGGCTGCAAGTGTGATTTAGTTATTGCCAACACCTGTTAGGTGCCACAGGTAAGTTACAGGTGCTGTTAATTACACAAATTAGAGAAGCATCGCATGATTTTTCTAACAGTGCCAATACTTTTGTCCACCCCCTTTTTTATGTGTGATGTGGAATTACATCCAATTTGGCTTTAGGACAATTCATTTTGTGTTTTTTTTTCATTGAAGACAAATTAAATGAAGATAATAATACCAAAGAATTTGTGATTGAAATCATTTTCAGGAAGAAACTGAGTATTATCTGACAGAATTGCAGGGGTGTCAATACTTTTGGCCACAACTGTAAAGCATCAGACCACACAGAGCGGGATCTGATGCTCTGTAATACCATGTGACCTAAGCTCTCAGCTAGACAAGAGATGGGGGAACAAGAGGCGCAATAGTGCCCTATCACTCAAGACACTCAAAACGTGGGTGGTAAAACAAGGTTCACTCACCTAGCCCAGTTGTAAGACCCACAACTGGTTTGAAGGCAAAGGATTATATTTGGCTTCTTGCAGGACCTCCACCGACCACTCACACGTGGAACGACCATCAAAGGATTGGGAAAGCAAGGTGTGTTACAGTCCGCGCTGCCAAGTCCCCACAAATCACCAGGAATCCAATTTGGATAGCAAAAGATCTTCTTTATTTCCTTTCCTACGCGTTTCGATGCCTCTCCTGGCACCCTGAGGAATCCTTTGAAGCTCTCAGCTAGAGCTCACAGAGATGCCCAAGAGCTGAGAGAACATGCCAACGCCGCTCCGAATGATGAAAGAAGGAGGGACCCAGAAAACACAGGAGGAGGGGTAACAGTAGCCAGGCGTTTACATTTAGGTCCTGGGAGAAGAGTATACCTCCCGGACCTAAACTAATATCTTATAAAGCGTTTAATTTGGTGTCCCGGGGAGGGAGATGGGGGTAGAATAATCACAAAATGCAGCATAGGCGCTGCTGAAGGTAGCTCTTTTAGCTTAATAGGCCCTGGGCGGGTGACTGGTTCCCTTTAAAGAGAACCTGTCCCCTGTCTCTTAAGACCTGTCCCTGCACCATTCTTAGACATTTCTTGCCATCCCTTTGTGCTAAAAAAGTGTATTTGTAAAGTTCATAAAAGTGACATTATTACGTGCACCCACTGTGGCTTCTCAGATTTTGAGAAGCTGCAAAAGGCATTGCCTGCTGCTTCTCCCCACTGCCTGCAGCCTAATTATTCACACCCCGATGGGCGTGCTAATCAGCAGAGAGATGCCACGTGCGTCACATTACATGGGCGGTATAGCCGCTATGAGGCTAAACATGTCACATCCGGTTATACTGACCTCAGTACACCCAGACCTCGTGACGCGCATTGTGCATGCGCGAGGTGTGTTCATGGCAGCTTATCTGCGCGTCGCGAGGTCTAGGTGTACTGAGGTCAGTATAGCCGGATATGACGCGTTTAGCGTCATAGCGGCTATACCGCCCATGTAATGTGACGCACGTGGCGGCTCTCTGCTGATTTGCACGTCCATCGGGGTGTGAATAATTAGGCTGCAGGCAGCGTGGAGAAGCACCAGGCAACGCCTTTTGCGGCTTCTCAAAATCTGAGAAGCCGCAGTGGGTGCAGGTATTAAAGTCACTTTTATGAACTTTACAAATACACTTTTTTAGCACAAAGGGATGGCTAGAAATGTCTAAGAATGGTGCAGGGGTCAGGTTCCCTTTAAATGGAAGACGTTTGGGACCACCAGAATCTTCCTAGACCAGGCCATCCAGCCAAACTGAGCAATCGTGGGAGAAGAGACTTGGTGAGAGATGTACAGAAGAACCCTAAGATCACTGTGGCTGAGCTCTAGAGAGGCAGTAGTGAGATGGGAGAAAGTTCCACAAAGCCAACTATCACTGCAGCCCTTCACCAGTTGGCCTTTATGGCACAGTGGCTCGACAGAAGCCTGTCCTCAGTGCAAGACATATGAAAGACCACAATGAGTTTGCAAGAAAACACATGAAGGACTGCCAGACTATGAGAAATAAGATTCTCTGGTCTGATGAGACAAATATAGAACTTTTTGATAATAATTCTAAGCGGTATGTGTGGAAAAAAACAGGCACTGCTCATCACCTGCCCAATACAATCCCAACAGTGAAACACGGTGGTGGCAGCATCATGCTATGGGGGTGTTTTTCAGCTGCAAGGGGCAGGACGACTGGTTGCAATTGAAGTAAACATGAATGCAGCCAAGTACAGAGGTATCCTGGATGAAAACCTCTTTCAGAGTGCTCTGGACCTCAGACATGGCCGAAGGTTCACCTTCCAACAAGACGATGACTCTAAGCACACAGCTAAAATAACAAAGGAGTGGATTCAGAACAACTCTGCGACCATTCTTGACTGGCGCAGCCAGAGCCCTGACCTAAACCGTATTGAGCATCTCTGGAGAAACCTGAAAATGGATGTCCACCAACAATCACCATCCAACCTGACGGAACTGGAGAGGATCTGCAAGGAAGAATGTCAGAGGATCCCCAAATCCAGGTGTGAAAAACTTGTTGCATCATTCCCAAGAAGACTCATGGCTGTATTAGATCAAAAGAGTGCTTCTACTCAATACTGAGCAAAGGGTCTGAATACTTATGACCATGTGATATTTCAGTTTTTCTTTTTTAATAAATTTGCAAAAATGTCTACTTTTCTGTTTTTTTTCAGTCAACATGGGGTGCAGAGTGTACATTAAAGGGATCCTGTCAGGTCACGCTACCCCTCTAACCTATCGCTACCTGTCTCTGCACCTTCCTATCTGATACCTAACCATCCCTGTCTGAGCTAAAGGGGACCTATAATGAAGGAGAAAAATAACTTGTATACCTACAAACAGTCTCCAGTTTTAGACTGGAAAGGCGGGCTCCATTCTCACCTCCTCGCTTTGTGTCCGCATGCCCCTCTGTGCATCCCCATTCCCCTTGGGCTGTGCCACCTCCTATTCGAAATGCCCGCCTCTTGTGATCATGTGATGCCCGGGCCGAAATGCCATATCCGGCCCGATGCATTGTGGAACTGATCACATGGTGTGCATATGGAAGCCGGCCAATACCATCTGACGCCCAGCGGGGCATGTGGACAAAAAGCGAGGAGGGGAGAATGAAGCCCGGAGCACGCCTTTCCAGTCTAAAACTGGAGACTGTTTGTAAGTATATAAGTTATTTTTCTCCCTCATTATAGCACCCCTTTAGCTCAGACAGGGATGGTTAGGGATCAAATAGGAAGGTCCAAGGACAGGTAGTGATTGGTTAGAGGGGTAGTGTGAACTGACAGGTTCCCTTTAATGAGAGAAAATTTACTTTTTTGAATTTACCAAATGGTTGCAATGAAACAGAGTGAAAAATTTAAAGAAGTGTGAATATGATTCCATCCCACTGTGTATGGCCCTCATCCTGAGCCTATTTTGGTATATATGTCCCCATCCTGATATACAGTTGAAACCAGGGCCACATATACCAGGATGGAGCCAGATATAGCAAGATTGGAACATATATATAAGGATACAGTGGTTGGGAATAGTGCTCCCACCGGCCATGTCCCTATTGAGGGTTTACATCAGCCAGCGAGGGCCTAGGCATCCTGCTTGGTGATGGGGTGAAATACCCCATATAGGCATGGTAGGGAGTTTAGGGCAAAGTTGCAGGTGAGCACAGGAAGTGTCCTTTCTCTCATTACCTATGAGCAGGCCCCACCCATTGTATTTGTCCCCCCCCGGTGTTTCCCCTTTCTGTTGTTGAGTATAGTGCGCTGGACACCATTGGTCTATGTGCCACTGTCACGTCCTGTTTCTGGGTGTATGCCTACTCCCCAGCATGACAATACCAGTATGGAGCAATATACAGTATACTAGGATGAGAGCCATAAATACTAGGATGGAGCCAGATACACCAAGATGGGGTCACATATACTAGGATAGGAGCCATATACAGTTGAAACCAGAAGTTTACATACACTCTATGAAAAGACAGATATGCATGTTTTTCACTATCTGACATAAAATCACAATAAACTTTTCCTGTTTTATGTCAATTAGGATTACCATTAATTAGATTTGCCAAATGCCAGAATAATTAAAGAGAGAGAATGTTTAACCCCTTCACCCCCGGCCTATTTTGACCTTAATGACCAGGCCATTTTTGTCAATTCTGACCAGTGTCCCTTTATGAGGTAATATCTCTGGAACGCTTCAACGGATCCTAGCGATTCTGAGATTGTTTTTTCGTGACATATTGGGCTTCATGTTAGTATTAAATTTAGGTTGATAATTTTTGCGATTATTTGTGAAAAAATTTAAAATTTGGCAAAAGTTTTGAAAATTTAGCAATTTTCAAATTATGAATTTTTATTCTGCTAAACCAGAGAGGTATGTGACACAAAATAGTTAATAAATAACATTTTCCACATGTCTACTTTACATCAGGACAATTTTGGAAAAAAAAAAATTTTTGTTCGGACGTTATAAGGGTTCAAAGTTCATCAGCAATTTTTCATTTTTCCAGCAAAATTTACAAAGCCATTTTTTTAAGTGACCACATCACATTTGAAGTCCCTTTGAGGGGTGTACATGACGGAAAACACCCAAAAGTGACACCATTCCAAAAACTGCACCCCTCAAGCTACTCAAAACTACCTTCAAGAAGATTATTAACCCTTCAGGTGCTTCACGGGAACTAAAGCAAAGTGGAAGGAAAAAATGGTCATTTTAATTTTTCCAACAAAAATGTTCTTTTAGCCTCAATTCTTTCATTTTCACATGGGGAACAGGATAAAATGGATCCTAAAAATTGTTGGGAAATTTCTCCTGAGTACATTGATATCTCATATGTGGTCATAAACCACTCTTTGGGCGCACGGCAGGGCTCAGAAGGGAAGGAGCGCAATTTGACTTTTGGAGCTAATTTTCCATTCAAAAAGTGAAATGGCGCTCTTTCCCTTCTGAGCCCTGCCGTGCGCCCAAAGAGTGGTTTATGACCACATATGAGATATCGATGTACTCAGGAGAAATTGCCCAACAATTTTTAGGATTCATTTTATCCTGTTCCCCATGTGAAAATGAAAAAATTTAGGCTAAAAAAAATTTTTGTAGAAAAAAAAGTACTTTTTCATTTTTACGGATGAATTTGTGAAGCACCTGGGGGTTCAAAATGCTCACCACCCTTCTAGATAAATTCCCTGGGGGGTCTAGTTTCCAAAATGGGGTCACTTATGGGGGAGCTCCAATGTGTAGGCACACAGGGGCTCTCCAAATGCGACATGGTGTCCGCTAACAATTTGAGCTGATTTTTCAGTCAAATTGTTAGCGGACACCATGTTGCATTTGGAGAGCCCCTGTGTGCTTAAACATTGGAGCTCCCCCACAAGTGACCCCATTTTGGAAACTAGACCCCCCCAGGGAACTTATCTAGATGGGTGGTGAGCATTTTGAACACCCCAGTGCTTCACAAATTAATCTGTAAAAATGAAAAAAGAAAATTTTTATGGAAAAAAAAGTACTTTTTCATTTTTACGGATGAATTTTTGAAGTACCTGGGGGTTCAAAATGCTCACCCGCCATCTAGATAAATTCCCTGGGGGGTCTAGTTTCCAAAATGGGGTCACTTATGGGGGAGCTCCAATGTGTAGGCACACAGGGGCTCTCCAAACGCGACATGGTGTCCGCTAACAATTTGAGCTGATTTTTCAGTCAAATTGTTAGCGGACACCATGTTGCGCTTGAAGAGCCCCTGTGTGCATAAACATTGGAGCTCCCCCACAATTGACCCCATTTTGGAAACTAGACCCCCCAGGGAACTTATCTAGATGTGTGGTGAGCATTTTGAATGCCCCAGTGCTTCACAAATTAATCTGTGAAAATGAAAAAGAAAATTTTTATGGAAAAAAAAAGTACTTATTCAATTTTACAGATGAATTTGTGAAGCACCTGGGGGTTCAAAATGTTCACAACCCATCTAGATACATTCCCTGGGAGGTCTAGTTTCCAAAATGGGGTCACTTGTGGGGGAGCTCCAATGTTTAGGCACACAGGGGCTCTCCATACGCGACATGGTGTCCGCTAACTATTGGAATCGTTAGCGGACACAATGTCGTGTATGGAGAGCCCCTGTGTGCCTAAACATTGGAGCTCCCCCACAAGTGACCCCATTTTGGAAACTAGACCCCCCAAGGAATGCATCTAGATGCATAGTGAGCACTTTGAACCCCCAGGTGCTTCACAAATTTATCCGTAAGAAGGAAAAAGTACATTTGTTTTCACACAAATTTTCTTTTTTCATTATTACGGATCAATTTGTGAAGCACCTGGGGGTTCAAAGTGCTCACTCTGCATCTAGATATGTTCCTTGGGGGGTCTAGTTTCCAAAATGGGGTCACTTGTGGGGGAGCTCCAATGTTTAGGCACACAGGGGCTCTCCATACGCGACATGGTGTCCGCTAACTATTGGAATCGTTAGCGGACACCATGTCGTGTATGGAGAGCCCCTGTGTGCCTAAACATTGGAGTTTCGCACAAGTGACCCCATTTTGGAAACTAGACCCCCCCAAGGAATGCATCTAGATGCATAGTGAGCACTTTGAACCCCAAGGTGCTTCACAAATTGATTCGTAATAAGGAAAAAGTACATTTGTTTTCACACAAATTTTCTTTTTTCATTTTTACGGATCAATTTGTGAAGCACCTGGGGGTTCAAAGTGTTCACTATGCATCTAAATACAGCGAAGCCCATTTTTATTTTTTTTCTAGGACTAATTCTAGAAAAAAAATGGCGTAGGGCTCCGCCATATTTTTGGTCCAGCCAGGTACAACTTGGCAGCTACGGACTGCCAGCAACCCCCAGCTGCCTCATTGTACCTGGCTGGCAACCAAAAATACAGCAAAGCCCATTTTTATTTTTTTTTCTAGGACTAATTCTAGAAAAAAAATGGCGTGGGGCTCCGCCATATTTTTGGTCCAGCCAGGTACAACTTGGCAGCTACAGACTGCCACCAACCCCCAGCTGCCTCGTTGTACCTGGCCAGCCACCAAAAATACAGCAAAGCCCTTTTTTTTTTTCTTCTAGAACTAATTCTAGAAAAAAAAATGACATGGGGCTCCGCCATATTTTTGGTCCAGCCAGGTACAACTAGGCAGCTGGGGGCTGGAATCCGCAGCATGGAGAGGCCCAAGCGTTCTGGGCCCCCCATGCTGCGAATTGCAGCCCGCAGCCACCCCAGAAAATGGCGCATTCATTGAAGCTCCATTTTCTGGCTCTGTACCCATGCTCTTCCAGTTGCCCTGGTGCCGGTGGCAAACTGGGTAATAAAGGGGTTAATGCCAGCTTTTTATTGGCAGCTGGCACTAAGCCCGAGATTCATAATATAGGGCCAATGTTAGACCCGCCATTAGGAATCTCTGGTAAATAGTCAGAAAATACACACAGAGAAAAATCTTTTTATTTGAAAAAAATAACACAAACAAAATTCGGACTCCATCTTTATTATAAAGAACCGACGTAGTCCACAACGAAGGTCCCACGACGCTCGATCGCCTCCGACGTAGTCCACAACGAAGGTCCCACGACGCTCGATCGCCTCTGGTCAATCCAGAGACTGCAGCAAGGGATGAAGTGTCCTCTTCCTACAGTCTCTTGGGTCAGAGTTATGGTGCACTGTATGACAATGACCTGTCATACAGTGCACCATGACTATGATCCCAGAGACTACAACAAGAGGACACTTGATCCCTTGTTGCACCCATCAATCCACCTATGCACCCATCATCTACGCACGCACACAACCACGCACCCACATCCACGCACGCACACATCCACGCACGCACGCTGACATCCACGCACGCACATCCACGCACATCCACACACACATCCACGCACGCACGCTGACATTCAAGCACGCTGACATCCACGCACGCTGACATCCACGCACGCTGACATCCATGCATGTGCACATCCACGCACGCACATCCACGCACGCTGACATCCTTGCATGCTGACATCCACGCGCGCTGGCATCCATGCACGCACGCTGAAATCCACACATGCACACATCCATGCACGCACGCTGACATGCACGCTGACATCCACGCATGCACACATCCACACACGCACGCTGACATCCACACACATCCACACACGTACGCTGACATCCACGCACATCCACATCCATGCACACGTCCACGCACGCACACGTCTATGCACACACACATCTATGCACGCACACGTCCACACACGTGTCCACACACGCACACGTCCACACACGTGTCCACACACGCACACGTCTACGCACGCACACGTCTACGCACACTCACGTCCACGCACACTCATGTAAGCTCACGTCCACGCACGCACACGTCCATGCACGCACACATCCACGCATGCACCCCCCATCCATTCACCCATCCATCACCCATCAATTCATTCATTCATACATACATAGATACATACATAGATACATACATACATAGATACATAGATACATACATACATAGATACATACATACATACATACTTACCTCCCTCGTTCCACCGATGAGCAGGAGGAGGCCGGGAGAGGAGGCGGGGCCACAGACCGGCGGGCAGAGGAGGCCAGCAGCAGCGGCGGCAGGGCGCCCGCAGCGGCGGGTGCACCGAAGTGTGCAGCCCGCCGCAGGAGGTGAGGGGGGGGCCAGGCACAGGGCCCGGAGGTGGGGGCAGCCTGGAGGGGACCACAACTGCAGGGGACCGGACAGTGTTGCTGGCGGGCGCACGCGGGTGCAGCCCACCAGCATATTCCTAATTATAGAGGGGGGCGGGCGGTTTAGGAGGACGGGGGGGGGGCCCCTGTGAGTCATGGAGCTGGAGGGGGCTGAGGAGGGGTGGGCACTTGCCGATCCGCCCCTCCAGATCTGATTGTAGAGCTCCAATCAGATCTGGAGGGCTGAATCCCTATGATTTCCTCCGATCGGCAGTTTCACTTTTAAACTGCCGATCGGAGGGGTCCTGGGCATGGGGGGGTTAATCCACCCCCTGTGGGGTCATCTACAGGTTGTCACAGAGCAGCAGCATCTGTGACACCTGAGCGACCCCACTCACAGGAGCTGCAGTAGCTCAAATCTGCCAGGACGTTGTGCAACGTCCTGGGTCGTTAACAGGCAGAAACACAGGACGTTGCACAACGTCCTAGGTCGTGAAGGGGTTAAGGCAGTTTTATTACTTTCTGAAAAGAAAAACATTTACATACACTAACATTTTTATGCCTTTAAAGAATTTGGGACAGCCCATATGATGATATCATGTGTTTTGAAGCTTCTGATAGGCTTATTGACAACATCTGAGTTAATTAGAGACTAGAGATGAGCGAACATCTGAGTGTTCAGATTCGGTTCAGTTTGCTGAATGCTGGGGTGTTCGCCGAACAGTTTGCCGAACTCCCCCAAACACCATTGAAATCAATGGTAGCCAAAATCAATTGCATATAAAAAGCTGTCAAACACAGCTCAAATAACTCATGCACAGACAGACACACACACACAGATCGATCATACCAGTCTCCCTCTGCTTGCTTCCCAGTCCACTCACAGTCTCCCGCTCTTCTGCTCACTTAGTCCGGAGCCACCCATTAAGCTTCATGCATATTCACTTCACTGACCGGCAACAGCCAATCACAGGTGTTTATGCTCTGTGAAAGCATCTGTGATTGACTGTTGCAATCAGACTGCATTTCCACAATCTAGATTATGTCTGTGCTTGGTTGTCATACACATATACATAGTGTATTGCAACCAACCTGGTGTCATAGTGTGTAAAATAACTAAATAATAGACAAAAAAATTATTTGAGATTCGCTGTATTTTTCAGTCTAACACAGATAAAGCAGACAGGTGTGAGCTTCCACCCTCAACTGCCTATTTTTACCTTTGGCTGCCAAAAAATAATGCATAGGGCTCTGCCCTATTTTCAATTGCAAGCCAAGGTAAAACAAGACAGCTGAGGTCTGGTATTCTCAGCGTGGTTAGGGCCCATCATTATTGTACCCCCCCCATGCTATAGAATAGTAACCCACAGCTGCCCCAGAATTTGGTGCATCCACAAGAAGTGCCAATTCCTGGTGCTTTACCCGGCTTTTCCAGTTGTTACCATAGTAATTATGTCAGGTGATCAGATCAGCAGCAGAGGTAAATGAATGATTACAGCACCTTGTGTAATGCTAGCAAAAATTCTGAAAACATCCACTCTTTGCAGCCCTTGACAACTGCACTTGGCCAGCCCTGTTCTACTGGAGTGAGTGTAGTGTCTTGCAGTTTCATACCTCACACCTTCAGGCCAGAGCCCAACGGCTTGCTCACCAGTCTCTGAAGGGCAGTATCAAAGCACCTGTTTGCAGAAACAGTCCAGCACACAAGGAGGTAACTGAAAAAACTTTACAATAGCAGACACAGACTATATTTCTCAAACAAAAAAACATAATATACATATTATATAAATATAACGAAAGTCCCACAGGGATCAGTAGCAGCAGAGTGTTAAAACGGTGGGAAGTTAATGAAGGGCAGCATCCAGGGCCGGCTCCAGGTTTCTGTGGGCCCCGGGCGAAAAGGTCTCAGTGGGCCCCCTTTAGTACATATCGCGGACTATATATATATATATATATATATATATACATATATATGCCCGCAAATGGGCAGCAAGTGCAGCCGCTAGGCATAAAATGCGGCAGATGCTGTTTTTTTTTACTGCAACTGCCACATTTAAAAAAAAACGCCTATGTGAAGGCAGCCTTACAGGAACAGTGACTGCCGAACCAGTAAGAGCTGTTTCTGACAGTGAGTATATTACACGTTGTTAGGAGCGGGCTAAAATGCATTTGTGTTCCCTTGCGCTTTTTGAAAATACCCTTCAAATGCAAAATGTTGCATTTTTGTGCATCTGAGGATGCTTGGTATATACGCAAGCACTATAATCAATAGTCCAACAATTAATAGTTTCACTCATAAACTAATAAAACCAAAATCCCCCATAAAAACGGAGGAAGAATGAAACAATATCTCAAATATCAATTGATGATTTTTATTGTTAAATAGTTCAAGAAAAAATTATTTTTAATTCAATGGCATATATCTATTGAGGTACCACAATAATTAAAGGCACTCCTCCTTTAAAACAGAACAATTTTTACAAAAATTCATTACATAATAAAACCAATATCAAAAGGGTGCTGCTGTGTGTCAAATGTGTGACACACAGCAGCACCCTTTTGATATTGGTTTTATTATGTAATGAATTTTTGTAAAAATTGTTCTGTTTTAAAGGAGGAGTGCCTTTAATTATTGTGGTACCTCAATAGATATATGCCATTGAATTAAAAAGAATTTTTTCTTGAACTATTTAACAATAAAAATCATCAATTGATATTTGAGATATTGTTTCATTCTTCCTCCGTTTTTATGGGGGATTTTGGTTTTATATACGCAAGCATCCTGAAGCGCACAAATAATGCAAGCAGCTCAATGGAGCCACACTGCCATATGGGTGGCACCGCAGCCAAGCGGAGTGTCTGGCCGTCCGGATCACTCTTTCTCCTCACCTCTCTTCTCGCCGGTTCGGTCTCCTCCGGTCGCTCTGCACATATCAGTACAGTGATGACAACATTGTGCCCCTCCATGCTGAGCTGCAGAATGCAGACAGCGGCAGAAGAGACTCTGGAGAAGAATGCTGCTGGCAATGGTGGCTGGGACTATAGGAGCGGAATCCGCAGGGGGCTACCACTGGTACACATACCTCGTACGCACGCGGCTCTGCTCCGTACACCTCGTACGCACGCGGCTCTGCTCCGTACGCACGCGGCTCTGCTCCGTACACCTCGTACGCACGCGGCTCTGCTCCGTACACCTCGTACGCACGCGGCTCTGCTCCGTACACCTCGTACGCATGCGGCTCTGCTCCGTACACCTCATACGCACGCGGCTCTGCTCCGTACACCTCGTACGCACGCGGCTCCACTCTGTACACCTCGTACACACACGGCTCCGCTCCATACACCTAGTACACACTCGCCTCTGCTACATTCACACTGTAAATCCCTCATGACCCCACACAAACTTCACCTAATTGCCATACACCTAGTACACACTCGCCTCTGCTACATTCACACTGTAAATCCCTCCTGACCCCACACAAACTTCACCTAATTGCCATACACCTAGTACACACTCGCCTCTGCTACAATCACACTGTAAATCCCTCCTGACCCCACACAAACTTCACCTAATTGCCATACACCTAGTACACACTCGCCTCTGCTACAATCACACTGTAAATCCCTCCTGACCCCACACAAACTTCACCTAATTGCCATACACCTAGTACACACTCGCCTCTGCTACAATCACACTGTAAATCTCTCCTGACCCCACACAAATTTCACCTAATTGCCATACACCTAGTACACACTCACCTCTGCTACATTCACACTGCAAATCCCTCCTGACCCCACACAAACCTCACCCACCTAATTGAGCATCATGATGGGCAGCACAGCAGAGTCCTGCATATACTGAGGAGCTGATCATGTGACCCCTGACTCCTCCCCTCCATGTGACATCATCACAGGTCCTCTCAGCCCAGAGTGTGCAGCTCTGTCGGCTCCCATGTAGGGTGGAGGAGGGAGACCTCCAGTGCTGCAGGAGGCCGAAAATGACCCCCCAGCTGCCCCCTGGATATGGCCCTGGCTGTGGGGGCAATGTGCTCAGGGGCCCTTGAGGCTAGGGTCACCCATGCATTGTGACCCTAGCCTGATGCAAGTATTTTCGGCCAATGTAAACATCGGGTTTCTATGGGCTCCCTTGCTGGCAGCGCATAGCATTAAACGCTCTGCGCTGCAGCAGACAATACTTGCGTCAGGCTAGGGTCACAATGCAAGTGTGACCCTAGCCCTGCAAGCAGTCGGGCATCGGCACTTGCCCGGGTGCGCCGGGTGCTGACGCCGGGCCTGGCAGCATCCATTAAGGTCTTTCAGTTAGACCCCATAGGCTGCATAAAGCATAAACGGAGCAAAATGTTTGAAGGTTTAACTAAAACATTAACAAAAACACAGGCCTTGGTTAAGTGCATTGAAAAATCTGGGAAAAAACAAGTCCCAAAAGTTATTCTTTGTCCTAAATGCCAACTAAGTGATGGGTCACTGTCTCACCGACCCACCAACATGACTTTTATTAACGTCCACTGATATTGTCTCTTGCCATTTTCATCCATGCCCTTGATGCTTGTCACACATTCTCATGGTACTTTGCTGCAGGACAGTCTTGGGGGTCACAGGGGCTACTCCTGTATAGGCATTCTCCGCCACCACCTGCCCCCAGCACATTCTATCACTGGAGAGGATGATGAAGGAACTATGGGACACCACTCCCTCTAGGACAGACAGGACCAGGACCATCTTGGGGAACACTGACATGCCATGTGGTTTTGCGTGCACCTGGCTGGCCAACTAACAGACACATTGGCCGCACCCAATGCCAACTTTTCTCTAGGTCAGCCTCCTCCTGCCACTTCTCAAATTAGTCGGCGCTGCCAACCCAATATATGCCAACCACCCCTTAATGCCCCACAACTTCATGAAAGTGACCTCATCCCCAACAAAGATGGTACACAGTCTTTGGGGAAAGTTGTCAGGCTGCACTGCGAAGATGTAGCAGTGATGCTTAGTGCCATGTACCACTAGGAACTCATTCCCCTTATCCTGCCAGAATGCCACCTACTTGGCTCGGGTGCAATAGCCAAAAAAGTCATTAGTCTTAGGCCCATGCAACGAGTTCTGGGCAATGGCATCTGCATGTCGAATCTTCTCAGCAAAGGACACAGGAGGACAGGGTGGTTGGTGCCTTGTTGGAAAGTTGCTTGGAGAGGCCAGGGGTCCCCACATGGCATTGTCCCAGTTTAATGCCTCTGTAGGAGGTGAAGGTGATCCACACGGCTGGGAAACAGTGCTTCTAGGTGCTCCTCTTCCTCGGCCTCCCCATAAAGGTACTGGTCCTGGTTGTATTGGGGTATGGGATCCAGTAGCTGCGACACTGACTGCAGCCGGAATGTAGTCAGACATACTGCAAGATCCTCTGTAGTCCGTGATGCTCCTAGTCTCGGATGCCATAGGTTAAGTGTCCCCTGACTGCTGTGATTTGTTCCTCAGGTCCATGTCTTGTATCTTAGCCCAGGATTGGATCTACACCTCATTGCAGATGAGGCCCAAACTGGGAAGTGCAATGGAGTTCCAGGTGACATATGTCTCAATCTCATCTGTATGATGCCACTCTGGGTCTGGTTCTGCCAACCCACTTTCTGCCCCTGGGGTGGTTAGGAAGATGACATACTCTGAGTGCAGTTATTGCAAAAATTATTCTGGCACACTTAAGGGAAAAAGGAAGACCATAAATGGTGTTTCAAATAAGTCCAACTTTATTTTCATTGTACAAAAAAAAATTGTACCTTTTGAGTGAGCAATACCAATACAACGTTTCAGCCTTTATGGCCTTTCTGAAGTATATGCTCTGAAAAAAATGAATCATAGATGATCCTCTGAGTCCAGGTCATTGACTACAGGGGATCCATCTGGAAATCACTGTGTAATGCCGTCATGGTACCAAGTTGAACAGAAGCAGATAGTGTAACTGCGTGCATGCCACTGGAAATGCACAGGTAATAAGGTGGGGAAACACTGATACAATTCTGTGGGTTTGGGTGTGTTTTATTTCCCTAAGGGTCCACCTCTTCCATTGAGTGACATGATTCAAACCCAAGCAATCAGTACTAGAGTTGAATGTTTGCACACTCTTGCTGTCTAATGCCTGGTTGCTAATTATCCCCTCTAGGTAATGCCACATGATATAACAACTGGGTTGTGGTGAGGTGCAGTCATTATTGAAACATGACATCTTTGTAGGAAACAATGATGAAAATATACAATTATTCAGATCATCATTCACTACCAATTCATCTGGAATGCTGAATAAGGCTACTGGGCACTGCAGGAATCCCAGGGCAACTGTAATATGAATTATACATATAACACAGTTGTGCACTTTTATGTCCTGAAATGTGAACTCAATGGGGACAGTGTTGCAAATGTATGTAAAGTGCTATGGAATTATTAGCGCTATATAAATGAATACATATTATTATGATTATTAGTATTATTATTATGACATTAAATAGTGATTGTACATTTTTAAGACGCAATATCCATACTATGGTATTTCATCAGTGTGAACAGACCTATAAAAACTTGGATGTGAAGCATATAATAGCCATATGCTATTTTTATATGAATTCCTATCACATAAGTGTAGAACAGATGGACTCACATGCTAGTGACCCTCTGCAATAATAAAGGTTTGCTCTCCAGTAAAAAAAATATTCAAAAAAATTTCCCATAAAAATATAAAGCTCTCTTATATGGATGTTTTAAGCTTCCTGGACTTCACAGATGCTGTCATATCTGGCACTATTTCCAAAATTGGGACACTGCAGGTGTTAAAACTTCTACAAACTCCAGGAAGGTTAAAAAATTGCCAACATTTCTACAGCTTTACACAAGCCGGTAAACCCGATGGCTGGGGACACTCCTAACAGTAGGTTAGGTGAGTCCCCAGCCAACAGGTCTACCGGCGAACGTTTTGGCCCAAGTAAACAGGTAAAGTTTTAGGGATATTTTAAATTTTAAACTTTTTCCGAACTTTGGCGGATTTGCCGACTTTTGGGGAAAGTGTTCGGATTTTCGATCACTGAACTGAATAAGCCATGTTCATGCCAAAATTAAAATTGGCGAACATGTTCAGGGAAAGTTCACAATTAGAGACACACCTGTGGATGTACTATAATGCACACCTGAAACACAATGCTTCTTTGTGTAGCATCAAGGGAAAGTCTAAAGAAATCAGCCAATAAATCAGGAAGAGAATTCTAGACTTGCAAAAGTCTGGTTCATACTCAGGTACAATTTCCAGATACCTGAAGATGCTTCGTGCATCTGAACAAACAATTATATGTAAGTACAAACAAAATGGGAATGTCCTGCCATCATGTCTCTCAGAATGGAAACAGGTTCTGTGTCCCAGAGATGAACATACTTTGGTCTGACATGTGCATATTAACACAAGAACAAAAGCAAAAAACGATGTGAAGATGATGGCGAAAGCTGGTAAGATTGTGTCATTATCCATAGTGAAACAAGTACTGTACCAACATGGGCTGAAAGACC
The DNA here is from genome assembly GCA_033576535.1 of Allobates femoralis. Taxonomy (NCBI): domain Eukaryota; kingdom Metazoa; phylum Chordata; class Amphibia; order Anura; family Aromobatidae; genus Allobates; species Allobates femoralis. Next base: position 461,954,047 of record JARQOC010000003.1, read on the forward strand.
ACTCTGCCAGGAAGAAGCAACTACTCCAAAAGAAACATAAAAAAGCCAGGTTATATTTTGCAACAAAAGAACAAAGACCTACATTCTTGGTGACATGTCGTATGGTCTGAGAACACTACAATTGAACTATTTGGCCATAGTGACCATTGTTATTGTGGCGCCCCACATGGTTAGGCGTCACAGTGGGGTATTGCACTCGTAAAAGTGGTGTAATTTTACCCAACTGCAAGTGGATGCTGGGCTGGTGGGTGGGACTCTTTTCTGTACTCCCACACTAGACCAGTGGTGGGAGGTTACCCGGGAGGGATCTAGCACCTCTAGGGAGAGGGAGGAGAAGGGAGTTGGAGAGGAGTCGAGGAGGATTGTGGAAACGGAAGATCTAACAGGACAGCTCCAGGCTGATCATGAGGGAAGATGAAAGGGAATCCTGAGGGGATCCTGATCGAGGGTCCCTGACGCGTGAGTCTGTGCCCGAGAGAGAAAGAGGGAACCCCAGCGTGGAGCGACCATATTCTAGGGAATTCCCCAGTCCACCACGGGAACGCCGGACCTGAGGAAACAGCCGGAGTCCACCTCTGAAGTCGTCAACCGGCTGCTGTGGTCTGTTCACCGGCTGCGGCACCCTGCCAGATGGAGCAGTCTGCCTGCTTCTTCACTTCATGGGAGGGGAGCCCCAAGACTACCTTCAAGGAGTAATTGGGTTTGTCAACTAAGGTATACCACGGGTACCACCATACCACCTGGCATACACTTGCAGCCACCCGTAGAGCTACCTGTTTCTTTAACAACTTTTGCTGAACTGTGGACTTGTATGCTGATGACTGTTTACAGTAAAGTACTCAGGAGAGTGACTTTGCCTCCATGTCTTTGTGCTACAAAATTCAACCTCTTTTCTTTACAGCAACGCTGCCCCAGAGGAGCAGCTCCACCTGTGTGGAGCTTTGTCATCTCTGCCATGATAACATCGCCCTCCGGAAGACTGTGGCAGCGCTCGTGACCCATCACCAGGTACTACAGGTGGCGTCACGTGACAATAACTCTTTTCATTGTACATAACTCCTCTATTGAAATGTCACCCAGGCCATGGGCTCAGGCGCTGCCACCCGTGACATCCCCGTGAAACCCCCTCTGAGCCTGATAACCGAGTACCCCAGCACCTGGGGCTCGACATTATTTTTGTAGGAAAAAGGGAGATGCTTGGAAGCCTAAGAACACCATAGCAACTGGGAAACACAGGGGTGGCAGCATTATGTTGTGGGGTTGCTTTGCTGCAGAAGGGGCTGGTGCACTTCACAAATTACATGGCTTCATAACGAACGAAGATTACGGTATGTGGCAATACTGAAGCAACATCTCAAGACATTAGCCAGGAAGTTAAAACTTGGGTGGAAATGAGTCTTCCAAATGGACAATGACTTGAAGCATACCGCCATTATTTAAAAAATGTTCTTGTGCATACATAGTCACACAAGTCATGCACATTTTCTATGTATGCACAAGTAAGTTTTGTAAACAAAAAGTACTCCCATGTTGAAAGAGCTGGATGCTCTCCTTCTTTCATTGGATTTCCTGGGTCAAGGCAGGACCTTATCCGTGCTCCGTAGGAGTTACTTGGAGGAAGCCTAGGTAAGCTGGGCTTTAATTGCATTATACTGCCAAACTAGTTACAAAGTGGATTAAGGATAACAAAGTCAATGTTTTGGAGTGGCCATCACAAAAGCCTGATCTCAATCCCATTGAAAATTTATGGGAAAAGCTGAAAAGGCATGTGCGAGCAAGGCGACCTACAGACATGGCTCAGTTACACCAGTTCTGTCAGGAGGAATGGGCCCAAATTCCTGTCAACTGTTGTGAGAAGCTTGTGGAAGGATATTCAAAATGTTTGACCCAAGTTATACAGTTTAAAGGCAATGGTACCAAATACTAATGAACTTTGACTTTGAACTTTTGACTTTGCAGAAAATAAAAATGCCGTAAAACATTGTCTCTCTCATTATTCTGGCATTTGGCAAATATAAATAAATATGGTAATCCTAATTACAGGACAGGTTTATTCTGATTTGATGTCAGATAGTGAGATAAACATGCATATGTATCTTTTTATATAGTATAGGTAAACGTCTGGTTTCAACTGTATATGGCTCCAATCCTTGTATATGTGGCCTCATCTTGGTGTATCTGGCTCCATCCTAGTATTTATGGCCCTCATCCTATTATACTGTATATTGCTCCATCCTGGTATTGTCATGCTGGAAGTAGAGAGACACCCAGAAACAGTATGTGACAGTGGCGCACAGATCAACAGTGTCCGGCGCACTTTACTCAACAACAGAAAAGGGAAACACCGGGGAGGGGGGGGGACAACAACAAATACAATGGTAGGGGCCTGCTCACAGGGAATGAGAGAAAGGACACTTCCTGTTCTCACCTGCAACTGTGCCCTGAACTCCCTACCATCCCTATATGGGTTATTTCACCCCATCACCGTGCAGGATGCATAAGGCCCTTGCTGGCTCTGATGTAAACCCTCAATAGGGAGATGGTCAGTGGGAGCCCTAGTCCCAATCACTGCAATAAAATGACAAGAGGAAAATAGGAGACAGGGAAAACAACAACTTCACGCCTGCTGACACTCTCCTTGGCAGCAGACGGCTTGGCAACGATCAGCTCTCCAGAGAAACTCCTTTACCTCAGGAAGCCAGGTCAGGAATGAGTTCAATCATCAGCAAGGAAAGCTGGATCATGTCACCATATAAAGGAGATGGGAGTGATCACAAAGTAGTCACACCTGGACAGAGACCAAAGGAGCTTGCTATCAACAGAAACTGACATTAACTCCAACACTGCCAAAGGAAAGAAATACATTCAATATGAAGTCTCAATACAGACATAAGGCAGAGGTCCTAAACCAGTCACAAGTCTCCCAGGCAAGAGAGACCATCGTGACAGGTATATATGGCTCCATCTTCGCACATACGGCCTCCGTCACGGACCCATCCTGATGTATATGGCTCCCATCACACTGCAGAAATAAAAAATGTGTAGTGTCCTCCTCTGATCCCGGCAACTGACTTTGGCCTGTAAGCAGGGCAGCGCATGATATCAATGCCATATGCATCCACTTACATCAATGTCAGCAGCCGATATATTCACTGCTCCCACCAGGGATCATGGGTGTGGGGATCAGTGAATATGCCTTGTACTTCTGTAGTCTGACTGTCTTCAATAAAATGGTGGGGTTGGTGCATGTGCAGACCACAATCTCCAGTGGCATTCTATTGAAGACAGTCTGTAGAATCATCTGGTCTCTACCAAAATGGTGCCAGCGAGGTTCACTTGAGAAAGACGTGTATGCACGTCGAAATGCATCGTGGGTTTTGAGAGCCTTAAGCTTGAATAATTATAACTGCAATTATTTTAATAAAGTCCGGAAAAGAAGCCAGCATCAGAGATCTTCCTTACCTCAGCGCCCAAACATACATCACGCTTCCATCTTTTTGTATCATTCTGACTCCCTATGGGGAGAGTGGTGGAGTGAGCTGCAGAGGAGGGAGAGGACCTGAGAAGACGTCAGCTGGATCGGCCCCTTTACTAGACACGTGACGCCGCCCGGCACTAGTGTTTCCCCGGAGAAGACCTCGTAGGAAGCACGAGGACGGAACCGGAGGATTCCGCTGCTTCATATTAATAAGCTTATCTACGGGCTGTGGTTTACAACCAGACCAGGTGAGTTTAAACGCAAAAGAACCGCCCGTTAACAGCCCATGTGTACAGGCGCACTACAAGCTGTTGTTGTTTTTTCTTTACAAAATGGTGCCAGCAGCAGCGCATGGTCATATCTTAAGGTCTAAGAGAGAGTTGACTAGTGTCACGTTCCCACCTGAACCTGCTCTTGTGATTCCTGCCCCTGGCATTAGGCACCCCCCATATTCACCCTAGTAGGTGGTACTACGGTAGTAATAAAGATGATATGTCTTCATCAGTGCCTGCTCCTGTGATTTCTGTCTCTGCCACTAGGCACCACCATATTAACCCAGTAGGCTTCTGCTCCTATCGCAAGGCATCGCCGTATTCATACAGTAAGAAGAAAATGTGGGAGGAGTCTACCTTAAAATCCTTTTTACTATATTAGATCAAATCATAAAAATATAAAGGTACATATGATATTGGAGGTGTATTCTTACTCTCGACGCGTTTCTGGCGTTTCGCCCTTAGTCAGTGATAACAGTGTGAATCATAGTTCAGGTTTAAAAACATGCGCTTCTTTATTTTATACCATTTCTCTCTTGCTGGAAATTTTCCTAAAATACCTGAATATCCCTTTAACTATTATGGTAAAGCTGAAGCTATAAATATCTTATGCTATGTAAGACGTCATGCACTTAGACAAAATTCTGTGCACATAGGCTGCATTGCAGAGATGTAGTTACTTAAGGCCGCTTCACACGCTAGGATATCGTTAACGATATCCTTAGAACGATCACGTGACAGTGATCATTCCGACATCATTAGTGCGTTGTCACACACAAGGATATAGTTAACGATATCCCATTCGGCAACACACCAGTTAAATAGGAGAACAAGGACTGAATGATTTTTTAAAGCGCCAGGAATTCGAGATTTTTGAACAACATCATATATCATATATCATATATAATAAAAGCCGAAGGCCACTTCCGGAATACTACTTCCGTGATGGCCTTTGGACACATTGTCCTGATGTCACCACTGCGCGGTCCCCCGGCTACAAGGAGCGGCGGAGGAAAGTTCCGCTCTCGGAAGTTCCGTCCGCCCTCCAGCCTCTCCCCTCCACCCACCACCGTACCTAGCAGGGGGCAGGGGGGCCGAGCGCCCCGTGCCCCAAGCCATGAGGGGCCCATTGCCCCCACCCCCTGGGGGACCCCGTGCTGCCAGCCGCCTGCCGCGCGCCCGGAGAGGAGGGAGGACGGGACTTCCTGTCCTGCACCTCTGCCCGCCCCTCCTCTCCTCCTACACCAGCCGCACGCCGGCCGCGGTGAGTCTGCACCCACCCAGCTACGCCTCTGCCCTCCAGCCTCCCCTGCCCTCCAGCCTCTCCAGCCTCCCCTGCCCTCCAGCCTCTTCAGCCTCCCCTGCCCTTCAGCCTCCCCTGCCCTCCAGCCTCCCCTGCCCTCCAGCCTCTCCAGCCTCCCCTGCCCTCCAGCCTCCCCTGCCCTCCAGCCTCTCCTGCCCTCCAGCCTCCCCTGCCCTCCAGCCTCCCCTGCCTCCCAAGCCTCTCCCCTCCCGCCTCCGCTCTCCCCTCCAGCCTCCACTCTCCCCTCCAGCCTCCGCTCTCCCCTCCAGCCTCCGCTCTCCCCTCCACCCACCTCTCTCCCCTCCAGCTCTCCCCTCCAGCCTCCGCTCTCCCCTCCAGCCTCCACTCTCCCCTCCACCTCCGCTCTCCCCTCCAGCCTCCGCTCTCCCCTCCAGCCTCTCCTCTCCCGCCTCCGCTCTCCCCTCCCGCCTCCGCTCTCCCCTCCAGCCTCCACTCTCCCCTCAAGCCTCCGCCCTCCAGCCTCCGCTCTCCCCTCCAGCCTCCGCTCTTCCCTCTAGCCTCCGCTCTCCCCTCCAGCCTCCGCCCTCCAGCCTCCGCTCTCCCCTCCAGCCACCGCTCTCACCTCCAGCCTCTCCCCTCCAGCCACCGCTCTCCCCTCCAGCCTCTCCCCTCCCACCTCCGCTCTCCCCTCACGCCTCCGCTCTCCCCTCCAGCCTCCGTTCTCCCCTCCAGCCTCCGCTCTCCCCTCCAGCCTCTGCTCTCCCCTCCAGCCTCTCCCCTCCCACCTCCACTTTCCCCTCCCGCCTCTCCCCTCCCGCCTCCGCTCTCCCCTCCCGCCTCCGCTCTCCCCTCCAGCCTCTGCTCTCCCCTCCAGCCTCCGCCCTCCAGCCTCCGCTCTCCCCTCCAGCCTCTCCCCTCCCGCCTCCCCTCTCCCCTCCAGCCTCCGCTCTCCCCTCCAGCCTCCGCCCTCCCCTCCAGCCACCGCTCTACTCTCCAGCCTCCGCTCTCCCCTCCAGCCTCTGCCCTCCAGCCTCCCCTCTCCCCTCCAGCCCTCTCCCCTCCCACCTCCGCTCTCCCCTCCAGCCTCTCCCCTCCAGCCTCTGCTCTCCCCTCCAGTCTCTCCCCTCCCGCCTCCGCTCTCCCCTCCAGCCACCGCCCTCCCTCCATCCTCCGCTCTCCCCTCCAGCCTCTCCCCTCCAGCCTCCGCTCTCCCCTCCAGCCTCCGCTCTCCCATCCAGCCTCCGCTCTCCCCTCCAGCCTCCGCTCTCCCCTCTGCCCTCCCCTGTCCACTGCCCTCCAGCCTCCCCTGTCATCTGCCCTCCAGCCTCCCCTGTCCTCTGCTCTCCAGCCTCCCCTGTCCTCTGCTCTCCAGCCTCCCCTGTCCTCTGCCCTCCAGCCTCCCCTCTCCTCTGCCCTCCAGCCTCTGCTCTACCCTCCAGCCTCTGCTCTCCCCTAAAGCCTCTCCCCTCCAGCCTCCGCTCTCCCCTCCAGCCTCTGCTCTCCCCTCCAGCCTTTCCCCTCCCGCCTCCGCTCTCCCCTCCCGCCTCTCCACTCCCGCCTCCGCTCTCCCCTCCAGCCTCCGCTCTACCCTCCAGCCTCCGCTCTCCCCTCCAGCCTCCGCTCTCCCCTCCAGCCTCCACTCTCCCCTCCAGCCTCCGTTCTCCCCTCCAGCCTCCGCCCTCCAGCCTCCGCTCTCCCCTCCCGCCTCCGCTCTCCCCTCCTGCCTCCGCTCTCCCCTCCCGCCTCCGCTCTCCCCTCCCGCCTCCGCTCTCCCCTCCCGCCTCCGCTCTCCCCTCCAGCCTTCGCCCTCCAGCCTCCGCTCTCCCCTCCAGCCTCCGCTCTCCCCTCCCGCCACTGCTCTCCCCTCCCGCCTCCGCTCTCCCCTCCCGCCTCCGCTCTCCCCTCCAGCCTCTGCTCTCCCTTCCAGCCTCTCCCCTCCCGCCTCTGCTCTCCCCCTCCGCCTCTCCCCTCCAGCCTCCGCTCTCCCCTCCAGCCTCTCCCCTCCAGCCTCCGCTCTCCCCTCCAGCCTCTCCCCTCCAGCCTCCGCTCTCCCCTCCAGCCTCCGCTCTTCCCTCCAGCCTCCGCCCTCCAGCCTCCGCTCTCCCCTCCAGCCACCGCTCTCCCCTCCAGCCTCTCCCCTCCCGCCTCCGCTCTCCCCTCCAGCCTCCGCTCTCCCCTCCAGCCTCCGTTCTCCCCTCCAGCCTCCGCTCTCCCCTCCAGCCTTCGCTCTCCCCTCCAGCCTCCGCCCTCCAGCCTCCGCTCTCCCCTCCAGCCTCCGCTCTCCCCTCCAGCCTCTGCCCTCCAGCCTCCGCTCTCCCCTCCAGCCTCTCCCCTCCCGCCTCCGCTCTCCCCTCCAGCCTTCGCCCTCCAGCCTCCGCTCTCCCCTCCAGCCACCGCTCTCCCCTCCAGCCTCTCCCCTCCCGCCTCCGCTCTCCCCTCCAGCCTCCGCTCTCCCCTCCAGCCTCCGCCCTCCAGCCTCCGCTCTCCCCTCCAGCCTCCGCTCTCCCCTCCAGCCTCCGCTCTCCCCTCCAGCCTCTGCCCTCCAGCCTCCGCTCTCCCCTCCAGTGTCTCCCCTCCAGCCTCTGCTCTCCCCTCCACCCTCTCCCCTCCAGCCTCCGCTCTCCCCTCCAGCCTCCGCTCTCCCCCCCAGCCTCCGCTCTCCCCTCCTGCCTCCGCTCTCCCCTCCCGCCTCCGCTCTCCCCTCCAGCCTCCGCTCTCCCCTCCAGCCTCTCCCCTCCCGCCTCCGCTCTCCCCTCCCGCCTCCGCTCTCCCCTCCAGCCTCCGCTCTCCCCTCCAGCCTCCGCCCTCCAGCCTCCGCTCTCCCCTCCAGCCTCCGCTCTCCCCTCCAGCCTCTCCCCTCCGCTCTCCCCTCCAGCCTCTGCTCTCCCCTCCAGTCTCTCCCCTCCAGCCTCTGCTCTCCCATCCAGCCTCTGCTCTCCCCTCCAGCCTCTCCGCTCCAGCCTCCGCTCTCCCCTCCCGCCTCAGCTCTCCCCTCCCGCCTCTGCTCTCCCCTCCCACCTCTGCTCTCGCCTCCCGCTTCTGCTCTCCCCTCCAGCCTCTCCCCTCCCGCCTCTGCTCTCCCCTCCAGCCTCTCCCCTCCAGCCTCCGCTCTCCCCTCCCGCCTCCGCTCTCTCCCCTCCCGCCTCCGCTCTCCCCTCCAGCCTCCACTCTTTCCTCCAGCCTCCGCTCTCCCCTCTGCCCTCCGCCTTCTCCTGTCCTCTGCCCTCCAGCCTCCCCTGTCCTCTGCCCTCCAGCCTCCCCTGTCCTCTGCCCTCCAGCCTCCCCTGTCCTGTGTCCTCCAGCCTCACCTGTCCTGTGCCCTCCAGCCTCCCCTGTCCTCTGCCCTCCAGCCTCCCCTGTCCTCTGCCCTCCAGCCTCCCCTGTCCTCTGCCCTCAAGCCTCCCCTGTCCTCTGCCCTCAAGCCTCCCCTGTCCTCTGCCCTCCAGCCTCCCCTGTCCTCTGCCCTCCAGCCTCCCCTGTCCTCACCCCTCCTCACCCCTCCAGCCTCCCCTGTCCTCACCTCTCCTCACCCCTCCAGCCTCCGCTCTCCTCACCCCTCCTCACCCCTCCAGCCTCCGCTCTCCTCACCCCTCCTCACCCCTCCAGCCTCCGCTCTCCTCACCCCTCCATATGCAATGTACAGTATGTTTATATATGTGTGTATGTAGTCACTTCCCTCACTTTGTCCGCACACATACACACACACACACTTCGCTATACTTACCACCGACCCTGCATCAGCCGCCTAGATCCTGAGTCGACATGTCGCCACCCCCGAACGACTGGATCCAATATAGCGTCCAAGAAGTCTCCCCAAACGTCCCGAACGCCATATTGGATCCAGTCGTCCGCGGGCGGCGACATGTCATTTCAGGATCCAGCCGGCGGGGAAGATGCAGGGTCGGTGCTAACTATAGCGGAGTGTGTGTGTGTATGTGTGTGTGTGTGTGTATGTATGTATGTATGTATGTGTGTGCTGACCACTCTGCCCACGGCGCTGCGCTGACCACTCTGCCCACGGCGCTGCCCTGCCCACTCTGCCCACGCCACTGTGCTGACCAATCTCACCGCACTCACTGCTAACCACTGAGCCACGGCACTCACTGCTAACCACTGAGCCACGACACTCACTGCTAACCACTGAGCCACCGCACTCACTGCTAACCACTGAGCCACCGCACTCACTGCTAACCACTGAGCCACCGCACTCACTGCTAACCACTGAGCCACCCCACTCACTGCTAACCACTGAGCCACCGCACTCACTGCTAACCACTGAGCCACCGTATACTCTGCTACCCACTGAGCCACATGTATACACACAATTCATTTCACCGCACTCCCCTAACTCTTAGTAAATAAACTATATATGGATTCTAGGCTACCCGATTCTTTAGAATCGGGCCGCCATCTAGTCGTTCATAAAGGTGTCACACTGAACGATGTTGCTTCTTCAAGCAGCGTTAATTGGATGACGAATGATAGATTTGAGGTCAGGATCTCAAATCTTGAATGAACGATTCAATGATTTTTTTCTTCCTACATCGTTCATTTACACGCAAGGACACACAAACGATATCGTTTAAACGATCACAAATCCGTGATGTTTGTCTGTGACGATATCCGTGACGATATCATTAACGATATTCTAGCGTGTGAAGTAGCCTTTAATTTGCCGTGTTGTTCTCTATAATTTGACATGCAATGGAGCACGCAACTATCTTTTCTGTATGTATAAATCCGTGAAAAACCTGCTGCTTTGACAGTAGTGGTGTTTGAAGACATTGTAAGTACGCACACTCGTGCGACTACTGCACAGTGTGCTGTATGGGTGCGAGATTTTCTCGAACCCATATACTTACAACGGGCACTTGCACTAGTAAATCGCATTAAATCGCAGCATGCTGCAATTGAACTCGTGTTTCTCGTGTTTCTCTCGCAATGCGAGTTCAGTGCGTGGAACAGTGGCGCACCCAAGGGTGGGGACCTACGTGTCTGGACACCCCCCTTGGACGGCCCTGAGAAGCCGCAGCCGCACTACAGTTAAAAAAAAAAAAAAACAATATGCTCACCTTCCCCCGAGCCCCCGCCGTCTCCCGCCGTCTTCCTGCAGGCTCCGGTGGCTCCCGCAGGCTCCCGGTGTCTGCAGAGGTCTTCTACTGCAGTACAGGACCTGTGGTGATGTCACAGTCACGTGACACCAGGTTACTCCACTGTGAGATCACCGCAGGTCCTATACTGCAGTAGAAGACCTCTGCAGACATCGGGAGCCACCGGGAGCCACCGGGAGCCTGCAGGAAGACGGCAGGCCCCTCCACCACACAGAGCCGCTTATCTCCTCACCCCTCCACCACACAGACGCTTATCTCCTCACCCCTCCACCATACAGACGCTTATCTCCTCACCCCTCCACCACACAGAGCCGCTTATCTCCTCACCCCTCCACCACACAGACGCTTATCTCCTCACCCCTCCACCACACAAAGCCGCTTATCTCCTCACCCCTCCACCACAGAGCCGCTTATCTCCTCACCCCTCCACCACAGAGCCCCTTATCTCCTCACCCCTCCACCACACAGAGCCGCTTATCTCCTCACCCCTCCACCACACAGAGCCGCTTATCTCCTCACCCCTCCCACCACACAGACGCTTATCTCCTCACCCCTCCACCACACAGAGCCGCTTATCTCCTCACCCCTTCACCACACAGACGCTTATCTCCTCACCCCTCCACCACACAGAGCCGCTTATCTCCTCACCCTCCACCACACAGACGCTTATCTCCTCACCCCTGCACCACACAGAGCCGCTTATCTCCTCACCCATCCACCACCCAGACGCTTATCTCCTCACCCCTCCACCACACAGAGCCGCTTATCTCCTCACCCCTCCACCACAGAGCCCCTTATCTCCTCACCCCTCCACCACACAGAGCCGCTTATCTCCTCACCCCTCCACCACAGAGCCCTTATCTCCTCACCCCTCCATCACACAGAGCCGCTTATCTCCTCACCCCTCCACCACACAGAGCCGCTTCTCTCCTCACCCCTCCACCACAGACCCGCTTATCTCCTCACCCCTCCACCACACAGACGCTTATCTCCTCACCCCTCCACCACTGAGCCGCTTCTCCCCTCACCCCTCCACCACAGAGCCCCTTATCTCCTCACCCCTCCACCACACAGAGCCGCTTAGCTCTTCACCCCTCCACCACACAGAGCCCCTTCTCTCCTCACCCCTCCACCACTGACCCGCTTCTCTCCTCACCCCTCCACCGCAGAGCCCCATCTCTCCTCACCCCTCCACCGCAGAGCCGCCTCAATACTCTGCTACCCACAGAGCCGCCTCTATACTCTGCTACCCACAGAGCCACCTCTATACTCTGCTACCCACAGAGCCGCCTCTATGCTCTGCTACCCACAGAGCCGCCTCTATGCTCTGCTACCCACAGAGCCGCCTCTATGCTCTGCTACCCACAGAGCCGCCTCTATGCTCTGCTACCCACAGAGCCGCCTCTAGGCTCTGCTACCCACAGAGCCGCCTCTATGCTCTGCTACCCACAGAGCCGCCTCTATGCTCTGCTACCCACAGAGCCGCCTCTATCCTCTGCTACCCACAGAGCCGCCTCTATACTCTGCTACCCACAGAGCCGCCTCTATACTCTGCTACCCACAGAGCCGCCTGTATACTCTCCTACCCACAGAGCCGCCTCTATACTCGGCTACCCACAGAGCCGCCTGTATACTCGGCTACCCACAGAGCCGTCTGTATACTCTGCTACCCACAGAGCCGCCTCTATACTCTGCTACCCACAGAGCCGCCTCTATACTCTGCTACCCACAGAGCCGCCTCTATTCTCTGCTACCCACAGAGCCACCTCTATACTCTGCTACCCACAGAGCCGCCTCTATACTCTGCTACCCACAGAGCCGCCTCTATACTCTGCTACCCACAGAGCCACCTCTATACTCTGCTACCCACAGAGCCGCCTGTATACTCTGCTACCCACAGAGCCGCCTGTATACTCTGCAACCCACAGAGCCGCCTGTATACTCTGCTACCCACAGAGCCGCCTGTATACTCTGCAACCCACAGAGCCGCCTGTATACTCTGCTACCCACAGAGTCGCCTCTATGCTCTGCTACCCACAGCCGCCTCTATACTCTGATACCCACTGACCCACCTGTATGCACACAATTCATTTCACCGCGCTCCCGATGCAATTGTATCGGGCCTTTTTACTAGTTTCTATTAGGGATGGGCGAATCTACTCGCTAGGACTCGTTACTCGGCGAGTAGTAAGGGACTCGCAGGACTCGGTACTCTGCGAGTTTCCCAGTGATTACTCGCACAGTAAACGAGTCCAATGCAAATCAATATCAATCCTAGTTTTGTCACAGACTCTGACAAAACTAGGATTGCCTTTGACTTGCATTGGTCTGATTACTGTGCAAGTAATCGCTGGGAAACTCACAAAGTAACTGCTGTTACTTTGCGAGCCGAGTCCAGCTGTCTTCTCTGTGCAGGCTGCCGCAGCTCCAGAGCCCGCCTGCTCACAGAGATGATGTAGCAGAGCTGCGATTGTTCTCAGTCTGCTCATTCCCTGTGCATAGACATCTATATCTATGCACAGGGGATGTAGCAGAGAGGACATCGCGTTTTGGACTACGTCGGACGGAAGAGGATTTTTTTAATTAAAGATGGAGTCCCTAATGGCTTTTTTTTTTTATTTCTAATAAAAAATTTTCTCTGTGTTGTGTTTTTTTAACCCTTTATTGGAGATTCTTAGTGGCTGGGTCAAACGTGGCCTGACATTAAAAATCTCGGGCTTAATATAACAAAGCTGGTATTAACCCCTTTATTACCCAGCGTGCCACCACCACCAGGGCCGCTGGAAGAGCGGGGTTCAGCGCCAGAGGATGGCGCTTCAATGAACGCGCCATCTTCTGGGGCGGCTGCGGGCTGCAATTTGCAGCGGGGGGTGTCCAGAAAGCTTGGGCATCCCTGCGCTGCGGATTCCAGCCCCCAGCAGCTTAGCTGTACCTGGCTAGACATAGAAATTGCGCGGAGCCCCACACATTTTTTTTTTATTATTTCATGAAATTCATGAAATAATTAAAAAAAAGGGCTCCCCTATATTCTTGTGTCCGGCCAGGTACAAATAGGCACCTGGGGGATGGGGGCAGCCCGTCGCTGCCTGCTGGATCCGGCTGGTTCCAGAAATACGGCGAAGCCCACGTGAAATTTTTTTCTGACAAATCCATAAAACAATGTAAATAAAAGGGACTGCATCTTTATTAACCCCTGGACCATGGGCGAGGGGTTAATAAAGATGCAGTCCCTTTTTTAGGATTGTTTTATTGATTTTTCAGAAAATAATTACATGGTCTTTCTGGAACCAGCCGGATCCAGCAGGCAGCGACGGGCTGCCCCCAACCCCCAGGTGCCTATTTGTACCTGGCCAGACACAAGAATATAGGGGAGCCCTTTTTTTTATTATTTCATGAATTTCATGAAATAATAAAAAAAAAAATGCGTGGGGCTCCGCGCAATTTCTATGTCTAGCCAGGTACAGCTAAGCAGCTGGGGGCTGGAATCCGCAGCGCAGGGATGCCCAAGCTTTCTGGGCACCCCCCGCTGCAAATTGCAGCCCGCAGCCGCCCCAGAAGATGGCGCGTTCATTGAAGCACCATCCTCTGGCGCTGAACCCCGCTCTTCCAGCGGCCCTGGTGGCGGTGGCACGCTGGGTAATAAAGAGGTTAGGGCCAGCTTTGTATTATCAGCTGGCCCTAAGCCTGAAATTTATGGCGGTCACGCCAATATTAGACATGACCGCCATGAATTTCTATTAAATTGTTTTAAAAAAAACACCAACACAGAGAAAATTTTTTATTAGAAATAAAATAAAAAGCCATTAGGGACTCCATCTTATATTAAAAAAATCCTCTTCCGTCGAACGCAGTCCAAAACGCGATGTCCTCTCTGCTACATCCCTGTGCATAGATATAGATGTCTATGCACAGGGAATGAGCAGACTGAGAACAATCTCAGCTCTGCTACATCAGGCAGCAGGCGGGCTCTAGGACCCTGGAGCTGCGGCAGCCTGCACACAGAGCAGACAGCCGGACTCTTATCTGTGCGAGTTTCCCAGCGATTACTTGCACAGTAAACGAGTCCAATGCAAATCAATGGCAAAACTAGGATTGCTTCAGGCTGAAGCTTCCGAGACACATCTGTGATTTGTAAATCGCACACTACTCGCTATTACTCGCTTCCCCATTCATTAACATTGGACTTGCTAGACTCGCAACGAGTAGCGAGTCCCGGGCTCGGACTCGCTAGAGTCAAGCGATTCCGAGTAATTTAGGATTCGCCCATCACTAGTCTCTATACATAATCGGCAATTTAGAGCTTCCGGCCACTGTGCCGCTATGGAGCAAGGGCGCCTGCGCTAAACTGCAGATTATGCCCGCCTACCCCGGAAGCGCCGCCATATTGCGACACCCATGCCGTTGCCTGCCGGCGGCTCCCTGCATGCTCCCGTCACTGCACAACCCCGCACGCTGCTGCCTCCACCACCGCCGCACTTTCTTTACAGCCTCCACGCCCGCCGCCCGCCGGGTAAGCCACATTACACAAGGCCCCACCGCAGCCCGGGGAAGCCCTATTACTGAAGGGGCCGCCGGCACCAGGTAAGTTCTGTGACTGACTGTCTCAATGTTGTTCTTACTGCTTCTGCGTCTTTTGCATATCTTAATCTACAGAGTGTACAGCATAAGCTGTCTAACAATTTCAGGTTTTTGATTATTTGTTTGCAACTGAACGCTCATCGTGGTGTTTAACGTTTTTTGAACTATTTCTGAGCTCCTATTTTTCACCTCTATTTTTTTCCACGTGGGTCCCTAAACTAAAATTAAAAGCAAAGTCGCAGAAAAAAGAATTCATACTCCTCCAAAAAAATCTAAATATAACAAATCAAAGACAACAAGAGTATTTACCCGGGTCACAAATAAAAGATAAAGATAGAGGCAACAAAAGAGCAATTCTTAATTTTGGACTAAAAAAGTATATGTCACTTGCCATAAGGCTGCTTTCACATTCAGACCTTTTTTTCTGCAAGTACCGTATATACTCGTGTATAAGCCGACTCGTGTATAAGCCAACCCCCCTACTTTTGCCCCCAAAACCTGGGAAAACCTATTGACTCGTGTATAAGCTGAGGGTGGACCCCAGCACAGGTATACAGTCCCCCCAGTGGTATACAGCAGCCTCCCCAGTGGTAGTATACAGCAGCCACAGAGGTATATATAGCAGCCCCAGTGGTAGTATACAGCAGCCTCCCCAGTGGTAGTATACAGCAGCCTCCCCAGTGGTAGTATACAGCAGTCTCCCCTGTGGTAGTATACAGCAGTCTCCCCCTGTGGTAGTATACAGCAGTCTCCCCCTGTGGTAGTATACAGCAGTCTCCCCCTGTGGTGGTATACAGCAGCCTCCCCTGTGGTAGTATACAGCAGTCTCCCCCTGTGATAGTATACAGCAGCCTCCCCCTGTGGTAGTATACAGCAGCCCCAGAGGTATATACAGCAGCCCCAGTGGTAGTATACAGCAGCCTCCCCAGTGGTAGTATAAAGCAGTCTCCCCCTGTGGTAGTATACAGCAGCCACAGAGGTATATACAGCAGCCCCTCCCCTATGGTAGTATACAGCAGCCCCCCCCTGTGGGTATACAGCAGTGCCTCCCCCTGTGGTATATACAGCAGCCCCTCCCCTGTGATAGTATACAGCAGCCCCCCCGTGGTAGTATACAGCAGCCCCCCCCTGTGGGTATACAGCAGTGCCTCCCCCTCTGTGGTATATACAGCCCCCCCCATTGCTGCCGCACACCTGTAAAAAGAAGATCTTTCATACTTTTCCTCCTGCTGTCACCGCACGCATCCTCCGCTCTCCTTCTTGCTTGCACCCGGCGTCCATCCATATGACCGCGCACAAATAATGACGTCATTATTTGTGTGCGGTCACGTGGATGGACGCCGGGTGCAAGCAAGAAGGAGAGCGGAGGATGCGCGCGGTGACAGCAGGAGGATAAGTATGAAAGATCTTCTTTTTACAGGTGTGCGGCAGCAACGGGGGGGGGGGCTGTATATACCACAGGGGGGGCACTGCTGTATACTACCACAGGGGGGGCAGAGGAGCGCTGACAGTGCAATGTAATATGCACGGCTCCCCCTGCCGCTGATGGACAGGGGGATGCAGTGCATATTGCATTGCACTAATGAGCGGCCCCATGTGACCGGCCGCTCACTATACAGCCTCCCCCACCTCCTCCGGCCCCCGGACACCGGCCCCACACACTCAGCCGTATAGTGACTCGTGTATAAGCCGAAGGGGGCACTTTTCAGCCCAATTTTTGTGCTGAAAAACTCGGCTTATACACGAGTATATACGGTAACTAGTGTTTTAGAAAAAAATTAATTACTGCGCAATGTAATTCCTGCCATAGAGGCACAACAAATAAGACAGTTTTCGTGCAGTATTAAGCATTAATTAGGTATTCAAATTTACAAAATCGCTTGGCTTTTAGGGGGGCTTCGCTCCCCGAAACCCCCCCGCCGGGGGCTTTGCCCCTCGGAACCCCGCTGGGGGTTGACACCCCCTTTCAGGGGCGGTGTGTGTTTCTTGGACCCCTACCTTGGGAAATTTCTGGGTGCGCCACTGGCGTGGAATACGCACTATGACCAGTATCATTTAATGATGCTGGTCTGAGTGCAATGCGAGTTATTCTCACTTGTGGCTCCCCATTGGTCGGCGCGCCACAAAGGGGTACTGCACCCAGACTAGTGTGTGTGGTATCCCAGTGGCCAGTCGATGGGGAAGTTCGCATGTGGCTTTCATCTAAGCATTCACACACTTATGGCCCCTTTACACGCAGCTACAGGTGACAGGTTTTCCACAGGTAACTTACTGGTTGCAGTGAAATCATGGAGACATAGTTCCATTTGTACACAGCACCAAGATAGAACTATGTCTCCATGATTTCACTGCAACCAGTAAGTTACCTGTGGAAAACCTGTCACCTGTAGCTGCGTGTAAAGGGGCCATTAGAGTCAGGGGGCCAATTAGTTAAACCCATTACCAGGGTAACTGTTCCCGATGGGAAGTTATATAAGTGGGTAGTGAAGAGCGGGAAAGAGAGTAGTAGCAAGGGGCGAAGTCGAGGAGGACCCTTCAAGGGATGCTGAGGGAGGGCACCCAGAAAGAGGGTGACCCAGACAGAAGGGGGAGCCCGAGGGTGTTGGTAACACCTGGCATCAGACCGTCCCAATACCCGGTCTGGGAGGATCGCAGTCCGAATAGTGGAGAACCGGCTCTGAGAGTGGTACAGGAGAGTTCAGCCCTGAGTCGTGGGTCTACAGGCAGATGCGACCCAGTCCAACGCACATCCCCACCAGGATCTCCATCCAGGGTTTGTGCCCCTTCCAAGAGTAACTATCCACTTAGAGAGAGAAGGATAACCTCTAGCAGGCCCATGGGCCTGGTGCAGAATAAGTGGATCACTGCAGGGGCGCGCTAAGGAAGTAGGAGCAGCGCAGAGAAAGTGAGGATAGAGGGCGAAGCTGAAAGAAACACTGTTGAAAGCCACAGAAAGACACCTCATCCACTAATGACTACCCAGGCCAGCTACCCGAGACTGTAAAGCTGATTAATGCCTGACAGTTATCAGTAAACCAGTACAGAGACTCAGCAGTGTGTGGTGTGTTATTCTTTCTTGCTGTAAGAAATCATTCAGACTCTCATCTGCAGAGCTGCCTCCCTGTGCCTGCGACCATGACAACAAGTACTACAACACTGCCCTAGGGGTTCTCCTCCACCTGGGGGGAGCAACTCCATCTGGCTGGCTGCAACAACATCATCCCTGGAGGTCTGAGTGCAGCGCTTGTGCATTCACCAGGTACCGAAGGTGGCATCACGAACATTACGCCTTTATTATCTTACTTTCCACATTTTTCAGCGACCACCAGGGTCACGGATCGGGACACCAGCCACCAGTGACACGTAATCAACACCGGGATCTGAGTTCCTAAGGCCTTGGGGTGGGGCACCCTCGCGGGATTCTTGCATCCGTGTGCCTCCACCCTTACATGTCTATACATAGATTCATAATACAGCAGTGTGCATGAAGTGTAAGTACTACTAATGAAATAAGAAAAAACGGTCACTGCACCAGGTGATCTCACGGGCTCTATTTATAGTCTTTCCAGCCCGTCCCTGGACGCACGTCCAGCCTAGAGAGTCCTTATCTAGATAATGTCACATACCAGCAGGAAGGACAGCGCCACAGGCATGGGTAGTGATGAAAACAAACTTCTTTATTCCATGGTCGTGCAGCAACGTTTCGACCATCCACACGTGGTCTTTATCAAGCTTGATAAAGACCACATGTGAATGGTCGAAATGTTGCTGCATGACCGTGGAATAAAGAAGTTTGTTTTCATCACTACACATGCCTGTGGTGCTGTCCTTCCTGCTCGTAAGTCTACTAATGAGTCATTACATTAGTTGGTGTCCATTTAATTAATGCAAGCATTTTTAATAGGGACCTAGTGCACTAGCTACAATGCCAAGATGAATATATTTATCTAAAAACCTCAAGGGACATGAAAAAATGTATGCTTAATGTGTCTGCAAACAGGTCTTTGAAGAATTTCAAAAGTAGATTTGTGTCTGCTAAGAAATCTGAACTTTAAAGTATGGGCAGTATGGTGGTTCAGTGGTTAGCAATGCAGCACTGGGGTCCTGAGTTAAAATCCTATCAAGGACAACATCTGTAAGGAGCTTGTATGTTCTCCCTGCGTTTGCTTGGGTTTCCTCTCGGTTCTCCACTTTTATGAATTGTGATACCCACCATTTGATTTACTGCATAGTTTGTACTAAATGCAAATTGACATATGTGGAATGTGCTATTAGGAAGATCAAAAAAACGCATTGCAGAGCATCTTAGCAATATTGAAAGTGGTATTGGAGAATATTTTAGCGCTTTTAAACATTTTGTTACCTTTCATAATACAGCTACAATTTTTTTCCTGCTTTTTTCCTATAGAAAAATGTCAGTGACATACAAGGGGAAGAAACTTGGAAAACAAATTGACTTTGAGAGAAAATTTTGGATCTTAACTTTGGACTGCAAATACCCTAAACTTCAAGAATGGCTTGTATTATATATATCAAAAGATGTTTTTTTCTGTACTGAATTATATGTATAATTTTTAATTTTGCTAGATGTATGTATATCTGTGTTTCCTCATGTATTCATGTCTTTGGTATCCACCATATATTTAGGACATCCAGACTGACCACAGAAGTTAACACCTATACAAGGGCATTTTCAGATGACAAAGGTTGAAGAAAATCGACAAAGTTCACTGCAGTTAGCTAGAGAAATAGAAAGTCAAAATGGGGTTAGTGTTTCCAATGACAAAATACAGGACTGCAGATTAATGGCATACAGGGTGTCATTCACGAAGGAAGCCTCTCCTAAAGCCTATGCACAAAAAAGCCCATCTACAATTTGCCAGGGCCCAAGCTAAAAAATATGTAGACTACTAGGACTCTAAACTCTGGAGTGATGACACCAAGAAAAATGTATTTGTAACTCATTCATCCCATGTCTAAAAGAGTTTGTGCTGTCCTTAAAAATTATTGGGGTCATAAAAAATACTAGATGTAGTTGTCTTTCTTGTGGGGTGTATTCATTTTTACATCAACCAATTTGAGTAAAACAGAAGATTTTGTTATGAAAGTGTGGCACCCCTGCGGACTGGTCACCACAGTGATGCTGCATCTACTCCATAGGTGTGGTGTCACCGTTCCCAGGTGAGAGGGGTCACAAACCTGAGACACACAGAACTGTACACAACATCATCCCAAATCAGGGCCAGGGAATTCAGGTGTACTCTGTTCAGAGGGAGGGTCCCATCTTCTGTTCAGGAGGAGGGTTTAGCAGTAGGTTAGAAAAGGAGTCA
>JARQOC010000003.1:461974179-462051631 GCA_033576535.1 Allobates femoralis
GTTCTGCAGCAGCGGTGTCCACTCATAGTCACAAATCATGGGTGGTGTCATGAATAATACTCCCTTTAAGCCACCCTATTCCCAAAAACTCTTTGAAGCTGAACCCAGGGTCACAGAGCCAGGTCTCAAACCCTGTGACTCACCAGAAGCACTGCAGCCTGGTTCAGAGTACCCCACAGCCCTGGGGCACATCACTCATCTTTCACTTAAACACCCATTTGGTAGATGTGGAATACGTTATACAATTTGTTATACTCAGCTTTTGAATCCTTGCACTGAGCTTAACACTGTGTATACATTTTGCTTAGACTGCTCTTAACATTTTGCACATGATGCCGTTCTTTCTTATCACTTTTGGATAGCTAACCTTTCTCTTTATTGGAAAGCATGTTTTGTTTTGTCTTTTTCTTTGACATTTTATTAATACCCTTGCACTGTGCACTTGTCATTATCTGTTTTCCACTTTCAGGGTTATCTTTCAAGGAAAATATTCCACTGCTACTGCCATTATGTGTTGTGATGCTAAAACAGAGTATAGTGATGCAAGACTACTGTAGTTAGAGTGTATTAAATACATTTCTAGTATTACGGTAGTATAGAAGTTTCCAAAGAAAGAATCTGTGACTTGTAAAAGCTTATCTGACAGATCTCCAATGTCTCTCACCTGAGAGCAGCATACTATAGAAGGGTGGAGGGGACACTGAGCCCAGGTATTTTGTTTCCTTTGATTCTTTTAGTACTTTTCACTTAAAAAGCTTTTCTAATAATGCTGCCAGGGCTCATAGCAACCTCATGGGGCTTTCTTCCCCCTTCTCACAAACAGAAATTGACGTCTCATCCTGAACATAAAACCTTAAAGGGAATCTGTCACTTAATCTGAGAGCAAGAGAACCTGATTCCAGCGATGTGTGCTTTATTGGGCTGCTCGGTGTAGTTCTGATAAAATCACTGTTTAATCAGCTGGAGATTACATTAGACGGCTACTTTGCCTACTGCCAGGTAGTCTGGCATATTCATGAGCTCTGTATAACCCAGCCCCCGACACTAATTACAGTGTACACAGAAAGCTGCCAATTAGTGGTGTGGGTGGGGTTATAGAGCTCCACATTCAAATAACCGCTAAATCTGCATCAGAAAAAAATGGGGATTTTATCAAAATTATAGCAAGCAGCCCAAGCAAAAATGTATATGCAGTTAAGTTCAGTGCAGGGCCTAAACAAAGGATGAGATAAATATTCAAAAGCTGGGTGTAAAAAATTGTATGACGTGTTCCATATCCACCTTTAAGATCATATGAATGGAGTTCCTGCAAACCCTTTAGATTCTGAGAAATGACCCTTAACCCCTTCAGCCCCCGGCCTATTTTGACCTTAATGACCAGGCCATTTTTGTCAATTCTGACCAGTGTCCCTTTATGAGGTAATATCTCTGGAACGCTTCAACCGATCCTAGCGATTCTGAGATTGTTTTTTCGTGACATATTGGGCTTCATGTTAGTATTAAATTTAGGTTGATAATTTTTGCGATTATTTGTGAAAAAATTAAAAATTTGGCAAAATTTTTGAAAATTTAGCAATTTTCAAATTATGAATTTTTATTCTGCTAAACCAGAGAGGTATGTGACACAAAATAGTTAATAAATAACATTTCCCACATGTCTACTTTACATCAGCACAATTTTGGAGAAAAAAAAATTTTTTGTTCGGACGTTATAAGGGTTCAAAGTTCATCAACAATTTTTCATTTTTCCAGCAAAATTTACAAAGCCATTTTTTTTAGTGACCACATCACATTTGAAGTCCCTTTGAGGGGTGTACATGACAGAAAACACCCAAAAGTGACACCATTCCAAAAACTGCACCCCTCAAGCTACTCAAAACTACCTTCAAGAAGATTATTAACCCTTCAGGTGCTTCACGGGAACTAAAGCAAAGTGGAAGGAAAAAATGGTCATTTTAATTTTTCCAACAAAAATGTTCTTTTAGCCTCAATTCTTTCATTTTCACATGGGGAACAGGATAAAATGGATCCTAAAAATTGTTGGGCAATTTCTCCTGAGTACATCGATATCTCATATGTGGTCATAAGCCACTCTTTGGGCGCACGGCAGGGCTCAGAAGGGAGGGAGCGCAATTTGACTTTTGGAGCTAATTTTCCATTCAAAAAGTGAAATGGCGCTCCTTCCCTTCTGAGCCCTGCCGTGCGCCCAAAGAGTGGTTTATGACCACATAAGAGATATCGATGTACTCAGGAGAAATTGCCCAACAACTTTTAGGATTCATTTTATCCTGTTCCCCATGTGAAAATGAAAAAATGTAGGCTAAAAGAAAATTTTTGTAGAAAAAAAAGTACTTTTTCATTTTTACGGATGAATTTGTGAAGCACCTGGGTGTTCAAAATGCTCACCACCCATCTAGATAAATTCCCTGGGGGGTCTAGTTTCCAAAATGGGGTCACTTATGGGGGAGCTCCAATGTGTAGGCACACAGGGGCTCTCCAAACGCGACATGGTGTCCGCTAACAATTTGAGCTGATTTTTCAGTCAAATTGTTAGCGGACACCATGTTGCATTTGGAGAGCCCCTGTGTGCCTAAACATTGGAGCTCCCCCACAAGTAACCCCATTTTGGAAACTAGACCCCCCAGGGAACTTATCTAGATGGGTGGTGAGCATTTTGGATACCCCAGTGCTTCACAAATTAATCTGTAAAAATAAAGAAAGAAAATTTTTATGGAAATAAAAGTACTTTTTCATTTTTACAGATGAATTTTTGAAGCACCTGGGGGTTTAAAATGCTCACCACCCATCTAGATAAGTTCCCTGGGGGGTCTAGTTTCCAAAATGGGGTCACGTGTGGGGGAGCTCCAATGTGTAGGCACACAGGGGCTCTCCAAACGCGACATGGTGTCCGCTAACAATTTGAGCTGATCTTTCAGTCAAATTGTTAGCGGACACCATGTTGCGCTTGGAGAGCCCCTGTGTGCCTAAACATTGGAGCTCCCCCACAAGTCACCCCATTTTGGAAACTAGACCCCCCAGGGAACTTATCTAGATGGGTGGTGAGCATTTTGAATGCCCCAGTGCTTCACAAATTAATCTGTAAAAATGAAAAAAGAAAATTTTTATGGAAAAAAAAGTGTTTTTTCATTTTTATGGATGAATTTGTCAAGTACCTGGGGGTTCAAAATGCTCACCACCTATCTAGATAAGTTCCCTGGGGGGTCTAGTTTCCAAAATGGGGTCACTTGTGAGGGAGCTCCAATGTTTAGGCACACAGGGGCTCTCCAAACGCGACATGGTGTCCGCTAACAATTTGACTGAAAAATTAGATTCAATTGTTAGCGGACACCATGTCGCGTTTGGAGAGCCCCTGTGTGCCTAAACATTGGAGATCCCCCACAAGTGACCCCATTTTGGAAACTAGACCCCCCAGGGAACTTATCTAGATGGGTGGTGAGCATTTTGAATGCCCCAGTGCTTCACAAATTAATCTGTAAAAATGAAAAAAGAAAATTTTTATGGAAAAAAAAGTGTTTTTTTCATTTTTACGGATGAATTTGTCAAGCACGTGGGGGTTCAAAATGCCCACCACCTATCTAGATAAGTTCCCTGGGGGGTCTAGTTTCCAAAATGGGGTCACTTGTGAGGGAGCTCCAATGTTTAGGCACACAGGGGCTCTCCAAATGCGACATGGTGTCCGCTAACAATTTGACTGAAAAATTAGCTTCAATTGTTAGCGGACACCATGTCGCGTTTGGAGAGCCCCTGTGTGCCTAAACATTGGAGCTCCCCCACAAGTGACCCCATTTTGGAAACTAGACCCCCCAAGGAATGCATCTAGATGCATAGTGAGCACTTTGAACCCCCAGGTGCTTCACAAATTGATCCGTAAGAAGGAAAAAGTACATTTGTTTTCACACAAATTTTCTTTTTTCATTATTACGGATCAATTTGTGAAGCACCTGGGGGTTCAAAGTGCTCACTATGCATCTAGATATGTTCCTTGGGGGGTCTAGTTTCCAAAATGGGGTCACTTGTGGGGGAGCTCCAATGTTTAGGCACACAGGGGCTCTCCATACGCAACATGGTGTCCGCTAACTATTGGAATCGTTAGCGGACACCATGTCGTGTATGGAGAGCCCCTGTGTGCCTAAACATTGGAGCTCCCCCACAAGTGACCCCATTTTGGAAACTAGACCCCCCAAGGAATGCATCTAGATGCATAGTGAGCACTTTGAACCCCCAGGTGCTTCACAAATTGATCCGTAAGAAGGAAAAAGTACATTTGTTTTCACACAAATTTTCTTTTTTCATTATTACGGATCAATTTGTGAAGCACCTGGGGGTTCAAAGTGCTCACTATCCATCTAGATATGTTCCTTGGGGGGTCTAGTTTCCAAAATGGGGTCACTTGTGGGGGAGCTCCAATGTTTAGGCACACAGGGGCTCTCCATACACAACATGGTGTCCGCTAACTATTGGAATCGTTAGTGGACACCATGTCGTGTATGGAGCCCCTGTGTGCCTAAACATTGGAGCTCCCGCACAAGTGACCCCATTTTGGAAACTAGACCCCCCAAGGAATGCATCTAGATGCATAGTGAACACTTTGAACCCCAAGGTGCTTCACAAATTGATTCGTAATAAGGAAAAAGTACATTTGTTTTCACACAAATTTTCTTTTTTCATTTTTACGGATCAATTTGTGAAGCACCTGGGGGTTCAAAGTGTTCACTATGCATCTAAATACAGCGACGCCCATTTTTATTTTTTTTCTAGGACTAATTCCAGAAAAAAAATGGCGTAGGGCTCCGCCATATTTTTGGTCCAGCCAGGTACAACTTGGCAGCTACGGACTGCCAGCAACCCCCAGCTGCCTCATTGTACCTGGCTGGCAACCAAAAATAGAGCAAAGCCCATTTTTATTTTTTTTTCTAGGACTAATTCTAGAAAAAAATGGCGTGGGGCTCCGCCATATTTTTGGTCCAGCCAGGTACAACTTGGCAGCTACAGACTGCCACCAACCCCCAGCTGCCTCGTTGTACCTGGCTAGCCACCAAAAATACAGCAAAGCCCTTTTTTTTTCTTCTAGAACTAATTCTAGAAAAAAAAATGACATGGGGCTCCGCCATATTTTTGATCCAGCCAGGTACAACTAGGCAGCTGGGGGCTGGAATCCGCAGCATGGAGAGGCCCAAGCGTTTTGGGCCCCCCATGCTGCGAATTGCAGCCCGCAGCCGCCCCAGAAAATGGCGCATTCATTGAAGCGCCATTTTCTGGCGCTGTACCCATGCTCTTCCAGTTGCCCTGGTGCCGGTGGCAAACTGGGTAATAAAGGGGTTAATGCCAGCTTTTTATTGTCAGCTGGCACTAAGCCTGAGATTCATAATATAGGGCCAATGTTAGACCCGCCATTAGGAATCTCTGGTAAATAGTCAGAAAATACACCACACAGAGAAAAATCTTTTTATTTGAAAAAAAAACACAAACAAAATTCGGACTCCATCTTTATTATAAAGATCCGACGTAGTCCACAACGAAGGTCCCACGACGCTCGATCGCCTCCGACGTAGTCCACAACGAAGGTCCCACGACGCTCGATCGCCTCTGGTCAATCCAGAGACTGCAGCAAGGGATGAAGTGTCCTCTTCCTACAGTCTCTGGGGTCAGAGTTATGGTGCACTGTATGACAATGACCTGTCATACAGTGCACCATGACTATGATCCCAGAGACTACAACAAGAGGACACCTGATCCCTTGTTGCACCCATCCATCCACCTATGCACCCATCATCCACGCACACGTCTATGCACACACACGTCTATGCACACACACATCTATGCACGCACACGTCCACACACATGTCCACACACGCACACGTCTACGCACACATCCATCTATGCACACATCCACGCACGCACACGTCTATGCACACACACATCTATGCACGCACACGTCCACACACATGTCCACACACGCACACGTCTACGCACGCACACGTCTACGCACACTCACGTCTACGCACACTCACGTCCACGCACGCTCATGTACGCTCACGTCCACGCATGCACCCCCTATCCATTCACCCACCATCAATTCATTCATACATACATACATACATACATACACATACATACATACATACACATACATACATACAAACATACACATACATACATACATACATACAGATACATACACATACATAGATACATACATAGATACATACACATACATACATACATACATACATACAGATACATACACATACATACATACATAGATACATACATAGATACACACACATACATACACAGAAGGACATACATACATACATACACATACATACATAGATACATACACACACATACATACATACATGCATAGATACATACATGCATAGATACATACATGCATACATACATACATACATGCATACATACACATACATACACAGAAGGACATACATACATATATAGACACATACACATACATACATAGATACATACACACACATACATACATACATGCATAGATACATACATGCATAGATACATACATGCATACATACATACATACATGCATACATACACATACATACATACATACTTACCTCCCTCGTTCCACCGATGAGCAGGAGGAGGCCGGGAGAGGAGGCGGGGCCACAGACCGGCGGGCCGGGCAGAGAAGGAGGAGCTGCAGCAGCGGCGGCGGCGGCAGGGCGGCCACAGCGGCGGGTGCACCGAAGTGTGCAGCCCGCCGCAGGAGGTGAGGGGGGGCCAGGCACAGGGCCCGGAGGTGGGGGCAGCCTGGGGGGAGCACTGGACCAGGGGACCAGGCAGTGTTGCTGGCGGGCGCACGTGGGTGCAGCCCGCCGGCAGATACATTCTAATAGAGGGGGGCGGGCGGGCTGGGGGGAACGGGGGGGCCCCCTGGACAGTCCTGGTGCTGGAGGGGGCTGTGGAGGGGTGGGCACTTGCCGATCCGCCCCTCCAGATCTGATTGGAGAGCTCCAATCAGATCTGGAGGGGTGAATCCCTATGATTTCCTCCGATCGGCAGTTTCACTTTTACACTGCCGATCGGAGGGGGTCCTGGGCATGGGGGGGTTAATCCACCCCCTGTGGGGTCATCTACAGGTTGTCACAGAGCAGCAGCATCTGTGACACCTGAGCGACCCCACTCACAGGAGCTGCAGCAGCTCAAATCTGCCAGGACGTTGTGCAACGTCCTGGGTCGTTAACAGGCAGAAACACAGGACGTTGCACAACGTCCTAGGTCGTTAAGGGGTTAAAGGGAACCAACCACCCCAAATGACCCCCTGGACTGTTAATATGTGTTCCTACACCCAGCACACACATTTGGGGCAATCGTTTTTGCTAAAAAAACTGTTTAGTAGAAGCTAAGATATAGCTCTATAAACTTTAATAAATTCAGCCGAATGGGTGTTACCTAGCTTGTCCTCCTGCAGTGTTCCATGTGCCTGTCAGCCTCCTCTTCCCCCCTCCCTTCAGTGAAGCCCTGCCCTTTCAGCCTCTCAGGTTTCAGCCTTTCAACTGATCCTATACCCAGAAACTGACCCCCCCGTATCTTTAGACCTGTCCCTGCACCCCTTCTTATCATTCCTAGCCATCCCTTTTGCAGAAAAAATCGCTTTTGTAAAGTAAGAGAAAAGGTTACAATACTTATTCCTGTGTGAGTTCTCTCTTTCTGTGCAAGCCGAAAATGCCCCACCTGTCTGCTGCTGCCTGGTAAATTATGCACGCCCCTCTCACCTTCTAAGAGCCTGACCGCGTCATGAAAGGGGCGGGGCTAAATCGCGCCATGCCGGAGCCCCGCCCTCTTTCATGACGCGATTTAGCCCCGCCCCTTTCATGACGCGGTCAGGCTCTTAGAAGCAGAGAGGGGCGTGCATAATTACCAGGCAGCAGCAGACAGGCGGGGCATTTTCGGCTTGCACAGAAAGAGAGAACTCACACAGGAATAAGTATTGTAACCTTTTCTCTTACTTTACAAAAGCGATTTTTTCTGCAAAAGGGATGGCTAGGAATGGTAAGAAGGGGTGCAGGGACAGGTCTAAAGATACGGGGGGGTCAGTTTCTGGGTTTAGGATCATTTGAAAGGCTGAAACCTGAGAGGCTGAAACTTCATAAAGCTATATCTTAGCTTCTACTAAACAGTTTTTTTAGCAAAAACGATTGCCCCAAATGTGTGTGCTGGGTGTAGGGACACATATTAACAGTCCGGGGGGGTCATTTGGGGTGGTTGGTTCCCTTTAATACCTTAGAAAAAGAGTATTACATTAGTCCAGCACATATACAAATTATGCGGTCCGGTTTGATGGGTGTCTCCAGAATGTGATCAGCGCTGCTGCCCCACTCTTTGTAAACACCGCCGCTTCTAAGGCTAGGGTCACACATCTAGACCATAGATCTTACTGTATGAGGTTTCAGGACCTCGGACAGTGCACATACTATAGCAATAGCTATAATATGCGCGCTGCTCTCAGAGGAGCCCGGCACTTTCATTGATATAACTGTACACCAGCTGACTGGAGTTGGCTGCTGTACTTAAGTGCTGAAAGCATTATATGCCCACCTGAGTGGTGGAAGGTCTCTAGGGGGAGTGGGCACCCCCTAGAGACAATATAGGAACATTTATTAATAAAATTAACTGTTTAAACAAACACAGAACAGTTTGATAATTCCTGCGGCAGCAGGGATGAGCAAACTATCCGGTAACTGGATTGCTCAGGATTACACATCCTGAGCAATCCGGTTACTGGATTGCGGCTTCAGCAATCCGGTTCCTGGATTGCTGGATGTCAGAAGCCAATTGCGTTCACTGCATCCGGATCTGGAAGCGGTGAATGCAATTAGATTTTTAAGTGTGACCCTAGCCTAACTGCATGCAAGCAAATTATGTATCTACGTCATCCACACAGTGCCTCAAGTCTCGCGCCTGCACAGTGGAATCAGAGTCCTCAGCAGGCACGCCTGTGACTTATTGTACAGCCAGTAATTCCACTGCACAGGCATGAGACTTCAGGCATCGTGTGAATGATGTTATCTGCTTACATGCAATTAGAAGAGTCAGCTTTTGAAGGGAGCAGAGCAGCGCTAATGACAACCTGGAGATAACTATAGGACCATCAATGTATGTTGGGTTGTACACTGTAGCCAGTCTATAAGGCTGTGTGCTGGTGTGCTGTACCTTGTTGCTGCTAGAAGGTTACAGGGGGATTACTGTTCTATGTCCCCCTTACAATATAATATATATAAAAAAAAGTATAATATAAACTATAGGACCAGACTGCACAATTTGCATACAAGAATAAGGCTAGGGTAAGAATAGTGTCAGCCTTTTGGCTGATGGATCCGTGTAAAACTTAGAATTCTGCAGCCTGAGCGCAAGCGTTAAAGTGCTGTAGCACTGTGTTCAGGCTGCCTATATATCCCTATGGTTACCGGTCTCCCAGCGCAGGCGGCTGGTTCACACAGAAGTCCTGGATATGTGCTATTTCTGAGCCCACAGGAAACGCAGTTTGCTAGTTTGACCCTAGCCTAAGTCTCTTTTTCAGAGGTATGCAAGGCAATGTCTGGAGATTTAAAGGGGTTACAGAAAACCGGGTGGAACCTGATTAGGGAAAAAAACTGCAGTGTGAAACAAGTCTAAGTCATATTAAAAGGCTTGTTAAAGGATAAATTATGACTTTTAGGATTGCTACCTTTATTAGGTGGCATTAGAGATTTTCACTTTCTCACTGAAGTGACAATTTGCATATGCAATTTCCCAGAGGAGCATTTTGGCTTTAAGTGTCCTCAATGTCGGCTGGCAGAGTACACTCCATGATAAGAATAGCTATTCCCCCAGACTTCGTCTTAGCCTCTCATACAGCCAGATCAGCATTCGCACACACTGCATTGATGAGGGGCAGTCACCCTGAAACACAGCATCTGCAGTTTGGGGTTCTGATATGGCACAAATCCTAAGTCATATTAAAAGGCTTGTTAAAGGATCAATTATGACTTTTAGGATTGCTACCTTTATTAAGTGGCATTAGAGTTTTCCACTTCCTCACTGAAGAGACAATTTACATGTGCTATTGCAAAAGATAAAAATTTACCTACCCAAAATTTCAATTTCCTGGAGCCCGAAGGCAGCCCAGTATGGGTTAAGCCCTTAACTCCTAGTCAGAACAGAAGACATGTTAAATAGCAATACCAAATAATTAACCAATTGATACCTCCTGTGTCCCCCTGCCCCTTCCCTATAAAGGGGGGGACACCACACAACACGTATAATTTCCAAGCAATAAGTCTGTGCTGCCTAAGGACTCTAGGAAATAAAAGTTCGGGTGAGTAGATTTTTAACTTTTCTGATCATCCTATGGCAGCACAGTATGGGACTTAGCAAGCCATACCCCACTTAGGGTCAGGTTTTTGATGCCTGTTGAAGTACTCCTTTGTCGAAGGCAGAGCCCGAAGAGGGTGAGATGTCTAGCTGGTAATGCTTCATGAAAGTAGAGGAAAATTACTATGTTGCAGCTCTGCAGATATGATCCAGTAGAACGTGTGCCCTTTCAGCTCATGAGACAGATGGAGCACGAGTAGATGAGCTCTAACTGACAATGATGGTTTCAGTTGATTTGTAACATAGTTTTCGCAGAATACAGGCCGGATCCATCTAGCTAGAGTGCTCTTGTTAGCTTTTCAACTGTGATTCGGCCCTGTAAACTGACAAAACAGATTTTCATCCTTCCGGAACGTGAGAGTGTTCTGGACATAGATTAGGACCATCCTCCGTACCTCCAATAAGGTGAGACCTTGTTCATTAGCATCGTCACGGCGTCACGGAGCACTGGAAGAATAACCTCTTGGATGATGTTCAATGCAGAACCCTCTTTTTGGCAAGAGCGCTGGCATGAGTCTCAGGGCTATGTGATCCAACGCAATGTGGAGATATGGTTCTCTGGAAGACAATGCCTGGAATTCTTCAATTCTCCTAGCTGATATAAGTACTACCAGGGACAGAGTCTTCCAGGAGATGTGCTTTATCGAAACCTGCTCTGCTGGCTCAAATAGAGAACCTTGAAGAGCTTTAAAAAGAAGTGAGACACGTAGAAGAAGCCCAAGAAGGGACAGCACTGACAATGCAGCCACTGAAAACCACAAGGGCACAGGAAACGTTAAGACCCTACAGGTTGAGGTCAGAGATTCAACTAGACGGAGGCCCAGACAAAAATGCGACACAGAGAGAACAAAGAACACCAATGACAAGATGGAGCAAGAAAACAGGACAGGGAAAATGAGCAGGATATAACAAACCCAATGTGAGGCAACTACGGTTGATTTCCCCACCCCCATTTTTTTTCTCTCTTCCTCTTCTACCTCTTTGCAGGTACTATTCTACATTCTGACACCGTGGATCTTGGGCCCGACAGTGAATTATACATCTATTACCATACACCAAATACTGCTGACATACGCAGCACCCCAGTAGGTGATTGGAACACGTGGACAACAAAACTGTCTCTGAGTGTGAAACCACTGCCACTTTCCCTGTCTTACGTCTTTCACATTATGTTGTGCAGGAAGCAACGCTGATGTCTCCTGCCCACAACATGCAGTTGCACATACACAACAAACACTGAGCAATCATGTTAACTATTTTGTCCCAGTTCAGTTTTCCCTCTTCAGCTTTTATGTGTAGTTCCATATTGTCACTTGGATAGAGAATACATATTCGATAGCAGTTAACAGTGACCATTGCTGGCTTAAGAACATGCCTGGGTTGTCCCGGGGCTGAAATGAGATGACTGTCTCTCTTTCCCTAAATCGTTGTTGCCCAAAATTTTGTCC
The DNA here is from genome assembly GCA_033576535.1 of Allobates femoralis. Classification (NCBI taxonomy): domain Eukaryota; kingdom Metazoa; phylum Chordata; class Amphibia; order Anura; family Aromobatidae; genus Allobates; species Allobates femoralis. The sequence goes on from JARQOC010000003.1 coordinate 461,986,041, forward strand.
AAAATTTTGGTGTTATTGTATTCTCCATTTTCAGGCCATTTCTTCTAGGCCTGAGAAATAGGGGTAATATACTCTGCAGAAAAAAACTTACCATCAGTAGCCAGATACAAAACCAACACTGTACTTAGCAGGTTGCAGTCTGCACATCATTGCACATACCCCCCATCGATGCACATACCCCCTGGATCGCACCGTGTGACACGGCAATAGCGATGTTGGCGGCAATCCAGCCTATACCACAGCATTGCTGTGGATCGCTCGCTGGGTTGATCCCAGCCCAGCAAACGATGGCTCTGCCCACATAGCTGCAGCATCACCGGCAACATCTTGCCGTGTGACAGCTGGTATGCGATGTCGGAAGTGACCGCGCACCCGCAGCATCGCTTCCGACATCGCAGGCAATATTGACGCGTGTGACGGGGCCTTAACAGAAAAACATGTAGGGTTTTGTGACAAGTGTCTTATCTGACACCCGAGCTTGAGATTAAGATAGCAGAGCTCTGCTTTACAATATCATCCATGTGACTGCAGCTTGTTTCTGTGAGCCAAAAAGTAAATGAAGAGCAGGAGCCCACCTATCTGTGCTGTGCTGTCTATGGAATAAATCACTACAGTTTTTCTCCTATCCATAGCAAACAGTTGACTGTAAGTTATGGATAGAACATGAAGAGGGGAGAGCTTGTGAGAATATAGGATGCAAGTCACTTAATTGCTAGAAATGGTGTTATTCTTCATTACCTCACATGGGCACCTTATCCTGAGAAGCTAGTTGGAAGCACAGTTACTTTTTAATCTTTTATTTGTATACAATTTTGCAACTAACATGGTGACCTTTGATTACAAAAATCTAATTTATTTCTTATAAAATAATTTCACATTAATAAACTAAGCTAACTTATACATCTATTATTATTATTATGTAAGAATGGTCAGATTGTAAAGTCATGGCCAAAAGTTTTGAGAATGACACCAAAATTATATTTTCACATGATCTGCTGCCCTCTGGTTTTTATTTGTGTTTGTCTGATGTGTATATCACATACAGAAATATAATTGCAATCATATTATGAGTACCAAAAGGTTATATTGACAGTTAGAATGAGTTAATGCAGCAAGTCAATATTTGCAGTGTTGAGCCTTCTTCTTCAGGACCTCTGCAATTCTCCCTGGCATGCTCTCAATCAACTTCTGGACCAAATCCTGACTGATAGCAGTCCATTGTTGCAAAATCAATGCTTGCATTTTGGCAGAATTTGTTGGTTTTTGTTTGTCCACCCGTCTCTTGATGATTGACCACAAGTTCTCAATGGGATTAAGATCTGGGGAGTTTCCAGGCCATGGACCCAAAATCTCTATGTTTTGTTCCCTGAGCCATTTAGTTATCGCCTTTCCTTTATGGCAAGGTGCTTCATCATGCTGGAAAAGGCATTGTTGGGCGCCAAACTGCTCTTGGACGGTTGGGAGAAGTTGCTCTTGGAGGACATTCTGGTACCATTCTTTATTCATGGCTGTGTTTTTAGGCAAGACTGTGAGTGAGCCGATTCCCTTGGCTGAGAAGCAACCCCACACATAAATGGTTTCAGGATGCTTTACAGTTGGCATGAGACAAGACTGGTGGTAGCACTCACCTCTTCTTCTCCGAATAAGCTGTTTTCCAGATGTCCCAAACAATCAAAAAGGGGATTCATCAGAGAAAATGACTTTACCCCAGTCCTCAGCAATCCACTCCCTGTACCTTTTGCAGAATATCAGTCAGTCCCTGATGTTTTTTCTGGAGAGAAGTGGCTCCTTTGCTGCCCTCCTTGAAACCAGGCCTTGCTCAAAGAGTCTCCGCCTCACAGTGCGTGCACAAGCACCCACACCAGCCTGCTGCCATTCCTGAGCAAGCTCGGCACTGCTGGTAGTCCGATCGCGCAGCTGAAACAGTTTTAAGATACGGTCCTGGCGCTTGCTGGTCTTTCTTGGGCGCCCTGGAGCCTTTTTGACAACAATGGAAGCTCTCTCCTTGAAGTTCTTGATGATGCGATAGATTGTTGACTGAGGTGCAATCTTTCTAGCTGCGATACTCTTCCCTGTTAGGCCATTTTTGTGCAGTGCAATGATGGCTGCACGTGATTCTTTAGAGATAACCATGGTTAACTGAAGAGGAGCAATGATACCAAGCACCAGCCTCATTTTAATGGGTCCAGTGGTGTCATTCTTACTTAATCATGACTGATTGTTCACCAGCCCTGTCCTCATCAACACCCACACCTGTGTTAATGGAACAATCACTAAAACGATGTTAGCTGCTCCTTTTAAGGCAGGACTGCAAAGATGTTGAAATGTGTTTTGGGGGTTAAAGTTCATTTTCTAGGCAAATATTGACTTTGCAAGTAATTGCTGTTAAGCTGATCACTCTTTATGACATTCTGGAGTATATGCAAATTGGCAGTAGAAAAACTGAGGCAGTAGACTTTGTTAACATTAATATTTGTATCATTCTCAAAACTTTTGGCCATGACTGTATGCAGTTGTTATTAAATAATGAAAAGGACTCTGTCAGGTCATTTTTCAGTATGATACTAATAGTACCCTTGAATAGTGCCTGGGCAACCATTTCAGAATATATAAAAATTGTCACTGTACCCTTTGTAGTTCTATAAGCATCTTCACACTCAGCAGGCAGCTGCTTCACTAGTCCAGTCCATTACTTTTACTGCTGAATAGTCTGCAGAATGTAAATGTTCATTTATTTTTAACTCCTGCCCAGGCAGATATTCCCTACCTCCCCCCTGTGGTCTGTGTCTCACTTTCATTTTCTTTTTCCTGTGTTGCTTCTGAGGAGAAAGGGGAGGGAGAAACTGCAGGCACATACACAAGCTGTCACATATCAGATAAGGTAATCTCCATCTGTGGCTCTGAACACAATTCATGCTGACTGTGAGAGATTCTATGTGTTTATCTGAACATTTGTTTTGCTGCATACAAGTAAGGCAGATAGAAGAAACAGCACCCCATGTGAGTGATTTCTGCTGAATATAAGTGCAGTGATGTCACTATATAAATATTAATTCCTTGTGGACTGTGCAGCAGAGAACTAAGTGATCACTCACTGTGATTGACAGATGAAATGAATCTCTCTATTTGCAGTTTACAGAGGATAGGGGGAATATAAATAAAAATGCATGAAAAGAAAGAACTTTACTAGAGAAATTAGAAAATTATATACATATATTATATATAGATATTATACATATCTATTTGTGACCTAACAGATTTCCTTTAACTGGTTTCTTATTTTTGAAAAAGGAGTTTCCTTAATTCTTATTATATCTATACAAACAAAAGATTACACTGGGGAACAATTTGAAAAAAATTTCTGTTGCGTTAGGTTTTTGAGCTGATTTATACTAAAATTGGCATGCTGATTCCAAAAATGTAGTCAGTATTTTCTAGCACGTCAAGTTTTTCCTCCACAACTTACCTGCAAAGAGATGCACAATTGCACTGATATCTGTAATAAGAATTGTTATCTGATTACAATTCGACTCATATAGAGCTATATGATATATGATAGTGTTAAAAAATATATTTGTCATGCCTATTTCTTATATATTTCATTTTTTGTTCATATTTGTACTATTTAAAAAAAAAACAACACTTTTTAGGTACAGTAGTTTACATATTTTTGAGAAGACAAAAATCCTACAGTTCAAAAACTTGACGTGATAGAGAAAAACTGAGATCATTTCTGGAGTCAGCATCCAAAAATTAATTAAGAACAGTTGTCAGACCTAACTCCTAAAAAATTGTGTTCCCCAGTGTTATCAATTCAAAATTTAAAAAAAATGCTATTTAATGCTTTGTTACTCTTTTCTGTTTCTAGTATAATTCTTCTAAATACTATATCAAGGGAGCAAGGAAGGGATTGCAAACAAGAGATGGACCCAATGTAAAGGAATATCATTAACATGAACCCCGGTATTCTTATGCAGTGATATGGCAAGGAAATAATGAATTTATAATCACAAGTATATGTTTACTATTTTTATATCTAAGGTGTCAGCAGATCCAGTCACAGCTCTAAAGGGATATTCAGGTAAAAAAACATAATCACCTATTCATTAGGTTAGGTGATAATATTTAGATCTCCTCCATACATCTTTGACATGGTCTCCCGGTACTTACATACACGCAACCTTCCATCATCTCATGATCTCCTTTTCTACTCCCTTTTTATCTCTTCTTCCCACAACCGCACACAAGATTTCTCCCGTGCTTCCCCTACACTCTGTAACTCTCTACCTCAACACATGAGACTCTCGCCCACTGTGGAAATCTTCAAAAGGAACCTGAAGAGTAGACCCACCTCTGCCAACAAGCCTACAACCTGTAGCGATCCTTAAGGCCACGTTACACACACAGATATATTGGTCACAGATCTCTGGTTGCAGTGAAATCATGGACACATTGTTCCATTGTACACAGCCACAAAATGGAGCAATGTGTCCATGATTTCACTGAACAGATATCTGTGTGTGTAACGTGGTCTTTAGTCTACTGAACCACGGCATGACCAGCTCAACCCTCTCCTAGTGTATCATCACTCATCCCTTGTAGACTGTGAGCCCTCGCGTGCAGGGTCCTCTCTCCTTCTGTTCTTGTGTGTGCCCTGTATTGCGCATACTTTTTGTACTTGTCTATGTATGCCCCTTTCCACATGTAAAGTGCCATGGTAACTAGAATAATGAATAATAATAATAATAATAATAATAATAATAAATCCAATGAGACTCTTACTGATCACCAGAATGGAGCTCCAGTGACAGGCTAGGTTGGTTACTTGTGTTGTTTCTTGCTTTCTGATATTTATTTATTTTCTTGAAGTGAATCTGTTAGCAGGTTTTACCTTCCTTATCTGGGAGCAGCATGATGTGTGCAAAGAAGGCCTGATTCCAATTATGTATCACTTAGGGTACCATCATACTTGTCAACGCTCCAGCGATCCTGAGAATGATACGACCTGGTGGGGATCGCTAGTGCGTCGCTACTTGGTCGCTGGTGAGATGTCAAACAGTCAGATCTCACCAGCGATGCAGCAACGATACAGCGGTCATTCCTGTCATTCTCGAGCATAGTACTGAGATCGTTGGTCGTTGTCCCTGTCAAACACAGCGATGCACGCTGCCCAGCGGGAGCGCGACGACCAAAAAATGGTCCAGAACAGTTTGTAAAGATCAGCGATCCCACAGCAGGGGCCTGGTCGCTGCTACGTGTCAAACGAAGCAAGATCGCTGCTGAGGTCGTTGTTGCGTCACCAAACTTGTGACTCAGCAGCAATCTCGCTAGCGATCTCGCTTAGTGTGACGGGGGCTTTAGATTACTGGGTGCAGTAGTTCTGACACAATCAAAGATTATAGATTTAGCATTCAACAGAGCTCAAAGAGCTGCCCCTGAATACACCAGGCTCTGTAAAGAAAGTATTTCAAGCGGCGTCACATGTTTCAACCAAGGCTGCGATGTCGGAAGCGAGTCACACTCCGAGTCACACTGTGGTATATGTGTGAGCCTCACGTCACTATTAAACTATAAGTCTATGGAGCAGGGGGTGGGAAGCCTTTTTCCTGCATGGGCTATCTGGAAATTTCTACGATCATTTGGGGGCTGCACAAAATTACCAACCTGAAAATGATCCTGCTATATATGGTCAAATAATTAATTAACTGTACACCTGTGATATTGAGCATGTTGCTTCTCACAACTGCTATTCCGGGTTTGCATTGGTATAGAGCAGGGGTCTCAAACTTCAGGCCTCGAGGACCGCACACAGTCCAGGTTTTCAGGATTTCCTTAGTATTTGACAGTTAGTCATTTGATTACCAACTATCAAATACTAAGGAAATCCTGAAAACCTGCACTGTGTGCATCCCTCGAGGCCTGGAGTTTGCGACCCCTGGTCTAGAGCATAATCAACTCTTTATTTTGGGGTCATATGCATCACAGGAGATGTTGGCGGGCAGATACATCACTAGGGAGGGCTGGGGGCAGGGACATCACTGGGAAGGACTGAGGTTCAGAGACATCACTAGGGAGGGCAGGGGGCAGAGACATCACTGGGGAGGACTGGGAAACAAAGTCATTACTCTGGAGACTGGAGACAGAGACATCACTGGGGAGGCTGGGGAAAGAGCTATTATTGGGGAGGCTAGGGCTGGGGAAAGAGACATCACTGTGGAATATGTGGCTGGGGACAGAGACATCACTAGGGAGTCTGAGGCTGGGGACAGAGACATCAATAGGGAGGGTGAGGCTGGGGACAGACATAACTGAGGAGGCTAGGGACAGACATCACTGGGAACGCTATGAATAGACATAGCTGGGGAGGCTTAGAACAGAGACATACCTTGGGAAACTGATACTGGGTTTAGACACATCACTGCCAGGGAGGCTGAGGCTGTGGAGAGACATCAGTACCGGGGAGACTGAGACAGGGACAGACATCACTACCAGGGAGGTTGAGGCTGGGGACCAACCACACTGCCAGGGAGGCTGGGGACAGACATCACTACCAGGGAGGCTGATGCTATGGACAAATATCACTTGCTGGGAAGGCTGAGGCTGAGGACAGACATTACTTTCCACAGAGGTTTGTGCTGCCGTTGTTTTTCTCCGTGGGACAGAGAGCACCTTGCAACACGGGGATGTAATCCTTCAATGCATGCAGCATTTAATAGTGAACTCTGCATGCATGCAGTGTAAGTGGGGGTTCAAAGGACTGTCAGCCAGGAAATCACAGCTGTTGACCTGAACATTCTGGTCACCGGGAATCTGCCTGGGTCTGCAGAAGAAGTCATACCTATGCGACATGAGGGTCAGACGTTCCCCATCTATTGTAAAAATGACTTCTGACTTACATATAGAGCCCAGTGCGATTCAGAGAACCGGACCTTCAATCACATGAATTAGCAAATGATCGAAGCGCTGTTGGACACCGGAAAATACAGCAATCGGTGGATATATTAATATGCCTACATTACAATAAATATATACTCACAAAGGTTTAGCCCATAAAAAATTTAAAGGGAGTGGTTCTCTAATCCAGCTGCAATTTTTTTTTCTACCTAATCACTCCGGACTGCTGCAATTTAACTTTATTATTGTAGATTGTAGCTTTCTGGTCCACAGTGCAAGGAAATAGTATGCATTAGTGATGAGATGTCAAATCTGTACTTTTATATTTATTAACAAGTGGACTGAAAATCAATTCTACACAGGGGTATAAGTTATTTTTCTTCAGTATATGAATGAACAGGGGTGTAATTACAACAGACAGGTGCAGGGGTTGCAATCGCACCCGGGCCTTAGAGCCCAAGGGGCCCCAAAATTTCCTTTAGCCTATAGAAAAAGACTAAAGATTTGCAATAACTGGGGGCCCCGTTGGAGCTTTCGCATCGGGGCCCATGATCTTTAAGTTACGCCAGTGGGCATGAATAATAGGGAACAATAAATTGCATCCAACTGCACAACAACAGAAAACAAAGTAGACATTAAATTTACCGTCCCTTTAACTGGTAAATAAAGATATATGGCAATTTCTCCAGAGTCGTCAGTCATAAGTAGGTCAATGTAAAGCCTGTAGTGTTTGCATGGCTACCAGGATGCTAACCAATGACACAGCAAGAAACGCTTCTTTGCTTATGTACAATTTAAGCTTCCTGCTCATCGCAGGGTTTTCTGCTGCTTCAGTAGTCACGGGATCCATAGCACTCACAGTTGGAGTAGCACATGCACGACTAATTGCACCTTCTCGGCACAAGTCACTGTTAATTGTCCTATATGTTGAACTTGGTACCTATTCAATCATTACTCTTTTAATAAGCTGTGTTCTCGATGGTGAAAGGCTTCAGAGCAACCAGTGACTCAGATATGTCATCCATGTTCTCCATACAGTCAGGGACAGCAGTTGCCCCCGCGTCTTGTGGAAATAATATACTCTGTGCAGCATAATGATAGTGATTAATACAATATACGCATCTAAATCCCTTAAGCTTCCAGTAATATATAATTATACCACAAATAAAAGTTATTTGTATAAGGCTTATTAGGATTGTATCTTTGTTAAATTATTTCTCTGTAAAATATCATCAGAACTGGTGATCCTCCTCTCCTTAGAAAAAGAAATTACCAGGTGAAATTGCAACTCATTTTCCATAATATATATTAGACGTTAATTGTGTACATCAATACACATTATTGCTTAGCAGCAATAACAATATGTCAAAGTCAAGTCAGTATAAATCTGTCACTTCACAAAGGTGCTAGGAGACGAGATGCCTTGTGTATGAAGTGTTAGACCATAAATGTTTATTCACTAGGGAGTTTAGGACTGAAGGGATCAATATTACTCGTATTTTGTTAGACATCTGAATGTTCCATTTTAAAATTATTACAAAGCTCTACCAATAAACCACATCTACAGCTCTTATGAATCATCAATAATGAAATGTTCTACACCAGTCTTTATGCTCAATATTTTTTTAGTAATAACAATAATGATAATATTGCAGAATTAAGAAAGAAGCTATGATCAAAAGACCACACAAAAATAAACTATAAACTTGTAGAAATGTTTGTGCAAAAGAGGTGTCCTCAGGTTGAGACCCCTCAGCAAAGCAAGTTCCCATGCGTACTTCAAGCTTCAGGCTATTCAATATCAAGGTAGAAGAAAGGAAAGAAGCAGGAGAGCTGAAGAAAGAAAGATAAGTAAAGAAGGGAGAGGGAGTACGGTAAGGAAAGTAAAAAGCAAACCAGAGGAGTGGAGTAATAATGTCATGTCGCGTTCAGGGTGCGGACGAGAATGTATGATTTGTATGCAAGCATACGCATGCGTATAAATCACACATTGAAGTCTATCAGTGTGCACGCCCATTCGCAGCCAAGCACGTCCCATGATAAACATAGGAATGGGCGGTGCTTGCGTTCAGCTTGCGTTCGCCCGCCACAACACGCACCGGAGGCGAACGCAAGTCTGAAGCCACCCTAAGTAAAAGAGAGACAGAAAAGGGGGAGGGAGAAAGGAGTCAGCGGGAAGGAAGGGGAATGGCAACACAGTAACTCCTAGACTCCTGAGTTTTCGACCTAAAACCTACAAGAAGAGATCCTGAAAACTTGTTGAATAATAGAAGAAAATCCACTCACTCCAAGTTACAGCAAATTTATCTGGGAATCCTGAGCACTCAGCAGAGAGCTCCTCCATTTTGCAGATACAAGCCATCTCAGAGTACCATTCGGATATAGGTGGCGGCTGTGATGACTTCCATTATCTCGGAATAAAGGAATTAGCGACCACCAGGCAGAAGCAAAGTATATCTGTAGCGCCCATCTGGCCAGGCGCCACAGAGAGGTATTACACTCTGACAACAAATGTTGTATCTCTGTAAGTTGTCAGTTCAGGGTTTAACCTATGGAGTCTGTTTTTACACACACCTAACAGTAGGCCACCTAGAGTAGAGGGACTGATAATTTAGTAGGTCCAGAAAGGGTGTGGAGCCTAGGTTAGAGTAGTAAGAGTTGAGTGACAGTTTACTTCAGACAGTGCTTGGAAGGCAGTCAGGAAGGACGCGCCTGACAGTACAGCTGACAGGAGGGATCCCCATCTTTAAGTGGGGGCCCAGGACAGAAGGAAAAGGACCAGGACTGGTTGAAGCTGGCTGGTCACGTTTGGGGAACACCGGCAATACGGGAAGCCGAGGCAGTCAGCAGTTTACCTCTGGCCACAAACCGATGGGCTGCGGGCCCATAGTAATCGGGTTGCCGTTAGCACCACAAAGGCATTTCACCCCTCAGGACTGAAACCGGTTCAGGACACTATAGGTAACGGGCCGAATGGTGGCGGGAGAGATAGTGCGCTCCAGCTGCTCCCGTCCGTACCGGTAAGGAATCAACCTTACCTACTAGATACAGACCGTAGGACTGGCGGGAGAGCCCGAAAGACTAAGAGGGAACATCTGGAGACTCCATAAGGGGGACCCTGAACCGGCAACAGACACCCGGTAAACCAGACTGTACCGTGTTTCATCTTAACACCTGCCGGTACCCAGTAAAGTGGAGTTAGAGTTGAACTGGTCTCTGTCGTTCCTCCCGCCGGCGCCCGGAGGGCTTCAACACCATCAGCAGCATCTCATCAGAGGAGTAAGAACAACAACAACAACTCCCCTCATCCCTGTCATCCTCCTCCATCCCCGCTGCCTGAGGTAAAAGCTCCACCTATGGGGAGCTGTACCACACTCTGCTGCACCCATCATCACCTCAGCGGCCGGCTTGCAGCACCGGTACCTATATTACCGGGAACTACAGGTGGCGTCACGTACCCTTGTAAATATTCCCTCCTCCCCCACCACCTAACAAATAATAACCAGGGCACGGAACCGGGAATCCGACCATCCGTGATTCCCCATCCAAGAAGCCATCAATCCCGGTGTCTGAGTACCCCTAGCCCTGGGCTCATCATATCCTTTTTGTGGAATTGGATCAAATGAGGAAGAATAGACAATAATGCTGTCTCAGGACTCCCTACTACTCACCTACCCATTATTAAACTGTAATTCTCAGACACCTTCTCCCAAAACCTCTTAATCCTTTAGCAGCTCCACCAAATATGGATTAAGGCTAACACATCTCCAAAACTCATGGAAAAATAGCATGCAATTTTGCCAGGCAGAAGTACCACCTTTTCATAATTTTGTAGTTTTTTCTTGTGCGGCACAAGTTTCTGCTAATTTGTGAATATGAAACATTTCCTCCAGTCGACCACAGGTCCGTCTCTCATGTGAGTTGGAAGTTTCTTTGCTCACCTCCCCACCACTGATCAGAACACCGTACAATTCCGAAATCTGGAGGAGAGTCCTGCATAAACAATTCCTTGAAGAGGGTATCTTACTATTATGAAGCATTTGTCTTAAGCGAGTGTCCTCCACACTTTCCCAGCATAGAAAACTACTCTGAACCAAACCAGGTTGAAATGCGAGGTTAGACAAGAAAAGCTTTAGAGGGCTGACCTTGCAGTCTTAGGAATGCTTGCCAGACAGTGTATGTCAAATCTTAAGTGTCCCATCAGTAAATTTCGAGAGGTGTCCTACATACTGTTTGTTAGATGGCGAGATCCACGAAGGCCATAGGAGATGTCTTAGGGGAATGATCAGTCTGTCGTCTTCCAGCTACCTTAGATCAGTGCCTTGGTTGTTATTCTTGTCCATCCTGTTCCACTAGCACCCATTGTTTGGAGTGACTCCTGAAATGCCAGTCAAAATGTCAGACCAACGCCAATATGTGGAAGCAGGTTTTAAAATTAGGGAGTCCTGCTCTTCTCAATGACTTTGGTAGGGTGAAAGTGTTTATTACAATTCTAAGCCTAATCCTACCCCTGACAAAGCATGTCAGGGCAGACTGGAGCCTGTATATGAAACTATTAGGAGGGTAGATGGGGATAGTCTGGAATATGTAAAAGAAATGTGGCAAGATATCCTCCTTAACCTACCAAACCATGACAGTTTGAGAATTCCATATGATGAAAGGTCCCTAAGTGTGCCATCCAATAGTGCTTGGTAATTAAGTGGGAGAAGATTTGTCAGGTCAGAGGGTATGCAAACATCAAGATACTTAATTGCATCAGATCTCCACTTAAAAGGGAATTTTGTCATCATGATGGGTGACATCCTGCAGAGGAAGAGAAATGTATAGAGCCTAAAGGCCCTGTCACACATAAGGAGATCGCTAACGAGATTGCCGTTGCATCACAGATTTTGTGACGCAACAGCGATTCCGTTAGCGATCTCGTTATGTGTGACACGCACCAACGATCTGGCCCCTGCTGTGAGATCGTTGATCGTTACATACTGCTCTGGGTCATTTCTACTTCGTTGCACTCCCGCTGGGAACGCTACATTGTTGTGTTTCACAGGGACAATGACCAATGATCTCAATGCTACGCTATGGAGTGAAATTCCCAACGACCTCAGTATAATTCTGGATCGCTAGTGCGGCATTTTTCACATCGCTGGTGAGATACCTGTTTGACATCTTACCAGCGATGTGAAAAATGATGCACCAGCGATCTCTGCACATCGTTATCGGGATCGCTGGTGTGTCGTTATGTGTGACTGGGCCTTAAGACTTAGAATAGTTTATCTTGAAGTTGCTGAGAAAACTAAATCTATCGAACTCCTTTAAAATGGGTGGTAGGGAAATTTGGGGTTGGGAAATGAAAAGCAAAAGATTGTCGGCATACATTGCTACTTTATGATGGGTTTGTCCAACCCATATCCCATGGATGCTGTCCTCTAATTGCATTGGATAAGTGTTCCATAACGATCACATAAAGGAGGGGAGATAAGGGGTTTCCCTCATAAACAACTAGTGGACTCTGTCAAAGCAAATGAATGGTGAAAAACCGGCTCTTGGACGAATGCTTCATTTTCTTATGATTTTATTTGTTATTCCATAGAAATAAAATAGATAACAAGGGAACACAGTCCCCTCCACTGAACACGTTTCGGACTAGCGTCCTTTGTCTACAGCTGTGGACAAAGGACGCTAGTCCGAACCGTGTTCAGTGGGGGACACTGTTCCCTTGTTGTCTATTTTATTTCTATTGAATAACAAATAAAATCATAAGAAAATGAAGCATTCGTCCAGGAGGCGGTTTTTCACCATTCACTTGCATTGAAAGGATTCCAGACTTCCTTACCTGGCACCAACGGCTGCACGTGAGTCCTGTGGAGAAGACTTCCCTTCCCCCTTTTCCCAAGGATTATCGGACTCTGTCAAAGGCCTTCTCTGCGTCTATGGACAAGAAGATGAGAAGGATCGACTTAGATTTGGCCTTGACTATCAATAGCAAGGTCTTAATAGTATTATCACTAGTCTCTTGGCTTTTGACAAAGCCCACATGGTCTGTCATGATGAGGCAGAGCTAAATGGTCTGCCAGGATTTTTGAGAAGACCTTGACATCCACATCCAGCAATGAAATCAGTGTATAATTCGAGGCCAGAGACAGAACCCGTCTGGACCTGGGCATTTGTTGGACAGGGTAAATTGAATGGCGCTGACAATCTCCAACTCAAGGTTGTCTTCCTTCAGAGCCTCAGAGATCAGGCCATTCAGAGGACGGATTGGAATGTCCCCAATGTAGTCTCTGATCCTACCTACAAGTTTCTCGGGGGGAAGATCCGAGTATTGCCTCTTTATGTTATTCTAGACGGTGGCTTGATTCTAATGCAATAGTTGACATACTGTGACTGACAGAACTTGTTCAGTTAACGTGAGTGAACTATATATATATATATATATATATATATATATATATATATATATATATACAGTCATATGAAAAAGTTTGGGCACCCCTCTTAGTCTTACTCATTTTTTTTTTTGCTTGAAATAGTCTTTTTGCAACAGCTATTCCAATGTGATATATGTAATAACTGATGGACACAGTAATATTTCAGGTTTGAAATGAGGTTTATTGTACTAACCGAAAATGTGAAATATGCATTATTTCAAAAATTTACAGGTGCAAAAGTATGGGCACCATTCTGATTTTCGTGATTTGAATACTTCTAACTACTTTTTACTGACTTACTGAAGCACTTAATTGGTTTGGTAACCTCATTGAGCTTTTTACTTCATAGCCCAGTGTATCCAATCATGAGAAAAGCTATTTCAGGTGTCCACTTGCAAGTTGTTCTCCTAGTTGCATCTTCTCTGAGGAGTGGCATCATGGGTTCCTCAAAACAGCTCTCAAATGATCTGAAAAAAAAGATTGTTCAACATAGTTGTTCAGGGAAGGATACAAAAAGTTGTCTCAGAGATTTAACCTGTCAGTTTCCACTGTGAGGAACATAGTAAGGAAATGGAAGACCACAGGGACAGTTCTTGTAAAGGCCAGAAGTGTCAGGCCAACAAAAATATCAGAATGGCAGAGAAAAAGAATGGTGAGAACAGTCAAGAACAATCCACAGACCACCTCCAAAGACCTGCAGCATCATCTTGCTGCAGATGGTGTCACTGTGCATAGGTCAACAATACAGCGCACACTGCACAAGGAGAAGCTGTATGGGAGAGTGATGCGAAAGAAGCCGTTTCTGCATGCACGCCACAAACAGAGTCGCCTGAGGTATGCAAAAGCACATTTGGACAAGCCAGTTTCATTTTGGGAGAAGGTCTTGTGGACTGATGAAACAAAGATTGAGCTGTTTGGTCATACAACAAGGCGTTATGCATGGCGCCACAAAAACACAGCATTCCAAGAAAAACACTTGCTACCCACTGTCAAATTTGGGGGAGGGTCCATCATGCTTTGGGGCTGTGTGGCCAATGACGGCACCGGGAATCTTGTTAAAGTTGAGGGTCGCATGGATTCCGCTCAGTATCAGCAGATTCTTGAGAATAATGTTCAAGAATCAGTGTCAAAGTTGAAGTTACGCCGGGGATGGATCTTTCAGCAAGACAATGATCCAAAACACTGCTCCAAATCTACTCAGGCATTCATGCAAAGGAACAATTGCAATGTTCTGGAATGGCCATCCCAGTCCCCAGACCTGAATATCATTGAACATCTGTGGGATGTTTTAAAGCGGGCTGTCCATGCTCGGCGACCATCAAACTTAACTGAACTGGAATTGTTTTGTAAAGAGAAATGGTCAAAAATACCTTCATCCAGGATCCAGGAACTCATTAACAGCTACAGGAAGCGACCAGAGGCTGTTATTTTTGCAAAAGGTGGATCTACTAAATATTAATGTCACTTTTCTGTTGAGGTGCCCATACTTTTGCACCTGTCAGTTTTTGAAATAATACATCTTTCACATTTTCGGTTAGTACAATAAACCTCATTTCAATCCTGCAATATTGCTTTGTCCATCAGTTATTACATGTATTACACTGAAATAGCTGGTGCAAAAAAACAATTAAAAAAAAAAAAAAAAAGAGTAAGATTAAGAGGGGTGCCCAAACTTTTTCATATGACTGTATATATAAATATATATTTATATATATATATATATATATATATATATATATATATATAATATATAAAGCTGAATGTGTGTATGTGTGTGTGTATGTATATCCGGGATTGGCATCTACACCGTCGCAACTATAGCCGCAAAATTTTGCACAGTCACACGTCTTGACCCCGGGAGCGTCATAGGCTATGTTGTGAGGCGAAATTTTAACCCTGCGCTTTCCAGTTCACCAAACTATTTTGGCCCTATCTACATAATGGGGAAAAAGTGAATGGAAAAATATTGGAGGAAAATCGACAGCTGTCAGCTATAGAGACAAAATTTTGCACAGTCCTACGTCTGGACCCCAGGAGCGTCACAGGCTAGGTTATGAGGCGACATTTTAACCCCGCACATTCCAATTCACCAAACCATTTTGCCCCTATCTACATAATGGGGAAAAGTGACAGTTACCAGTTGACAGTTGTGAATGAGAGGGGCTTAATGATAGCGCCAAAGACTAACAGCACATACCAGCATATAGTCACTAAGGTGGGGCCCCAACATGAGATATTCACCACGCACGGGGACATGTATACACAACACACACACACAAAGAGTGACAGCAAGTGTATAGTCGCTAAGGTGCAGCCCCAACATTGGATACTCACCACGCACCCGAACAAACACACACACACCACAAAGAAACACACACAACACAGAGACACACACACACCCCCAAGGGGACACACATACACTCTATAGCGACACATGAACTCACCCCACAGGGACACACACACACACACCACAATGAGACACACAGGACACAGACACATACACCACACAGACCCCCCCCCACAGGGACACACACACATACACACCCTATAGGGACACATGCACTCACCCCTCAGGGACACACACACACCACAAAGAGACACACACCACACAGAGACACACACAACACAGAGACACACACACCCCACACAAACACCCCCCCCCACAGGGACACACACACATACACACCCTATAGGGACACATGCACTCACCCCACACCACAAAGAGACACACACAACACAGATACACACACACACCACACAGACCCCCCCACAGGGACACACACACACATACACACCCTATAGGGACACATGCACTCACCCCACAGGGACACACACACACACACCACAAAGAGACACACACAACAGAGACACACACCACACATACCTCCCCCCCCACAGGGACACACACATACACACCCCAGGGACACACACACACCACACAGACCCCCCCACAGGGACACACACACATACACACCCTATAGGGACACATGCACTCACCCCTCAGGGACACACACACACCACACAAAGAGACACACACAACACAGAGACACACACACCCCACACAGACACCCCCCCCCCACAGGGACACACACACATACACACCCTATAGGGACACAAGCACTCACCCCACAGGGACACACACCACAAAGAGACACACACAACACAGATACACACACACACCACACAGACCCCCCCCACAGGGACACACACACATACACACCCTATAGGGACACATGCACTCACCCCACAGGGACACACACACACCACAAAGAGACACACACAACAGAGACACACACCACACAGACCCCCCCCACAGGGACACACACACCCCAGGGACACACACACCACACAGACAGACACAGATGTGCACAAATCACCTCACACAACTCACTTCACATGTGTGCTATCTTTATTTTCCAAACATAAACATCTGATTAAAAACAGGCAATGTGCAACACATGTGCCATATAGGGAATTAAGGCAGATGTCAGTCACATGAGCTGTCTATTATGTGTATGTGTGAGGTAACATATACTACCCGGCCTGGGGGAGGGTTTACTGTTGGCTGGAGATTTATTAGGCTGCCTATAGAAATCAATCACAAGCTCAGCTTCTATTTTCTTACAGGTCATTAATATGACATATTCAAATTCTATTTTGTTATAGCTAACAGCAGTTATTTATTAACCCGGGCGTAGCCCGGTACTACAGCTAGTATATATATGTACAGTATATATATTATGTTATATAGGCTTTTGTAGTAAGAACAAAAGAACTCCAGGATTTCTTCTGGGTTTATTACCCCCTTCCTCATCTTCACAAAAGAGACATAGGAAGGGTTGGTCTGTGGATGGAGCAGACGGACAAGGAGGTGTCAACATTTATCTGATGCCTCATAGTAAAATATTTATTATTATTCCAAAAACAACCCAGGAGTCAGGTCAATTACCAACAACAATGAAAAGCTTTATTAAGACAAACTGATTTAAAAACATTAGAGACTGGAAGACACACAGGTAAACCCATAGATTAAGGGTATAATGCACAATCCTATTATCCAACATTGAAACCACAGTATATACAATGGCTAATCCAAATCTAATATATAAAGTTGAATGTGTGTATGTGTGTGTGTATGTAAGTGTGTATGTATGTACATCCGGGATTGGCATCTACACCGTCGGAACTACAGCCACAAAATTTTGCACAGTCACACATCTGGACCCCGAGAGCGTCATAGGCTATGTTGTAAGGCAAAATTTTAACCCTGCGCATTCTAGTTCACCAAACAATTTTGCCCCTACCTACATAATGGGGAAAAAGTGAATGGAAAAGGGTGGGAGGAAAATCGACAGCTATCAGCTACAGCCACAAAATTTTGCACAGTCACACGTCTGGACCCCGGGATCGTCATAGGCTATGTTGTGAGGTGAAATTTTAACCCCGCGCATTCCAATTCACCAAACAATTTTGCCCCTATCTACATAATGGGGAAAAAGTGACAGTTACCAGTTGACAGTTGTGAATGAGAGGGGCTTAATGATAGCGCCAAAGACTAACAGCATATACCAGCATATAGTCACTAAGATGGGGCCCCAACATGAGATATTCACCACACACGGGGACATGTATACACACCACACGCACACAAAGAGTAACAGTAAGTGTATAGTCGCTAAGGTGCAGCCCCAACATTGGATACTCACCACGCACCCGAACAAACACACACACACCACAAAGAGACACACAACACAGAGACACACACCCCCACAGGGACACACACCCTATAGCGACACATGCACTCACCCCACAGGGACACACACCACAAAGAGACACACACAACACAGACACACACACCTCACAGACCCCCCCACAGGGACACACACACATACACACCCTATAGGGACACATGCACTCACCCCACAGGGACACACACACACACCACAAAGAGACACACATACCCCACACAGACACCCCCCCCCACAGGGACACACACACATACACACCCTATAGGGACACATGCACTCACCCCACAGGGACACACACACACACCACAAAGAGTCACACAACACAGATACACACACACACCACACAGACCCCCCCCCACAGACACACACACACATACACACCCTATAGGGACACATGCACTCACCCCACAGGGACACACACACCACAAAGAGACACACACAACAGAGATACACACCACACAGACCTCCCCACAGGGACACACACACATACACACCCTATAGGGACACATGCACTCACCCCACAGGGACACATACACACACACCCAAGAAATTATACCTCTGTACAAATACCCTGTGCTATGCACCCATATTCAAACCATTAGAACAGTGAATTCCAACTATATAGACCAGGAGTACCCCATATGGGTCAAGTTTTGGGAAGCTACTCAGAGATACTTAATTAGACTTAAAAATGAGTCAAGGCTTTAAAGGTGCTTATTAAATAAGCACTTAAGGTGCTCATTTATTCAAAAGTACACCATAAATGCCCTTAGAAGGGAGGCAGTGCAGGGTGAACAGGATCACAGGGTCTATAGGATACCAGGGAAGGTTTTACAGAGGTTTTAGCTTGTATACAATTACATCCATAATAAAGTTGTACAGTGAAAAATAAATCTCTGATGTTCCATAGAAGTATGAAGTGAAGTAGCCATACGTATAAACCCACAGGACAGTATAAGATTAATTGCAGAGAAATTCTCCTACAGTGGCCAGAAATAATATATCATTCACAAACATAAATCTTCAATCAGGACATATCAAAGTTAAAATCCTTGTACAAGATTAACAGCAGGATAACAGTATTTACAATACAATACAAGATACCATCATATTAAACGAGGGCTAATAGCCCATATCATTACCCTGCCCATCCATAGCCATGGGACACTATAACACACACAGGGAGAACATGGGTAGGTGACCCTGACAGCATACCATGGCCTTGGGAAAACCCTATGGCCACTTCATCAGGGGGATGACTGAGCTCTGTGCTTTTAGGTCTTACATTACCACCAAATACTGGCATCTTCCGAAACCGGAAGTGACGCAGCAGGGTTAGTCACGTGTCACCATGGTGACCGCCCGCTCACAGCATTAAGAAGGAGGCAAGGAACATGGGGCAGGAGCAGCAGAATGCACAGGGAGCAGAAATCCCGGGCATGGAACACCAAAACTAAATGCATTGGCATCAAGACTGAACAAATGTGAAGGTATATATATAACTGCATTATCTCATCAGAAGAAGGGTGGGAGTTAGCATAAACATATAATGCTTCTGTTCCAATTGTATCTTGGTGTTAGTCCAAAATCCATAGTTGGGGTAAAAGTAACTTGATCCAGCCAAATATCCAACAGAGCCTGTGAGCACCAAATAAAAAACCCACAGTAATAACCTTAAAAAGTAGTTTGAAACCACCTACATCAAGGGACAATATCCACCGCATTACACACTTACCCCACAGGATACGTATTGCCTGATGTTATAAGTACATTGGCCATCAGAGGAGGCGGAGGTAGCAATGTGCTGGACACTCGAGCAGGCCATGCAGTGACCACAGGGAAAACACCCTGTCAGAGGGCCTCTGGAGCAGAAGGCATTTGGTGGAACAGTTACATAATGACTGTGAGTGAGGCTATCTTTTAGATTCCTGGCCCGTCTCGCTGTAAGTAATGGTCTATCAGATAATGATTCCCCCAAATTTGATCAGACTGCAGGATAGGCCAATGTCTGCTCAATATGAAAGGCAATAATTCTGGTATTATTTAGGAGCGCTCAGTAAAGAAAAGCAGATACCAATAATTAAAGTAGACCCGTTTATTCTGGTTTGTCCACTACGCGCGTTTCAACAGTGGCCTGCTGTCTTCCTCAGGTGGGGGTTACGTAAGTTGACTGTATTCTCCGCAAGTTGGCCCATAAAAAGATCAAGCTACTCCGCAGTGCCCGCCCACAATATCAACAGATCATCTATATATCGCAGCCAGCACTGCACATGGGCATCAGCTGGACTTTCCCCATCGTACTGCAAACCCCTCTCCCAGTAACCCAGGAAAAGGTTTGCGTACGAGGGAGCGCAGGCTGCGTCCATGGCAGTGCCGCACGTCTGTAGGTAATAGTTATCTTTAAAAATGAAGAAATTGTGGGTCAGGGAAAACCATATAAAATAGCCAGTGCCACATCAAAGGGTTAATTTATTACCTGTGAGTGACCATCAGCACAGGGTAAACCCTTAATCTATGGGTTTACTTGTGTGTATTCCAGTCTCTTTTACTGTCTATTGTTTTTAAACCAGATTGTCTTAATAAAGCTTTTTGTTGTTGTTGGCAATCGGCCTGACTCCTGGGTTGTTTTTGGAATTATATTTTGGAGGGCCTTTCATTGGTATATAGGTCTAATAGGAATAAAAATGTTTAGTTTGTTTTCTGTGTCTCAGATATTTTTGGTCAAGTAATGCTTTGAGTTCCTTTCACTTTAATGTCGTGTCTGAAAGGGTCTGTTTATATCTAACCTCCAGATGAGGAGTCCACAGCCACGTCTAGCATAAAGATGAAATCCCCACCTATTATCATCATCCCTATAGCAAAATCAGCGAGAAAAGTAAGAAAAGACCTGCACACCCACGTCTGATTTCTCTTAGTGAGATACCAGTTTACAATGGTCACAATAGAATTTGCAATTCTCAACTTGAGGAACAAGTAACATCCGTAGTCATCTATTTGGGTGTTAGTGACAGTGTTTTTATGGATTGCCACAGAAACCCCCTTTGATCTGGACTCCGGGTTAGTGCTATGTCCCCACATGGGGTAATACCTATCTTGGAAAGCAGGCACATGCCCAGACTTGAAAAGGGTTTCTTGCAATAAGTGGATAAGAATCTACTGTTTGTGCATGGAATGAAGAATTTGCAAACACTTTTGAGGAGTATTGAATCCCTGTATATACAAGTAGCAAATTTTTAGTGTCTGACAGGGGGGTCTAGGGTCTAGAAGTGGGAGAGGAACCAGGAGAAGAGAAATGCGAGGAGCAGGTGCGGGACAGATGCTAGATGGGGAGACGAAATAGAGGGGAATCAGCAGATGAGTCTATAGAGGGTAGGAAATTTAAAAGAAAATTAATTCTCCGGTCTTAGCTGGATCCGAACATAGAAGGTAATGGAAAAATTACAGCTGCCAGCAGAGTGCAGGTCCCCTGTGGGATATAGACTTTCCATGGAGGATCGCCCCAATCCAGCCATTTCCCGGACCAAGTGAAAAATATAAACAGTTTAAATAGTGTCAGCTCCATAAACTAACCTTCACCACCCCTAGCCAATAGGGTGGGTTGCCAACCTCATTAACATTTGATTACTATAATCCAACTAATGAACTGGACTGACCAGTGACAAAGAAACATACAGCTGTCGCTGGATCCACACTTCCATGTGCAACGTGGCATACAACTGGAACAAAAGGACGAACAAAAGGATGAAGTGCTGGTGATCCGCGCTGCTGAAAGGAAGAACCAGGACCTGAGAAGTATGGTGCAATGGTGTTTCTTTATTCCAACGCATTTCGGAGCAACCTCTGCTCCTTCCTCAGGGATTCCTGAGGTGGTGTCTTGACACTTATCCCCTAAATTCTACCCCCCAGAACTTTTAGAAAACCGGTCCCCAGGGTCACGGAAGCTGGGTCTCGACCCCTGTGACTCTCTAGGACATGCTCCAAAGCTTGATTCCGGATACCCTACGGCCTTGGGTCGGGACATATGTCTCAAGAGGCCATCGATAATTTTGATTTGGGTATTTTGGAAAAGACTAGAGTCCATGTAATGTGTTTTGCATAAAATTACCTCCTTCACTTTGTATCTGTGGACTCTGCAGATCACATCTCTGGGATTGGAACTCCCTGAGGACTGGGGGAATAGGGACCTATGGGCTTTATTCAATT
Organism: Allobates femoralis; assembly: GCA_033576535.1. Taxonomy (NCBI): domain Eukaryota; kingdom Metazoa; phylum Chordata; class Amphibia; order Anura; family Aromobatidae; genus Allobates; species Allobates femoralis. The sequence goes on from JARQOC010000003.1 coordinate 462,008,314, forward strand.
CCAGAACCGTGTCACAGGGAGCATTCCAAAATTAGTTGACTAATTTGCAAAAGGTATTGCCCAGGTCTCTTGGGTTAATGGACTCGGGCAGACCCCTGACATTTTTATTGCGTCTCCCTGTATTTTCCAAATAGATTATCAAATCCATTAAGTATTCAAAGTGGATAGTATGGATGAGACGTGCTGCTAGCTAACTAGAGAGGTTGGTGGTATTGGATTCAGCTAAGGACACCCGTTATGTCAATTGATGTACCTTCCCCCTGAGTGCAGCAGATTCAGTCTTATATAAAGCTTTGAGTCAGGAGACCTATCCCTCCATCTCATCCTTAGTGGGGATGGCTCATATATGGGCCCTGAGATAACATAACATTTCCCCACGAGGAGAAAGATCAGCCTGAGTCTCTGCGTTTGGGAGTGACGAACGGGCCGTGTCTGGCCCCCAACTCAGAGTGCTGGATCCGCTCCCAGATGGGGGCACACTTTAATAGCAGCAATCCACCAGGGATCCCGTACAGGTACTGAGTAGACCCCAGTCTCCTATGTGGCGGGCAGGGTTAGCAGCTGCAAAGGCCTTTTGGGAGTCCCCCAGTCCTCTCTCCACCATGGACACCTCTCCTTTTCCCCCCAGACCCTGCGGTGATAATTTTATTCAGATACTCGTTAAAAATCGACAAACACATAAAGTGAATTGTGCCTACAGTAGCAACCCTAAAAACCTACATTTACATAACAAAGAAGAATACAACATACAATGTATGTCAACCAATCTTCCTCACTAATTAACTAGGAAATGATTTTGGTCCAACCTCTGTTCTACACACAGCTTTCAACTTGGTCTGTCAGAGTACAGTCCTTACTGTCTAATTGTCTATCATCAGCATTTTAAACATTAATGGGATGTATTAGAAGACATTTTTTGGTTTAACCAAATCCAAGATAATGAATGCCTTATGAGTTTCGCCATCATTAGTCATGGAGGCTTATCAAGGGCAGCATATCTCAACGATACAATTTTATGATTAATGATCCAGTACCAAACACAGGTGGTCAATTCACAGTTCACTTTTCACTAACTCTCTTAACCTCCTGGCCCTCACTGAACCCAGGATCCAAGATTCAGACACTGCTTCCCCTGCTACTATTTCTCATCATGGCTTACATTTCTCCCACTCCCCGAGACCTGGGAACAGACATGGTGGTGGAGTCGGCTTACTCCTGTCCCACAATGTACTTTCCAGGTTATCCCCCCAGTTCCATCATTATCATTCCCTTCTTTTGAGGTCCACACCGTTAGGCTCTTCCATCCCCTTCCCCATAGAGTAGCAGTTGTATATCGCCCCCCCAGGGTCACCCACCCATTTCCTAGACCATTTCTTCGTGTGGCTGCCGCACCTCAAGTCCTCAGAATTATCAACCCATATTCTGGAAGACTTTAACATCCCCATTAACAGCCCCATCTCCTCATCTGCATCCCAGCTCCTATGTCTAACCACTTCTCTTGGTCTCTCAAAGCTCCCAACCTCTGAGACACACAAAGATGGTAACACCCTTGACCTTGTCATTAGGTCTTCTATGGTCATAGGTTTTCTATGTGATTTAGGTCTGGAGAAAGTGCAGGCTACTCCATTTGAGGTACCCCAGTCTCCAACACCTTTTCCCTAATGATGTGACCTTGATGAGCTGGAGCATTGTAGTCCATGAAGGTAAAATCAGGCCAGTGTTGTTCATGAGGTAAAATGACTGAATTAATGATGTTATTCAAGTTGTAGACACTTCTTACTGTACAATTCACAAAGTGTAGGGCAGTTCTGTATTGACTAGACACACTTTCCCACACTGTAACACCACCACCACAACCACCACCAAAGGCTCATCTGGTAACAACAGTGACTGATGCATCTCCTAGTTGTCTTTAACATCCTTGGTGACCATCATTTCTGCTCAGCATGAATCAACTTTCATCAGTGAACAGCACTGAGGCCCACTAGTCCCTCGTTTAGCGAGATGATGATGCCTGTGCCTAATGGTGTGGTTAGGTACCTTTGTATGTATAGCACACAGACCACATTGATGTGAACAATTTTGAATTGTCTAATGTGAATGTTAGTTGTGTGGAATTCATCATTCTGTTGTGAAGGACATTGCTCACAATGAAGCGGTCATCAGTGTGGGATGGGGCCAAAGAAAATCCACCAATAGGCCTTTCTGTGACTTTTCCAGACTCTCTGTAGCTCGGTTACAACATGCTGATGACACTCTGTGACACTCTAAGCTCAGTAGCCACTTTCGGAACATTATGCTTCAAGCCTTGAAATGGCGAGTTACATTTGATCAATAGTTAGGTGTTGTCTTGGTCTCATAATAAGGATGTCTCATAGATGATAGGATGATTCATAGATCAAACACCTGTTGTGAATTTTGCCATTGAGCTCCTAGTTAGAGCAAGTTATTTCCAAGTTAAAGCAAGGTGTGCAAACAGTACTTAAACACTGAACAGCTGAACATGTGCATCTAAACGTTTAGAGAAGGTCACATTAAGTTCACCTGAATAGGTTAGTCTGCTTTCACATCGCATTTTTCGGCAATCCGACGCTGTCCGTTGAAAATCGGACAGCATTGGATCCAATTTGGCCCCTTGTAATCTTATGGTGATGGATCGGATCGGATTTGCCCTTGATAGCATCTGATATGCATCCGATCCGATCCTGTCCGATTTTCTGCAGGAGCCAAAATCACAGACTGCAAAAATCAGATCGCATCAGATCCGATGTGATTTGATTATAATAATATGGGAGTCTATGGGGATCGGATCGAATGGAAAATCGGATCTGATATCGGATCCGATTTCCGTATTGCGCATGCTCAAACTCCAAGACCTCCCATAGCCCTCTCCCATTTAAATCAGATCCGTTAAAAAATCGGATCGGATGCCAATCAGATGCTATTGGTCCGATTTTTTTATCGGATCCGATAAATGGATCCGATAAAAAAAATCGGACCGGTGGCATCCGACTTTGAGCATCCGATACGATTTACAACGGACAGTGTCGGATTGCTGGAAAACGTGATGTGAAACCAGCCTTAGAGTGAATTTTAGGATCATCCTGAAATTTCACCCGAATGTTAAATATCCCTAACTTTTTGTAAGAAGTACATATATAACAACTTACATAATAGCCGCATAACAAATAGTCTTTTTCAAGTTCTCCTATTATTCCTTGTGTTAATTATAAATTTGGTGCTAAAACAGTATTTAAGTGCAAAAAAATTAAATATTGGTTTACACAACTAAATGTTATACAGTTTTGTGAATCATCTGTAGGTTTTAAATTCTCAGTACACTACTAGATAAACTTCTTGAGGGGTCTAGTATCCAAAATGGGGTCACTTATGGGGGTTTCTGCTGTTTTGGCTTGTCAGAGGTTCTGTAAATGTGACACGACTTTCGCAATCTATTCAGACAAATTTAAGCTATATTCACACACAACATTTTTTCTCACTTTTTCTGCTGCAAAATTGGAACACCTACTGCTGATCAGTTTTTGATCCGCTTTTTCTGGTGCAATTTTTATTTCCCCATTTACAATGGTTTCAATGGGTAAAGTAGATCAGAAAAATACCACAGAGACTAAGGCTAGGGTCACACATCAGTTTTTTTTTGTTTTTTTTTAAACCTGATCCGGTTTTGAGCTTTTAAAAGCTCAAAAGGAGCCTGTGCTAAAAACCAGATTGCTTCACAAGCAATCCGGTTTCCGCCTCTGTCTCTGCAGCCTGCGTACAAAATCATGCAGGCTGCAGTTTTCGGAGCGGTTCTGTTATCTTCAATGCGAGAACCGGATTGCTCAGGGTGTGTAATCCTGAGCAATCCAGTTCCCGCATATACTTTGCTTATCCCGGCTGCCGTCGGGATAAGCAAAGTGTTCTGTGTTTTGTAAAACTATTAATTTGCTTAATAAATGTTCCTATAATGTCTCTAGGGGGCGCCCACTCCCCCTAGAGACCTTACACCCACTCAGGTGGGCATATAATGCTATCATCACCTCTGTACAGCAGCTGCCTCCTGTCAGCGCTGCCCATAGATCTTACTGTTAATGGCTTCAGGACCTCAGACAGCGGCACACACACTATAGCAATAGCAATAGTATGCACGCTGCTCTGAGGAGCCCGGCGGTTTCATTCATAAAACTGTACAGCAGCTATCAGGAGATAGCTGCTGCACAGAGGTGATGATAGCATTATATGCCTACCTGAGTGGGTGTAAGGTCTCTAGGGGGAGTGGGTACCCCCTAGAGACATTATAGGAACATTTATTAAGCAAATTAACAGTTTTACAAAACACAGAACAGTTTGCTTATCCCTGTGGCAGCAGGGATGAGCATACTATCCGGTAACCGGATTGCTCAGGATTACACATCCTGAGCAATCCGGTTACCGGATTGCAGCTTCAGCAATCTGGTTCCCGGATTGCTGAATGTCAGACAATTGCGTTCACCGCATCCGGATCTGGATGCGGTGAACACAATTCCAGATTTATGTGTGACCCTAGCCTAATATGCACTTTCTTTGGACAGATCACTTTTCAAGGGAAAAAAACAGACCACATCACAAATTCCACAGTCTGAACAGCAAAATATGAAAATCCATTGACTTTGCTGGGATTCCATTTAAGCGATTCGTTCACAATATTTTCACTGCAAAAACAAATTTAAAGAAAATGGAGCAAAAATTCAGCCTGTGAATATAGCCTTATAGCGCTCCTTTCCTTCCAAGCCCTGTCATGTGCTTAGGCAACAATTTTCGACCAAATATGGAGTACTATAGCATTCAAGAGAGTTTGCATAACAAATTATGAGGTCTGTTTTCTCCTATTATTCATTGTGAAAATTACAAATTTGAGGTAAAAGCAACATTTTCATGAAAACATTTGTTAAAATCCTTGAGGGGTCTAGTTTCCAAAATAGGGTAACTTATGGGGGGTTTCTACTTTTTGGGCACTCTAGGAGGCCTGTATATGCACATGGTGCCATAAATATATTTTATCTGAATTTGTGTTACAAAATTCAAATAGTGCTCCTTCACTTCTGAGCCCTCCCGTTTGTCCAAACAGAAATATTTGTCTACATGTGAGGTAGAATCACAGTCTTGAAATTGGGTAACAAATGATGGGTTCCACTTATTTGTATCATCTCTTGCAAAGGTGAGAAATGTGGGGCTAAAGAAGCAGTGTATCTTTTTTTTTAGATACCATAGAGGCCCCTCAAATGCGACATGGTGCCCACAGTTTATTTCAGCCAAATTTATGTTCAACAATTCAAATAGCGCTCCTTCCCTTCCAAGCCCTGTCGTTCGTCCAAATAGAGTTTCTGACCACATGTGGGATATAAGGACATTAAGAAAACACTGAGAAAGGCTAAGGTCAAACTAGCGTTTTCCCTTGCGATCAGGGGGTTCCGTCTAAAACTTAGAATTTGTCAGCATTAACGCAATGTTACCAGAAAGGTAAGACTGAGTTAACACTGTCAATACAATCCTATGGCAGACGGAACCTGAGCGCAGGTCAAACACCGCCTTCTCACTGCCGGAGTTTCAAGCCTCACGCTTTTTCTAAGAGCATCACATGATATAATTGTATGAAAGCAGGAGACTTCACACAGCCCCAGTATATATCAGGAGGCAGCAAACAGCCCCCAGTATTACAACAGGAGGCCTCACATACCCTATGTATTACACCAGGAGCTCACATATAGCCCCCTGTATTACAGCCTGTGCCCACACAAAGCCCTGTATTACACCAGGAGTCCACACAAAGCCCCTGTATTATTTTGGATGCCCCACATAGCCCCTATATTAAAGCCTTGCCCCCACATAGCCCCTGTATTACACTATGAGCCAACACAATAACCATGTATTACATCAGAAGCCAACACATAGCCCCTCTATTATACTTACAGCCTGTACCTCACATAGCTCCTCTATTAGAGCCTGTGCCCCACATGGCCCCTGTATTACACCCTATACCCACGCATAGCCAATGTATTACAGCCTGTGCCCACACATGGCCCCTGTATTACACCAGGAGCCCAAACATATCCTCTATATTACACCAGGAGCCCACACATAGCCCCTGTATTACACCAGGAGCCCACACATAGACCCTGTATTACACTTTCAGCTTGAGTATCTCAGCAGAGAGAAGCAAGACTTTGTTAACCCATTCTATTTTGTTACACCTAAGAACATTTGGTTACTATCCCGGGCAACGCCAGGGACTACAGCTAGTATACACTGACGATCAAAATTAGAGAACAATGTATTATGACTTGATTTTTTCAGACAGAATTAATCTACATTGATCAATATTTGAAAGTTTTTGTGTAAGGGGTACACCATGCCACTAGAACAGTGTTTCCAAAATAACCAAAGTTTATCAATTTAAAACCTTTATGTTACATAAAACATAATGATCATAATTAGAGAATAGCAATGACTGTTGTACAGAGAAAAATTAAGACTAAATTTTGTGAAGGTTACAACAGTCACCAATCAGTAGGTAGTGTACAGGCCTTTGTTTTAAATGACTTCAGCACATCTGCAGTCACAGGACATCACTAGTCTCTCACACTGCCCTGGTGTGATTTTGGTCCACTCTTCTTCTAGTCTCTTCCATAGTTCTGTGACTGTTGTGGGTTTCTTAGTTATAACTTCATAACCTAGGATTTTCCAGAGATTTTCTATTGGATTTAGATCCATTACTCTGGGCTGGCCACTTCATTATTTCAATGTTTTCTATTTCAAGGAACTTCTTTACCCATTTTGCTGTGTGAAAGGGGTCATTGTCCTGCATGAAAATTGCAAGCTAATTGAGTGGTGAACCCAAGTAAGGAACAACGTGTTGTTGAAGAATGTTTTGATACACTCTTGCATTCACTCTGCTACCCTGTTTCCCTTAAAATAAGATGGGAAAGGATATTGCATGAGAATATTGGGGGTTGCAAGGGTATGGTGGGGATATTGGGGGCTGCATACGAATATTGGGGCTTGGAGGGGGATGATGGAAAAAAAGTCATCCCCTAAAACTAAGACATAGTGCATTTTTTGAAGCAAAAAGTTAGATAAGAGAGTGTCTTATTTTAGGGGAAACAGAGTATATAGCTGTATGAGAAGTCCAACCCCTACATCAGAAAACAGTCCCCAAACCACGACACATCCTCCACCACCTTTCATTGACTTCTTTACACATTTTGGATTCAGTCTTTCCCCAGTTTGTCGACAAACATAATGTTTCCTATCAGACCGAAATAAATTAAACTAGCTTTCATCTCTAAAATGAACTGTGGACCATTTCTCCTCTGTCCACATGATATGCTCCTCACCAAAGGTGAGTCTTGCCTTTTGATTCATTATGCTAATGAGAAGCTTGGTCCAAACAGAATGGGATTTCAAATACTCTTAAAAATGGTGACATGATGCATGATGAGACAGATCCTTACCCGGTTCAGTGCTGAACTGACAAGCTATTTTAGCTGCAGTGTTGAAACGATTACCCATGAAGATTCTCTGCATTACTCTGTCCTCGAGGGTGACCGGCCTTCTTGGGGGACTTGAAAGAGTTTGTGATGTTGTAAGGATGCAAAATTTTAGAAATCACAGACTTGAAACAACCAGTTTCTGTTGATGTGGCTGATAGGGTGACCCCTTCATCTGAGCAACCTGCTGCGGGAGAGTTTGTCACTTTGGAATGGCACACCATTTTTGCAACGTGAGTGAAAACTGGAAAATTAAGATGCCAGATGAATAGCGTTTGTCAATACAATTAAGTAAATTGTACCAGGTGCCAGATTGACACCAGTCACTTGCAGGTATCTGAAAGTGTTCTCTAATGTCTAATCAGTGTTCTTTTTCATTTACCTCATTTATATTTTTATTCTGTGCTTTAGAATATATTCAATTTATGAAATAAGCTTAAAATACTGCTAATTTACACATGTTAGGATATTTTCACATAGGACAATACAATGACCTTAACATTAAGGAAATTGTGTATTGTTCTCTAATTTTAAATTCGAGTGTACAGTTGTGGCCAAAAGTATTGACACCCCTGCAATTCTATCAGATAATACTCAGTTTCTTCCTGAAAATTATTGCAATCACAAATTCTTTGGTATTATTATCTTCATTTAATTTGTCTTCAATGAAAAAACACAAGAAGAATTGTCCTAAAGCCAAATTGGATATAATTCCACACCAAACATAAAAAAGGGGCTGGACAAAAGTATTGGCACTGTTAGAAAAATCATGTGATGCTTCTCTAATTAGTGTAATTAACAGCACCTGTAACTTACCTGTGGCGCCTAACAGGTGTTGGCAATAACTAAATCGCATTTGCAGCCAGTTGACATGGATTAAAGTTGACTCAACCTCTGTCCTGTGTCCTTGTGTGTACCACATTGAGCATGGAGAAAAAAAAGAAGACCGAAGAACTGTCTGAGGACTTGAGAAACCAAATTGTGAGGAAGCATGAGCAATCTCAAGGCTACAAGTCCATCTCCAAAGACCTGAATGTTCCTGTGTCTACCGTGTGCAGAGTCATCAAGAAGTTTAAAGCCCATGGCACTGTGGCTAATTTCCCTGGATGTGGACGGAAAAGAAAAAAATGAGAGATTTCAACGCAAGATTGTGCGGATGGTGGATAAAGAACCTCAACTGACATCCAAACAAGTTCAAGCTGCCCTACAGTCCGAGGGTACAACAGTGTCAACCTGTACTATCAGTCGGCGTCTGAATGAAAAGGGACTGTATGGTAGGGTACCGAGGAAGACCCCACTTCTTACCTTGAGACATAAAAAAGCCAGGCTGGAGTTTGCCAAAACTTACCTGAGAAAGCCTAAAACGTTTTGGAAGAATGTTCTCTGGTCAGATGAGACAAAAGTAGAGCTTTTTGGGCAAAGGCATCAACATAGAGTTTACAGGAGAAAAAAAGAGGCATTCAAAGAAAAGGACATTGTGCCTACAGTCAAACATGGCGGAGGTTTTCTGATGTTTTGGGGTTGCTTTGCTGCCTCTGGCACTGGATTGCTTGACCGTGTGCATGGCATTATGAAGTCTGAAGACTACCAACAAATTTTGCAGCATAATGTAGAGCCCAGTATGCGAAATTTGGGTCTCCCTCAGAGGTCATGGGTCTTCCAGCAGGACAATGACCCAAAACACACTTCAAAAAGCACTAGAAAATGGTTTGAGAGAAAGCACTGGAGACTTCTAAGGTGGCCAGCAATGAGTCCAGACCTGAATCCCATAGAACACCTGTGGAGAGATCTAAAAATGGCAGTTTGGAGAAGGCACCCTTCAAGTATCAGGGACCTGGAGCAGTTTGCCAAAGAAGAATGGTCTAAAATTCCAGCAGAGCATTGTAAGAAACTCATTGATGGTTACCGGAAGTGGTTGATCGCAGTTATTTTGGCTAAAGGTTGTTCAACCAAGTATTAGGCTGAGGGTGCCAATACTTTTGTCTGGCCCCTTTTTGGAGTTTTGTGTGAAATGATCAATGTTTTGCTTTTTGCTTCATTCTCTTTTGTGTTTTTTCATTGAAGACAAATTAAATGAAGAATTTGTGATTGCAATCATTTTCAAGAAGAAACTGAGTATTATCTGACATAATTGCAGGGGTGTCAATACTTTTGGCCACCACTGTATATATAATCTTTATCAAACTTCAACAAGATCATCAAATCTTAATTTAAGAATTTTATGAAAAGAGAGATTTCCTGGGTTCTATAGCAAACATAACCAGACTTACCAAGCTCATATATCAAAACAAAAAAAACAAACAATGATTCCATACGTAGTAACATAAAGTACAAGTGTTACATCTAGACAGAACCTTAGCCCATCGTTTACAAAGAGAGAGCTTGTTCAATTCCATCTTGTTCGATACACAAAAAATATGTCAAGGCAAATGTTTGGATGAATGTATGACTCAGCTTCACATTAAGTAAATGGTTGCCCTTTTCCTCCCCAGCTGCATCTCCGGCATCCTGCCAAGCCAAAAGTAATACAATGTCCAGCCACACTAAAATAGCTTCAGCACAGAAGCAAGTCAAACATGTCATGTCGTAATTCATGACAGTAATAAGAACATCATGGATAATAATGACTAGGGAGACCCTATGTTTCTGACTCCTGAATACTATTTCAGGATAATCTTCTCTAATATCCCTCCAATATAACATTATATCCTGGTTCTATCCTCCTGGGTAGATATGAATGATACTTTTGAAGTTCAGGTTTGGCTCTGTTCGCCAAACAGAGATTTGTTCACCAAACAGATTGGAGAAAAGTTCGCTGAACTTCTGAATCCCATTTAAATCAATAGGAGGCAAAATCAAGGGCCTACAAAACACATTCAAAAGGGCCTAAAAGTTGGCAAACACAGCTCAAACCGTTCTACAGTGGAGCCTTGCTATTTTGGCACAGACATTAGCTCGCTAGACTATTACTTACCAAGCTTCAGCACCACTGTCACTCTGCTTTCTGCCCACTCAATAACCTCAGCCATATTCACTGCTTCTCCCTCCCCTGATTAGTTAAAGACAGACTTTAGCACACCAACCTCTCTGCCAGTGTCTGTGATTGAGTGCCAGTATAGCAACCAAAATGACATCAGATTACTGCAAAACTAAATAAATAATTGTAAGAATGGGCATCCACTTCTCTGTATGTTTGATTGCCAGCCAAGGTAATCCATCAATCATAAATAATTAGTGAAAATACACATCATTTATTGGAGATAAAACACACAGACATCCCTGTTCCCCATTTATTATTACCCTCCAACGGTAATCCACAGTCAGCATGAGTTGTCCCGCGACGACAAACCTTCTTAGCTCTGCTATATCTCAATGTCTGGAGATGTGACTGTCCAACGTGATTAGCACTCAGACACTGGCAGATGGCTTTCTGAGCTGAACAGTGATGTCAGACAGTTTATCTGAGGATGGCTCTGCAAGCTCCTCACATGAACTCTCTCATGACACAGCCTGAGGAAGGTGCAGGGATGGCACCAAAATGCGTAGGAAATAAAGGAGATTTTGAAGGAGCCTAGTTTCCCTGGTCTTTTCATCCCGACGGCAGCGCGGTTCATACAAGCACCAAACCCTGTTTGGATTTCGGGATAGGACACCACTGTGCACGTGGAGGTGCAGATCCAGCAGCAGTTGTCTATGTGAATATACTGATTGTGGGTCATCACAACCAAGCCAGGTGAGCACATACACTCACAGGAGGGTCATCTTATCTAAACGATAAGACCCATTTGCGCCTGTTGTGTCTCCTTTTTTAATCTAGATTATTTACAATAAAGGAATTTTCTCTTGTGTTGTCTTTGTAAAAAGGTATTTTTCTTTGTGTCTGTGTTTTTTTACTAGTCACTGGATTGGTAATGTGGGGGTATCATAGACGCGTCAACATTACCAATTCAGGGGTCGATAACTCATCTGTTAATAATCAATTCTATTATCCTGACTGTCATTGCACCAGGGCAATGGGAACAGCCGGGGTGAAGCGTCAGGATTGGCGTATTTTATTGAGGTGGCAGTTCTGGGGCAGCTGTGCCCTGCTATTTTTAGGGGGGTGAGGGCCCGTGAATGATGGCCCTTCCCACCCTGAAAATACCAGACCTCAGCTGTCGGCTTTACCTTGTCTGGTAATCCAAAATAGGGGAGACCCTATGCCATTTTTGTATTCAAATTATTTTATAACTACCTGCATTTTTGGAGCAAAAAAGTTAAAGAAAAGGGTGTCTTACTTTCGGGGAAACAGGGTAGCTGTAGAGCCCGGCATTGCCTGGGATAGTAAATAACTGTACTTTCCCTTGCATATGCACTGCATATGACTATGTTCGGGAAAATACGGTAACTGGCGATGAAATATAGGGGTACCTATGTCAGGTTTTTTAATTAATTATTTATTTTTAGCTAAATACAAGGCTAAAACATCTTTTACTGCAACATGAAAGGCACTAAAGAGTGCAAGCTTACAATATATAGGGGGTAGGAAATGATATGGCTGTTTGACATTTATCTATTATAAATCTATTTTTTCCACCTATCTATAAATCTATCTCTACTTTCTATCTTTCTATCTATCTATCTATCTATCTATCTATTATTAGGCAAATTGTATTTTAGAGGATTATTTTTATTATTGATCAACAACTATGTTCTCAATCAAACCAAAACACTCATAAATATCAAAGCTTAATATTTTTGGAAGTTGGAGTGTTTTTTTTTTAGATTTGGCTATCTTAGGAGGATATCTGTTTGTGCAGGTAACTATTACTGTGCAAAATGATTAGGCAAATTAATAAAAACCAAATATATTTCCATCTCACTTGTTTATTTTCACCAGGTAAACTAATATAACTGCTCAAAATTTAGAACCAATATAGCCACCTTTCTTTATGATGACACTCAACAGCCTTCCATCCATAGATTCTGTCAGTTGCTTGATCTGTTTACGGTCAACATTGCATGCAGCGCCACCACAGCCTCCCAGACAATGTCCCGAGAGGTGTTTTGTTTTCCTTCCCTGTAGATCTCACATTTTAAGATGGACCACAGGTTCTCTATGGGGTTCAGATCAGGTGAACAAGGAGTCATGTCATAATTTTTTCTTCTTTTAGACCTTTACTGGCCAGCCACGCTGTGGAGTAGTTGGATGCATGTGATGGAGCATTCTCCTGCATGAAAATCATGTTTTTCTTGAACGATACCGACTTCTTCCTGTACCATTGCTTGAAGAAGTTGTCTTCCAGAAACTGGCAGTAGGTCTGGGAGTTGAGCTTCACTCCATCCTCAACCTGAAAAGGTCTCACAAGTTCATCTTTGATGATACCAGCCCATACCAGTACCCCACCTCCACCTTGCAGGCGTCTGAGTCGCAGTGGAGCTCTCTGCCCTTTACTGATCCAGCTTCTGGCCCATCCATCTGGCCTATCAAGAGTCACTCTCATTTCATCAGTCCATAAAACCTTTGGAAAATCAGTCTTAAGATATTTCTTGGCCCAGTCTTAATGTTTTATCTTATGTTTCTTGTTCAAAGGTGGTCATTTTTCAGCCTTTCTTACCTTGGCCATGTCCCTGAGCATAGCACAACTTGTGCTTTTTGATACTCCAGCAATGTTGCAGCTCTACAATATGGCAAAACTGGTGGCAAATGGCATCTTGGCAGCTTCATGCTTGATTTTCCTCAATTCATGGGCAGTTATTTTGCACCTTTTTTTCCCAATACACTTCTTGCAACTCTGTTGGCTATCTGCCATGAAATGTTTGTGTGGAGCCCACTGGAACGGAGTACTCGGTACCGGACCGGGGTAACACAGGGGTTATCACGGCGGTCTTGGTCTGGACCGTGTCCCGAGCCCACAAGTAAAAGTTGGGGGTTATTTACAGGGGAGAGCGTCGTGACGCCACCCGTGGTATGTGGTCAGGGTGACCACCGTTGCTGCAGAACCTCCAGGGATGATGCATAGCAGCCTGTGATGTGACAGCTCTCCACGGGCAGAGCCTGGTCCCCAGGGCAGTAGTGGTGAAACAGTTTGTGAGGGAGAACAGGGTTTGCAAGGATTACACAGACTCATGGTTTTGTCGTTTTCCAAGTCTTTTACTGAAGATGGTACATCAGGTGAATACTGTCCACGAAGTCTGTGCAGTGGCAGGGTTGCTCCCACCCTGGCCAGGTCCTTTGGCTCCCTGTTTCTGCGCTGTGTGTGTGGCCCTGCTGCCGCTTTAGCTAAGCTTCCGGCCCTTTCTCCCCTCACGGGTACCAATCTGCAAGGCAATCTGAGTCTTGTCTCGTGTTCCTTACCCCGCCGTGTTGCTTCACTGTGGTACAGTGAAGATGTGGGACCTTCACTCAACCGGTGTTCAGTGTGCTGTTTGTGTCAGGCACAGCTTCGGATCCGGTATCCGTTCAATGCTCTTCTCTGGGGTGAGTCTCAGGGGACTCGGTCTCCCAGGTGTGTTCCTCTCTGCTCTGTCTCCTTTTCCTCAGACCCTGGCTTGGCCTGGAACTGGACAGTGGACCATGGGGTGAGCCTAACGCAGCTCTTTTACACCCAGGTCTTACTTCCTCAGTGCTGCCAGCACTGAACTAACTTCCACTTCCTCTCCACACCACCTCTGGCCTGGAGGCGCTAGTGTAGTGTTGTGGGTTGTGTGGGGAGTTAACCCTTTGTGGTGCTACTGTGGCACATGAACCCTGGGGTGCCACATTCCCCCTTAGTTAAGAACAGTACTCCGGGACTGTAGAAAAACAAACAAATATAACAAACAATTAATATATACAGAGTCTCAAAAATAAAAATATACAAAAACCACTGAAATGCAAAAAGTTCAAAAACAAATCAGTCCTTCCGGGACTATTGCCTCCGAGGCTGGTAAATATATACAAGTAGCCTTTACCACAACCAGTTCTGTGGTAAGTATGGTCCATAGTTAAATAAGGAAGAAAATGTTCAAGAATATATAAGTAGTTCATACAGGATAGTCTCTGTAGGTACTGGGCTTTTAACGTTGCAAACAAATATAACAAGTCTCTATGGGTGTCTCTGGTTTAAGTGCAGTAGGCTCCTAAGTCATCGGGTCACCGCATAAGAGATCAAGTTCTTACTCTCCATGGCTGCCACCTAACACCATGCTACTCTCACCCTTTTTCGTACACTTACACTTTACCGGATTCTGTTTAACTTTATAACAAACATATTTACATTTCACATTTAATTCTATACCTTATTCCTTGTACCTAGCCGGTATCTGACCATGGGTACTACGCTGTGATCTGCGTAATGCTGGTGTACTGTACATCTGAACATCAGTCCAGGGAAGTGCTGGATGGAAGAGACCCACCTTTAGGGCAATCTCTCCTGGCTGGAGGGAGGAGTTAGGTTAGGGGTGAGTGGCAAGAGCTCAAGTTGAGTCTGGGTAGCTCGTAATATAGCATGGAGCGTGGAGTGAAATGCTAGGCTGAGGGCCTGGAGAGACGAATCTTCTGCCAGCTGTTGAAGATGGGCAGAAGAGCTAGATACAACAGGGGTATAAGCCCCAACTCGATCACGGATACTTCAGGACCGGTCATGAAACTGGAGGTTACTGGGCTTCAAGTACAGTGACTCACTTTGTGGACCTTTTCAAGGCTATATAGGGTCAGAGGACCAAAGAGTATCACTCACAGGACCCACAGCTACCTTCCTGGCAGGGAACAGCATCTATCGACACTTAGGAGAGGAAAGGGGTAGCAAAGTGTCAGAATTGTGAAGGCAGCTGAAAGGCCATATACCCTATGACTTGGCAAGGTGGATTCCAACTACCTCTGGGCTGGCCAGACTGTGTTCCTGGTGAACATTGTACCCCAGCTGGGTTGTAACTACTACCAAATTCAAGTAAAGGGTAATAATTGCAAAGATTGTGTGTTGTGTGATCCTTCCTGGATCCTCCTCTACCATTACTCTCATCCTCCTCTTCTGCACCATCCTATCCATCCCTCTACACCTTTGAACGGACCCCTGTCCTTACTGGAGAGGGCATGCAATCTGGCTGTCTCACCATGACACCTTGGAAGCCCCCAAGGCTTGGCATCACAAACTATTATCCGCTTTTTATATCCCCTTTAACATGTTCAGTCAGGGCCACGACTTCTAGGGACCGCCACTGTGACTCCTGAACTGTTTGCCCTGGGTGGTTGAGTACGCTGACCCTTACAGCCCACGACAGATTGCTTTAGTCCCTTGGCTACCTCCACAGACACTTCTAGGGCAGGGGTGGCCAACTCAATGGCTGCAAAACAGTTAAAGTTTTCAAGACTTAATTAGCATTGCACAGGTGGTAATTTCATCACTTGCAGAGGTGATGATTCCAACACCTTGTGCAATGCTAATGAAATCCTGAAAATATGCACTCTTGCAGCCCTTGAGGATGGCAGTTTCCCACACAGCTTTATTAGTACGAGTATGCTGTCACTGTGCTTCCACAGGGGCAGTTCATTGTGCTGAACTGCTCTCTGCTCTCTTCAATAAGAGCTCCACAGCCCATCAAGCTCTTAAGTGATGGTTATAGAAGTCCCTCAAGAACAATAGTGAGGAGTTGTGGAATCCTTAACATAGAGAGCCATGAGACAGTCAGCTTTGGCATGCCACTTGCTAGATTAGAACACAATGATGTATTTCACCTATATTGAAGAGCTACCTAGCGCTTTCTGGAGCTTTGCAGGATCAAAATTTAAAGTAGGCTGCCTTTACCGTTTAAATAAAGGTTTCTACTGGCATTTTGCCTTGCCAGTCTGAAAATAGCATTCATTTTGTAGACACATAGGATTATTAATGTTTACAGCCTCCAAATATGCTATGGGATTTGTGGTGGATGAACAAACAGGTTGAAAGGACTAGCCTCCTATATTGCCTTAGCTTACATGTGTTTAATGTAACT
This sequence comes from Allobates femoralis, assembly GCA_033576535.1. Lineage (NCBI taxonomy): Eukaryota > Metazoa > Chordata > Amphibia > Anura > Aromobatidae > Allobates > Allobates femoralis. The sequence goes on from JARQOC010000003.1 coordinate 462,024,792, forward strand.
CTTTTTTGTGCAGATATTGTCAAACATGGTGTATTGCAGGTTGTAATATTTATGGTCTTCAACTGTATTGTCTATTTTGTCACCTTATTTTGTTATTTTTACAGCTCTCCCTAAACGATGAGATGAATAAATCAGGACTGAAGATACCTGTTAATTCTCAAGTGCTATTAGTATTGAAATGTATTAAATTTAATTCCATACGACCCATAACACATAGGTAGTGAGACTGTCACCTACTCAAACCATGAAATCTCCAAGAAACTGGTTATTATATAAAGGACAAGGAGAGGAAAATGTGCACAAAAATGTATTGCCCCAAATCAACTGACTTCAGAATGTAAACAATGGACCGAAAGGTGCTGGAGCAGGTTCAATACAGCAATGGTAGTAAGTACATCCATAACATCTTACAGTACACAGTAATAAATATCACAGTGGATAGTTACAAAACAGAAACCAAGACAATGGGTAGTTACAGTTATAGAAGGGCTCAGGAAAATTGTAAACAACAGTAATACATAAAGTGCATGTGCAACCCTAGAAAAACCTGAGTCATATTAAAGCCCAAAGCAAGGTCTAGGGATGAAGCCCAAAGGCGACCCCATAAATCCCTGTGTACAGAGTAATCATATTACCAGTAGGGATGGGCGAATCTACTCGCTAGGACTCGTTACTCGGCGAGTAGTAAGGGACTCGCAGGACTCGGTACTCTGCGAGTTTCCCAGTGATTACTCGCACGAGTCCAATGCAAATCAATATCAATCCTAGTTTTGTCAGAAACGCTGACAAAACTAGGATTGCCATTGTTTGCATTAGACTCGTGCGAGTAATCACTGGCTACTGTGCCAGTGATAGCAGGGAAACTCGCAGATAACTGCTGTTTCTTTGCGAGCCGAGTCCAGCTGTCTTCTCTGTGCAGCTCCAGGGTCCTAGAGCCCGCCTGCTCACAGACATTATGTAGCAGTGCTGAGATTGTTTTCAGTCTGCTCATTCCCTGTGTACAGACATGAATGTCTGTGCACAGAGATGATGTAGCAGTGCTGAGATTGTTCTCAGTCTGCTCATTCCCTGTGTACAGACATGAATGTCTGTGCACAGAGATGATGTAGCAGTGCTGAGATTGTTCTCAGTCTGCTCATTCCCTGTGTACAGACATGAATGTCTGTGCACAGAGATGATGTAGCAGAGCTGAGATTGTTCTCAGTCTGCTTATTCCCTGTGCATAGACATCTATATTTATGCACAGGGGATGTAGCAGAGAGGACATCACGTTTTGGACTGCGTCGGACGGAAGAGGATTTTTTTAATTAAAGATGGAGTCCCTAATGGCTTTTTTTTTTATTTCTAATAAAAAATTTTCCTTGTGTTGTGTTTTTTTTAAAACAATTTAATAGAAATTCATGGCGGTCATGTCTAATATTGGCGCGACCGCCATAAATTTCGGGCTTAGGGCCAGCTGATAATACAAAGCTGGCCCTAACCTCTTTATTACCCAGCGTGCCACCGCTACCAGGGCCGCTGGAAGAGCGGGGTTCAGCGCCAGAGAATGGCGCTTCAATGAACGCGCCATCTTCTGGGGCGGCTGCGGGCTGCAATTTGCAGCGGGGGGTGCCCAGAAAGCTTGGGCATCCCTGCGCTGCGGATTCCAGCCCCCAGCTGCTTAGCTGTACCTGGCTAGACATAGAAATTGCACGGAGCCCCACGCATTTTTTTTTTATTATTTCATGAATTTCAGAGTCAGAGTCTCAGAGTCAGAATCTCAGAATTTCATGAAATAATTAAAAAAAAATGCGTGGGGCTCCGCGCAATTTCTATGTCTAGCCAGGTACAGCTAAGCAGCTGGGAGCTGGAATCCGCAGCGCAGGGATGCCCAAGCTTTCTGGGCACCCCCCGCTGCAAATTGCAGCCCGCAGCCGCCCCAGAAGATGGCGCGTTCATTGAAGCGCCATCCTCTGGCGCTGAACCCCGCTCTTCCAGCGGCCCTGGTAGCGGTGGCACGCTGGGTAATAGAGGTTAGGGCCAGCTTTGTATTATCAGCTGACCCTAAGCCCGAAATTTATGGCGGTCACGCCAATATTAGACATGACCGCCATGAATTTCTATTAAATTGTTTTAAAAAAAACACAACACAAGGAAAATTTTTTATTAGAAATAAAAAAAAAAGCCATTAGGGACTCCATCTTTAATTAAAAAAATCCTCTTCCGTCCGACGCAATCCAAAACGCGATGTCCTCTCTGCTACATCCCCTGTGCATAAATATAGATGTCTATGCACAGGGAATAAGCAGACTGAGAACAATCTCAGCTCTGCTACATCATCTCTGTGCACAGACATTCATGTCTGTACACAGGGAATGAGCAGACTGAGAACAATCTCAGCTCTGCTACATCATCTCTGTGCACAGACATTCATGTCTGTACACAGGGAATGAGCAGACTGAGAACAATCTCAGCACTGCTACATCAGGCAGCAGGCGGGCTCTAGGACCCTGGAGCTGGCAGCCTGTACAGAGGAGACAGGATCTTATCTGTGCGAGTCAGCGATTACTTACAAAGTAAACGAGCAATGCAAATAAATGACAAAACTAGGATTGCTTCAGGCTGAAGCTTCCGAGACACGTCTGCGATTTGTAAATCTCACACTACTCGCTATTACTCGCTTCCCCATTCATTAACATTGGACTCGCTAGACTCGCAACGAGTAGCGAGTCCTGTGCTCGGACTCGCTACAGTCAAGCGATTCCGAGTAATTTAGGATTCGCCCATCACTAATTACCAGCGCTGGAAGAATCAAGACCCTGCAGTGGAGGATCCCCCGGGTCCGGACCCCACGTACGTTTCGTTTTTTATAACTTCATCAGGGGGGTGAAGACTCACTACCCTCCCCAGGCTTTTATATCATTCCAGCGTCCTTTTTCCGCTGATAATCGCGACCTGCATCTGCGTCTGGCTATTTCAGGCCCGCTCCGCCCCCACCAGAAGTGCGCAAGTGTCATCGCTATGACGCGCACATCCGGGAGCCAGGACACGTTGCCTTCGCTGCCGGACATGCGCACCCGCGGTTGGAGACCACCGGAGGAGGGAGGAGAAACTCCGGGCGCTGTGGCCAAAAACCTAACCCCTGCTGACCAAAAAGGCTGGAATTACTCCCAGGGTCCAGCATCAGATACATAAGATGCTATAAACGCATCCACTAAGTAAATAAGGCATGGAAAGAGGCCTAGCAAAGAGTATTAATGAATGCAGCCATATAAGTTATACATCATAAAAATGGGTCTAAAAACAGCGCATACCCAGAGTCTTTTTCAAAGTATTGCCAGATAGTACGCTGGATCTTCCAGAGTTCTGTAGATGATGCTAAAACCAATCATAGGTTGCAGCAGCAACCAAATGCCTGGATAGGAAGATGGTCATCAAAAAACTGTAACTTGGTTTCTGTTTTGTAACCATGATTGCAACTATGATTTGGGGCAATAAATATTTGTGCACACTTTCCTCTCCTTGTCCTTTATATAATAACTAGTATTGAAATGTGACATTGTGCCTGAAGTCATGCATTGGGTAATAGATTTTGGAGTCACTTCAATTAACCTCTTCACAAAATTACTCATAGTGCTTTGCTATTAGCGATGTCAGGCACTTAGAGCTTTGTATTTCCCCAGATGTGACCCCCTGCCTATATAGTGTGTGACACTGTTCATATGTCCCTTTACTAAATAATGATAATAGTCATAATAAAGCTAATTCAGGAGAAACTGTATTAACAATTATTATTATCCGCAAAATGGAAAAAACAGCAAAAAATATAATGATGACGTCTTAATGGAAAATTCACACACTGTGAAGTGAAAATAGACTGCTGGTATGGCAGTTCTTTATGAATAGAACTGTTCAAGGAGGTTCAATAGCTTTGAATAGGTGAATAGAATTTCACAGGACTCAGTATGTGTTTAGTTACAATACATATGAATTGTTTTGGGGGCTTTTTTTTTGCAAAATAGTTGTATTGTGGAAAACTTTAGTTTTGTTTGTTACGAAATAGAAACAAAGAAGTCTATATAGTTTTGTTATATTACTACAATGTATTCACATAAATTTAATTAGAGATGGATTGATGTTATCACACAATATCTGTTGAACGTAGCAATACCTTACATGTGGCTGTAGAGGAATTACTCTGTCACCAATACGGGCATGTGAGATCTGTTTAAAAGTACCGTTAATGTCGTTAAGATATCACCAAGGATCTCACGGGAGCACGGTCATTAGGGCATCTTTTTTACATCGTTGGTGAGATGTCACACATCTAGATATGCACCAACGATGTGGTGAGCAGCTATCGTTTGCACAACCGCACAACCCAGCGAACGATACTTGTTCACTGTTGTGAATAGGCGAAGTCGTTATTGACATCGTTATCGTGGTGTCACACACAACGATGCAACAGGTTGGCTTATCAAGAATTGTCTGATTTGAGAACATGTTCTCAAGCCTGCGATCAACGATCCAACGATTTATTGTAGTCGTATTTCAGTGTAACACGCAACGACGTTCTAACGATGTTGTTTGAACGACTCCAAACCCGTGACGTTTGAGCGAAATCGTTCACAATCTTGTACCATGTAACGGTACCTTCAACACGGCATGAGATCGTGAACGATATCGCTCCAAACGTCACAGGTTTGGATTCATTCAAACGACATCGTTAGGATGCCGTTGCATGTTACACCAAAACACAACTACGATAAATCGTTGGATTGTTGATCGCAGATTTGAGAATATGTTCTCAAATCAGATGATTCTTGATCAGCCAACCTGCTGCATCGTTGTGTGTGACACCGCGATAACGATGTCGTTAATGACTTCGCCTATTCACAACAGTGAATAAGTATCGTTCGCTGGGTTGTGCGAATGATAGCTGCTCACCACATCGTTGTTGCATCGTTCACGATATCTAGACGTGTGACATCTCACCAAAGATGTCAAAAGAGTCCTAACGACCGCGCACCCATGAGATCGTTGGTCATATCTTAACGACATTGAAGCGTGTAACGGTACCTTAAGGGATGTGAGTATGGATTTCTGTGCAAGCAATGGTAGATAAGCTACTTGCTATCCTCTCCTCCCAAACCTGACCAATTGCATGTGATAAATCCAAGAACCATGGTGCAGTGGATGAACTTTAATGTATTTTATTCACAGTACCTTGGTGAGATGAATTAGGATGTCAGGGAAAATGAGGGGACGGATGAGGGATGTGAGATGCAGGATGGAAGACAGAGGTAGGAGGAGAATACCCCTGATGCACATGCTGACAAGATGGAACTGACCAGAAGAGGGGTTTGAGAAAACAAGATATGAGGGGTTACAGAGAGAGGGGCATTATGGGAAAATTACAATATAATACATGAAAACACATATTATAATAATGGCCGGTTGATGGCAGCAAAGTACAACAACATGGTACCCTTTACTATCCATATAAATCAATGAATGAATGAAAAGATCACTTTTCATATAAATACCTTTCTGAAGAGAATGCCTGGCAGCACACTCCTTGTCTGAAATCCTTGGATTTCAGTATATTAATTATCTTGAAGTGGAGCAGTTTTCCTGATGACAACTGAAGGATACCTCAACCTAAAAGATAAAAACACATGAATGCAATGTAAAAAATTAGTAAGCTATCAATGAAATTGAAAAATGTCTTTAAAGAAAAACCGTTCTTTAAATTTTTATTTCATAGTAATGTAGAGCAAGTGAATATAATCATCTTTCACATATACTTTATTAATGAAATCAGGAGGGAAACCACTAAAAAACCCTTCCACAAGATGTCCTCAGCAGACTGTGTGTGAAGCTTATTGTAAGTCAACTCTGTCTTCAGGGGTGTGGCCTAAACTGCATTCACAATAAAGATAATAAGACTGTCAAATTTACCTCCATTCACATGGCTCTGCTCGGTGTTATCACAGAACATAGAGCAGAGGCCATGTAAAGGAGCAGTCAGAAAAGACCTCACATGACCTGTCAGCAGCTGTGTGAGCTCAGCAGGATGCCAGCAAGAGGTAATTTGAGAGTCTTATCTATGGTGAACTCATCTTAGGCCACGCCCATGAAGACTGGGGTGAGGGGAATTTTAGCTTCACACACAGTCTGTTGTGGACACCTTGTAGAAGTTTTTTGGTGGTTTCCCTCCTGATTTCATTAATAAAGTTGATTATATTCACTTGCTCTAATTACTATTAAATAAAAATTTAAAGGACGGTTATGCTTTAAGTACGTTTCTGGAGTAATCCAAAGGATAGCCCATCTTCGGATTGTAGGAGCCGCTCTAGGCCAAACAGTCTCCAACCTCAGTGTAATCATTTTTCTTATTTCTTGTTTTAACCTGCGATTGTGCTCAGAGTCATGCTCCATTCTAGACAACATAATGTCTTGTACAGATGATGGTGCAGGGTCCACTCATAATGCACATGAGATTCACAGGAGGAAAAAGAATATTAAAACAGTTTTTGCATGCGGCAGTCAGACAGCTTTAGATTTAGAGGAGGTGGACAAAGATTTTAAATCCTTATTCAAGGTGCTACAATCAAAGAGAATTAATGAAACAAAGCTATGGCTGGATAATGGATTTCACCACACCTATGTATCTAAGAAAATGATTCCCAAAGAACTCAAGATAAATACGAGATGTACCTATCCGTATCCAGATTCACATCAAATAAAAATAAGGCTCGCCAGGCTTCCTTCTCCGGTGTTCCTCTCTCTCAGCATGGACCGCAGTGGACTTGTAGCTGCATCTAAATTACTTCCAAAAGCTATCCAGCAAATGAAGGAACTGAGTGTTTTTATCATAAATCTAATAAATGGAAATTTTACGAAGAACTCGAAGTGCTCAGTTCCTTCACTCACTGGATAATGTTTGTGCATGATAATGGATAAAGTAATATCCATATCCAGATGGTTTCTCAGAGGACTAGGTTAAGATTTTAAATACCTGCTCCTTAGATCTTATGAAATTAATAATCAAATACATCGAAAAAGAATTGAAAAAGAAAGCACAGAACATAATTAATGATACCCTGGATAGATTGGGTTTGCTAAATCTGTTAACTATAGGGAATTAGAAAAAAAGTTAAATTCACACAAAGATAATTTGGAAAATCAAATAATAGAAGTCAAAAAGAGAAAATATGAGAGACTGTCAAGACTACGATTCAGATCGAATATATCCTTGGAGAAAAAAAAGAAATAGTAATAAACCTAAACTCAAAAAATCCTAAAAAAATTCCAAAAGACAAGCATAAAATTCTAAAAGATAGACATAAAACACCACCACAAAGAGTGATTTTTTTATATCCGAAAAAAAACTGTGATGTACGATCACCTGAATCTGATGATTCCTCAGAAGTAAGTCTGGAAAGTGGAAAGCCTCCCTGCAAAGAAAACTAAAAGTAAAATTCTTTCAAAAACATGAAAGATGGGCAGGAAGAAGACATAACAACCAGAAAAGGAAGCCTCAGAAAGCACAATTAATTCCATCCTGCCAGGTATGGAATTTATCAGCGCAGATTTTATAGGAAGAGCACATCTCTGTACTTTCTAAAGGTCTTGGATTCTCGACAAGAAATTTTGACTTATTCACTACCCTTCTGGTATTAGCAAACTTGTAAGGCATATTACTTTGAAATGTCACTTTTCAGAGGAGCAGACAGCAGATATGGCAATGTCTAGTAATAACCAGACTAGTGTAATAGATAGAGGAAGTGATAGTTCTATTCCTCTCTTTACTGAATTACAGAGGGTAACGTTGTTCAAGGGAACCAACCAGCAGGATTTAGGACTATAAAGTGAAGCCAGTGCCTTACAGGGACTGGGATACTGAGTGCAATCATACCTGTACTTCAATGATTCCATGTATGATAAAAGAGAAAACTGTTATCAAGCACTGGATATCTGTGCAGCATATTAGCATAAGAGAGGCTGTGTTTCTTTGTATTACTCCTCTGTTTGCTCTAAGCAAAACCTTTCACCTCCCTCACTCCCTCCTCTTGTCCCTCTCCCTCCCTCCATGTTACTATATACCCAGGTGCATTATGTCTGACATTGTGCATGGAGATAGCACAATGTCAGGCTGCTGTTTGCTCCAGATAATCACTCCTGGCCTCCTGTATCTCCAGCTTTAAGTGGTCACTGCTTCTTCTCTCTGTGATCGGTCATCGGAGAGCAGGAGAAGACCCCGCCCCCTCCAGTCTCTGTTGATGTCAGAGACTGGATGGGGCGGGGCCTTCTCCTGCTCTCCGGTGACCGATCACAGACAGTAGAAGCAGTGACAGCTAGAAGCTGGAGCTCAGGCACATATGACACCAGACATTGTGCTATCCCCCTGCACAATGTCAGACATAATGTACCTAAATATATATTGACAGGGAGGGAGGGAGAGAGGAGGAAGAGGGGGAGGGAGAGAGGGGAGGGGGAGGGTTTGTCTTAGAGCAAACAGGGGAGTAATACAAAGAATTTGCTGCACAGTTTTTCTGATGTTTGATAACACTTTTCTCTGCAATCATACATGTAATCATTGAAGTAAAGGTATGATTGCATTCAGTATCCCAGTAAGGCACTGGCTTCAATTTACAGCCCTAGAACGTGCTGGTTGGTTCCCTTTAAGACAAATGAGTGCGGAATCACATTGTTCAACACAAGTGGAGGATGTGATTATTAAAGCACAAAATGTGCATTACAATCTTATACAATTACATCCTTCCATCCTGGATCATATGCAGGGTGTGGTTGAGCAAGAATTAATGAAATTAGATGAAAATAAAAAGGTTTCCCAAAAAAACTGTCTAAAAAAGAAATCATGGCACTGAAACAAGTAAAAGAAAATAAAAACATCATTGTCCGAAAAGCGGACAAAAGGGGGGCATAATCATTTTGGAAGCGGATCTGCATTTACAATGTAATGAAATAATGTAAAAAAATACAGATATTTATGGTGTCTTAAAGGGAGAATATGGTTAGATATTATGCTAGGAAAGCCCCGATGATTGGGTCACTGCTGTCACCTAGGCTGTTTACAAAAGACAATACAATATAAACAGAGAACTGGTTAAGTGTAACAAGGCTTGTATAAGTGTAGACAAAAAATATGCACAAGTTTCAATCATGCCACAAAATACAAAGAATTTACATCAAGAAACACAGGTATATCTTATCCCATAAAAGTGTCTATTAATTGTAACACCAGTGGGGTGGTGGAATGTGTAAAGTGTTTGGTGCAATACGTTGCTTGTACAGTGGATCCATTAAAATGCAGGATCCAAAGACATCTATCTGATTCTACAGGAGACATGAAGTTGAATATGTCGGTGGTGTCCAGGCACTTTGCAATTAAACATAATGGTATCCAGGGGCGTAACTAGAACTGGCAGGGCCCCATAGCAAACTTTTGAACGGGGCCCCCTCCAAGACATGCCCCCAATGACACGCCCCCTTCAAGACACACCCCCTTACCGAATCGGTGTTAACAGTCTGACGCCACCCAGTTTACCGTATATACTCGTGTATAAGCCGACCCCCCTACTTTTGCCCCCAAAACCTGAGAAAACCTATTGACTCGTGTATAAGCCTGAGTGTGGACCCCAGCACAGGTATACAGCCCCCAGCAGTGTGGTATACAGGCCTCCCCAGTGGTAGTATACAGCAGCCTTCCCAGTGGTATATACAGGCCCCAGCAGTATATACAGTAGCCCCAGTGGCATACAGCAGCCTCCCCAGTGGTATACAGCAGCCTCCCCAGTGGTATACAGCAGCCTCCCCAGTGGTATACAGCAGCCTCCCCAGTGGTATATACAGGCCCCAGCAGTATATACAGCAGCCCCAGTGGTATACAGCAGCCTCCCCAGTGGTATATACAGGCCCCAGCAGTATATACAGTAGCCCCAGTGGTATACAGCAGCCTCCCCAGTGGTATATACAGCAGCCCAGTGGTATATACAGCAGCCTCCCCAGTGGTATATACAGGCCCCAGCAGTATATACAGCAGCCCCAGTGGTATACAGCAGCCTCCCCAGTGGGTATATACAGGGCCCCAGTGGGTATATACAGGGCCCCAGTGGCTATATACAGGCCCCCAGTGGGTATATACAGGCCCCCAGTGACTCTACAGGCCCCCAGTAGCTATATACAGGGCCCCAGTGGCTATATACAGGCCCCCAGTGGCTATATACAGGCTTCCAGTGGCTATATACAGGCCTCCAGTGGCTATATACAGGCCCCCAGTGGGTATATACAGGCCCCCAGTGGCTATACAGGCCCCCAGTAGCTATATACAGGCCCCCAGTGGCTATATACAGGCCCCCAGTGGCTATATACAGGCTTCCAGTGGCTATATACAGGCCCCCAGTGGCTATATGCAGGCCCCCAGTGGCTATATACAGGCCCCCAGTGGCTAGTGTACAGGCCCTCAGTGGCTATGTACAGGCCCCCATTGGCTATATACAGGGCCCCAGTGGCTATATACAGGGCCCCAGTGTGTATATACAGGCCCCCCACTCCTCCCTTCCTGCTGCACACGTCACCTGTAAAGGAATACATCATACTTACTTATCCCTGCCGGCTGCCGCTCGCCGCTCTGCACCGCGCTCCGTCTTCATCCAGCTTCTTCCTGGTTGTGACCGGCGGGTGCAGGCAATGACGTCACAACCAGGAAGAAGCTGGATGAAGACGGAGCGCGGTGCAGAGCGGCGAGCGGCAGCCAGCAGGGATAAGTAAGTATGATGTATTCCTTTACAGGTGACGTGTGCAGCAGAGGAGGAGTGGGGGCCTGTATATACCTACTGGGGGGGGCTGTAGCTGCTGACCGGATAGCAGCGTAGCGGCGCTGGGTCCGGGCCCCCCTCAAGCGCCGGGCCCCAAAGCGACCGCTACGTCTGCTATGCCGGTAGTTACGCCCCTGATGGTATCACTACATCTTTCTATTTTTGCGACATCGAAAAGGTAAAACGTCCCATTAGGCGACATGATTAGAGAAGGAAAGTTTTAAATCGCGAGACATATTGGATGTTTAAACTGGGTACAAGACATCCACAAGGTGTTAATATTAGAATGTAATTAAAATACAGTATTTTTTTGTTTCTGCAATATCTTTCTTTTGTAATTCTCCTTCTCTGGTAACAGTTCACCCATAATTTCAGATAGGAATATATATAATATCTACCATTAAGTATTTCTATTAAATAAATGTTGGGATATATACAATATTTAATTGCAGATGCAATTATTTTCTTTGCGTGTCTTGAGATAAGTGCTAGACTAATAAAATTCTGAGCATAATATAAATAATGTGACCATTTAGAGAAGTTTTGTAATACAAATAAAAGTAGCTAAGGATAGACACATTTATGGATATGTTATAGAATGTTTATTCAGTTACAAAGTATAATAAAATATAGAGGTACCCTCATACATTTTAAGAAACAAAAAATCATTATCATACTAAATATAATATAAAATTAACAATATGCAATGTTAAAATACAACCAATCAGATTTCCATAGGATATTACTAAGGCTGGTTTGACACTGACAATTTTTGCCATCAGTGTGAATCCATCGCAAACTGGATACACCTGCATCAGTTTTCGTCCCTATTGACTTTTGATGGGGATGGAGACACTTGCGTGTGCAGACAGCTGTGTCCATTTTGCCCTGGATTCGTGTGAATCCAGGTATTCACATATTTTTCACAGAGACAAAATCTGCAACTTGGTGTGATTTTGTTCTCCGTGAAAAACAAATGTGAAGCCGTGTATCCACATGGATCCAGGCACCATGTGTGCAATCATAGTGGGGGCATATGTGACACAGAATCAAATGGATGCCAGTGGATCTGGACTTCCAATCTGTAGTCTATGAACTGCACATGCACAGAGTATGCACAGAATGCAGTTCTAAATGACATGCCCCCTAGTGTCATTTACCATCTTCCAGATCCCGGTAAAATATGCAATTGGATATTCCCTCATAGGATGCAGGAGCATCCAGTTTGTCATTGCATGGAGAATCTGAGGGCATGCAGGCTTTTGCTGCATGCCCTCAGATTGAAAAATACACAAGTGTGAAAACAGCCTTAATAGAATGTATTATTTGCTTATTCACACTGTTGTCTCTTTTTTATTTCAGATACTATTGTAGAGAACAATATGTGTATATTTCACATAAAATTATATTAACTTTAACATATTGACTTTATATGAAATATACTGCTTTTAACCCCTTCATCCCTATCGAGATGGGTGGTGAGCATTTTGAACACCCTGATGCTTCACAAAATAATCTGTAAAAATGAAAAAAGAATATTTTTGTGGAAAAAAAGTACTTATTCAATATAACAGATGAATTTGTGAAGCACCTGGGGGTTCAAAATGCTCACCACCCATCTAGATATGTTCCCTGGGGGGTCTAGTTTCCAAAATGAGGTTACTTGTGGGGGAGCTCCAATGTTTAGGCACACAGGAGCTCTCCATGCCCAACATGGTGTCCGCTAACAATTGGAACTATTAGCCGACACCATGTCGCATATGGAGAGCCCCTGTGTGCCTAAACATTGGAGCTCCCTCACAAATGACCCCATTTTGGAAACTAGACCCCCCCAAGGAATGCATCTAGAAGCATAGTGAGCACTTTGAACCCCCAGGTGCTTCACAAATTGATCCGTAAGAAGGAAAAAGTACTTTTTTTTTCACACAAATTTTCTTTTTTCATTTTTACGGATCAATTTGTGAAGCACCTGGGGGTTCAAAGTGCTCACTATGGATCTAGATATCTTCCTTGGGGGGTCTAGTTTCCAAAATGTGGTCACTTGTGGGGGAGCTCTAATATTTAGGCACACAGGGGCTCTCCATACGTGACATGGTGTCCGCTAACTATTGGAATTGTTAGCGGACACCATGTCGTGTATGGAGAGCCCCTGTGTGCCTAAACATTGGAGCTCCCCCACAAGTGACCCCATTTTGGAAACTAGACCCCCCAAGGAATGCATCTAGATGCATAGTGAGCACTTTGAACCCCCAGGTGCTTCACAAATTGATCCGTAAGAAGGAAAAAGTACTTTTTTTTCACACAAATTTTCTTTTTTCATTTTTACGGATCAATTTGTGAAGCACCTGGAGGTTCAAAGTGTTCACTATGCATCAAAATACAGCGAAGTCCATTTTTATTTATTTTCTAGGACTAATTCTAGAAAAACAATGGCGTCGGGCTCCGCCATATTTTTGGTCCAGCCAGGTACAACTAGGCAGCTGGGGGCTGGAATCCGCAGCATGGAGAGGCCCAAGCATTCTGGGCCCCACATGCTGTGAATTGCAGCCCGCAACCGCCCCAGAAAATGGCGCATTCATTGAAGCGCCATTTTCTGGCGCTGTACCCAGACTCTTCCAGTTGCCCTGGTGCCGGTGGCAAACTGGGTAATAAAGGGGTTAATGCCAGCTTTTTATTGGCAGCTGGCACTAAGCCCGAGATTCATAATATAGGGCCAATGTTAGACCCGCCATTAGGAATCTCTGGTAAATAGTCAGAAAATACACACAGAGAAAAATCTTTTTATATGAAAAAAATAACAAACAAAATTCGGACTCCATCTTTATTATAAAAGATCCGACGTAGTCCACAACGAAGGTCCCACGACACTCGATCGCCTCTGCTCAATCCAGAGACTGCATCAAGGGATCAAGTGTCCTCTTCCTACAGCCTCTGGGGTCAGAGTTATGGTGCACTGTATGACAATGATCTGTCATACAGTGCACCACCATGACTATGATCCCTGAGACTACAACAAGAGGACACTTGATCCTTTGTTGCACCCATCATCCACGCACGCACACAACCACGCACGCACATCCACGCACGCACATCCACATCCATTCACGCACACATCCACACACGCACACATACACGCACGCACACATCCACGCACGCACATCCACATCCACGCACACATCCACGCACGCACACATCACAGCACGCACACATCCACGCACACACACCATCCGCGCACGCTGACATCCACGCACACATCCACGCACGCTGACATCCACGCATGCATATCCACATCCACGCACACATCCACGCACGCACATCCACACATGCTGACATCCACGCACGCTGACATCCACGCACACATCCACACATGCTGACATCCACGCACATCCACACATATCCACGCACGCACATCCACGCACATCCACACACATCCACGCACACATCCACGCACGCACGCTGACATCCACGCACGCTGACATCCACGCACTCATGCTGACATCCACGCACGCACATCCACATCCACGCACATCCACACACACATCCATGCACACATCCACGCGCACGCACATCCACATCCACGCACATTCACGCATTCATCCACGCACACATCCACGCGCATGCACATCCACGCACGCACATCCACACACATCCACACATTCATCTACGCACACATCCACGCATGCACGCTGACATTCACGCACGCATGCTGACATCCACGCACGCACACATCCACGCACACACACCCACATCCACGCACGCACATCCACACACACATCCAAGCACGGTGACATCCACGCACGCACACATCCACGCACGCACATCCACGCACACATCAATCCATTCACCCATTCATCCATCAATCCATCCATTCATACTTACCCACCGATGAGGAGGATGAGCCCATGAGAAGAGGAGGGGCCACACCAGAGCTGCGGAGGAGGAGGCAGCCTGCCGGAATAGGTGAGCGGGGCTGGGGGGGAAGGATGAGCAGGGGTGAGGGGGCTCTGCAGGTAGACCGAAGCCTGCAGGTAGACCGGAGCCTGCAGGCAGACCGGACCCTGCAGGCAGACTGGACTCTGCAGGCAGCCCGGAGCCTGCAGACTCACCGGAACCTGCAGACAGCCTGCCGGCTGCAAAAGTACAGGAGGAGGGCGGGTGGATGGCGGGGATGCGGGGGGGGAGTGCAGGCCGGACATGAAGGTGGGGAAGCTGGACGGAGGGGGGACGGAGGGGGGACAGGACACGGGGGAAAGGCTGGACGAAGGAGGGACAGTACATGGGAGGCTGGAGCATGGTGATGACCGGCGGGTGCCAGTGCAGCCCGCCGGCAGATAAATATGATCGGGGGGGGGGGCGCATGGGAGAGAAGGGGGGCCCTGATGTGTGGGAGCATGGGGGGGCTGAGTGGGGGGAGGGCACCCGCCGATCGGCCCCTCCAGATCTGATTGGAGAGATCTGGAGGGGTGAATGTGTCTGAATCGCTCCGATCGACAGTTTCACTTTTACACTGCCGATCGGAGGGGTCCTAGGCAGGGAGGGTGTCAGGAAGGAACGTCCTATGTCGGGAAGGGGTTAAGATGGTAAGTAAAATATTTTTTGTAATATAGAACACAATTTATTATAATTATTACTGTTCCGTGCTGGATATAACTATAAAGATAGTGTAATTTCAGCTTCTAACATTATAGGTTCTACTGCTTAGCACGGAAAAATACATTTAATCCACATCCTCATTTGAAAAGCAATATCTAAACTATAAAGCATATAGATTGGCATAAATGAGTTCAGCAAAAAATTGCTATATTTGTAAATTGTTAATATGTTATCTTTATAGCTTTGTAATAGTACTGTTAGGTGCACCTCAATGAATTAGAATATCATCAAAAAGTTCATTTTTTTCAGTAATTCAATACAAAAAGTGAAACTCATATACTGTATTATATAGAGTCATTACAAACAGAGTGATCTATTTCAAGTGTTTATTTTTGTAAATGTTGGTGATGGTGATGTTGGTGACAATGACTGGCACAGGATAGAGGCATCGGTGAAGTGGTTGGAGAGGAATATAATCCTGGCTGCTGCATTGAGGATAGATTGGAGAGGAGAGAGTTTAGTAAGAGGGAGACCGATTAGTAGAGAGTTGCAGTAATCCAGGAGAGAATGAGTAAGGGCAACAGAGTTTTTACAGAATCAACAGTAAGAAACGGTCGAATTCTAGAGATGGTTTTGAAGTATAGGTGACTTGAGAGAGCGAGTGACCGGATGTGAGAAGAGAAGGAGAGATCCGAGTCAAATATAACCCCAAGACAGCAATCATGCTGCTGAGGAGTAATGGTAGACCCTCATACAGAAAGATGTTAAGTTCAGACCCCAAACTTTACAGTTTGGGGTCGCCCATCACTAGTGCTGGGTCATGTTGTGCTTCATGCATTTAATAGTCAAATCATTCAGTTTTTTGTTTATACTGAAGTTTTTTTTACAAACTTTGCAAATAACATGGGTTGGGTTATCTTTTGCATTGTCAAAAAAGATCCAGGTGAGGCAACCCTTGCTGCCTCTTAACAAATGCAGACCCTCGACCGCTGCTGTTAAAAGCCAGAGTTGTGAGGATGATTTGCTTGTTGTTTTTGCAGCCCTCAATCTATGTGTGGAAGAGGCAACCTAACCTCCTTGTCTTCCTTCTCCTCCACCTTCTTTGCTGAGCTATTCAGTTGCATGACTCTGGGTTGATTCCAAGTGGGATCTTAAACCTTATAAGCGTTGTCACATATCCACTTCTCAGCGCGATGAGTTTCAGAGCTAATATTGTCAGACATTCAACAAGGTCACATACTTCCTAGGGCAGTTTCAGCGCATACAAGGTTCAAACTTTTTACATTTTTATGCTTTATATAAAAAGTTACAGTGCTTACAATAAAAAGATATAAAAGATAAAAATAAAATGAACATACAGATGTTACTGTACAATGTTATTCTGTTTTCCTAGGAAGGATGAAATATGGATCACAATCAGCTCAGTTGACCCCCAATCTGTGAAGCAAAGGACCTCATGGCTAGCCTTTTTAAATGTTTGAGTTGAGGCCGAATTTCTAGCACAGCTCTTTCATTTCAATATTCTGATTCTGGGTCTGTGACTGGATCACAGCTACTTTAGCAATGAATTAGGGATGGGCGAATCTACTCGCTAGGACTCGTTACTCGGCGAGTAGTAAGGGACTCGCAGGACTCGGTACTCTGCGAGTTTCCCAGTGATTACTCGCACGAGTCCAATGCAAATCAATATCAATCCTAGTTTTGTCAGAAACGCTGACAAAACTAGGATTGCCATTGTTTGCATTAGACTCGCGAGTAATCACTGGCTACTGTGCCAGTGATAGCAGGGAAACTCGCAGATAACTGCTGTTTCTTTGCGAGCCAGTCCAGCTGTCTTCTCTGTGCAGCTCCAGGGTCCTAGAGCCTGCCTGCTGCCTGATGTAGCAGTGCTGAGATTGTTCTCAGTCTGCTCATTCCCTGTGTACAGACATGAATGTCTGTGCACAGAGATGATGTAGCAGTGCTGAGATTGTTCTCAGTCTGCTCATTCCCTGTGTACAGACATGAATGTCTGTGCACAGAGATGATGTAGCAGTGCTGAGATTGTTCTCAGTCTGCTCATTCCCTGTGTACAGACATGAATGTCTGTGCACAGAGATGATGTAGCAGTGCTGAGATTGTTCTCAGTCTGCTCATTCCCTGTGTACAGACATGAATGTCTGTGCACAGAGATGATGTAGCAGAGCTGAGATTGTTCTCAGTCTGCTTATTCCCTGTGCATAGACATCTATATTTATGCACAGGGGATGTAGCAGAGAGGACATCGCGTTTTGGACTGCGTCGGACGGAAGAGGATTTTTTTAATTAAAGATGGAGTCCCTAATGGCTTTTTTTTTTATTTCTAATAAAAAATTTTCCTTGTGTTGTGTTTTTTTTAAAACAATTTAATAGAAATTCATGGTGGTCATGTCTAATATTGGCGTGACCGCCATAAATTTCGGGCTTAGGGCCAGCTGATAATACAAAGCTGGCCCTAACCTCTTTATTACCCAGCGTGCCACCGCTACCAGGGCCGCTGGAAGAGCGGGGTTCAGCGCCAGAGGATGGCGCTTCAATGAACGCGCCATCTTCTGGGGCGGCTGCGGGCTGCAATTTGCAGCGGGGGGTGCCCAGAAAGCTTGGGCATCCCTGCGCTGCGGATTCCAGCCCCCAGCTGCTTAGCTGTACCTGGCTAGACATAGAAATTGCGCGGAGCCCCACGCATTTTTTTTTAATTATTTCATGAATTTCAGAGTCAGAGTCTCAGAGTCTCAGAGTCAGAATCTCAGAATTTCATGAAATAATTAAAAAAAAATGCGTGGGGCTCCGCGCAATTTCTATGTCTAGCCAGGTACAGCTAAGCAGCTGGGGGCTGGAATCCGCAGCGCAGGGTTGCCCAAGCTTTCTGGGCACCCCCCGCTGCAAATTGCAGCCCGCAGCCGCCCCAGAAGATGGCGCGTTCATTGAAGCGCCATCCTCTGGCGCTGAACCCCGCTCTTCCAGCGGCCCTGGTAGCGATGGCACGCTGGGTAATAAAGAGGTTAGGGCCAGCTTTGTATTATCAGCTGGCCCTAAGCCCGAAATTTATGGCGGTCACGCCAATATTAGACATGACCGCCATGAATTTCTATTAAATTGTTTTAAAAAAAAACACAACACAAGGAAAAATTTTTATTAGAAATAAAAAAAAAAGCCATTAGGGACTCCATCTTTAATTAAAAAAATCCTCTTCCGTCCGACGCAGTCCAAAACGCGATGTCCTCTCTGCTACATCCCCTGTGCATAAATATAGATGTCTATGCACAGGGAATAAGCAGACTGAGAACAATCTCAGCTCTGCTACATCATCTCTGTGCACAGACATTCATGTCTGTACACAGGGAATGAGCAGACTGAGAACAATCTCAGCTCTGCTACATCATCTCTGTGCACAGACATTCATGTCTGTACACAGGGAATGAGCAGACTGAGAACAATCTCAGCTCTGCTACATCATCTCTGTGCACAGACATTCATGTCTGTACACAGGGAATGAGCAGACTGAGAACAATCTCAGCTCTGCTACATCATCTCTGTGCACAGACATTCATGTCTGTACACAGGGAATGAGCAGACTGAGAACAATCTCAGCTCTGCTACATCAGGCAGCAGGCAGGCTCTAGGACCCTGGAGCTGGGGCAGCCAGAACACAGAGAAGACAGGATCTTATCTGTGCGAGTCAGGGATTACTTAGAAAGTAAACTAGCAATGCAAATAAATGACACAACTAGGATTGCTTCAGGCTGAAGCTTCCGAGACACATCTGCGATTTGTAAATCTCACACTACTCGCTATTACTCGCTTCCCCATTCATTAACATTGGACTCGCTAGACTCGCAACGAGTAGCGAGTCCTGGGCTCGGACTCGCTAGAGTCAAGCGATTCCGAGTAATTTAGGATTCGCCCATCACTACAATGAATACATTATTTTTCAAATGTTTTTTGTCATAAAACATTTTCTTTCCCACAGCAAATATGGAATGCAAGACCCTGCCATGGTTAACCATTTGTTGCTTCCTTTGAAGCCTGCCAGAGGTGTGAGGCATTATGATCGTTCTTAGGAAGACAACCTGGGGTTTCAGACCACGTGACCAAAAAGTCTACCTTTCTGCTCAAGATAACATAGGTTATGATCTACGACAAATGTCAATTAACTGTTGCTGTCTCACTTTCATCTAAATATACACATTTTTTCTTTACAATAATCCTCTCTGTTGTCCCATTCATCACCATGAGAGTCACCTTTCTCCTCTTCCTGGCCTGAACGCACAGTACAGTGCAAGTGGTCTGCAGGTATCAGTTTCATCATCACCATCATCACTTCCACCCCTGGGAGTTAAAGTCTGGTGATGAGGATCAATCAACAAAATTGAACTCCACAGCTTCCTCAATTATGCCCATAATGTGCACTAGCACATTATGTAGAGCAGTGCCTCCCCTGAAGAAGTTACACCTGTAACGATATGCGTCGGGCGTACCGTAGCTAGAGGGGGTTCCCTTCCCTCCATTCCAATTGGACCCCCCCAGTAGGTATTGTATATTTACTATATGGGCACAGTCCTTGCAGAGTATTTGTGACCATGTAATTTGCTTGACTATTGACCTTTGTTACCATTTTTGAGCTTGATCCTGACACAGCATTGCTCACTGGTTTGCACCATGGGTTTGAGCTGATTTGGTCATATGACCACCGGGCTATAGTTACCATCCAGGCATATTGTGATTGTTATTGTACTCTTTTCCTGGCATAAATTCAGGTCTGTTTATTTAATCTATACAATCTGATCATTATTGTCACGGTTCCGGGGGAAGGTGCCCTAGAGTGGACGCACTGGGCCGTGGTACCGAACTCCCCTGGGTGAGCTGATCTTAGTTTACCCAACCCCTATACAGGGATTGTCAGGGGCAAGCCCAGGGGGTCTAAGTACCACAGCAGCTAGTACCAGGGGGACGGCTCATAAGGTTAGCCTATATTAAAGCACAGCTAAGGATTCCGGGATAACAGGGTACAAAGCTAGGAGAATGGGAATGGTGCTACCGGGGCAGAGCACAGCAAGGGTTCCAGGAAACAGAGCACAAGAAAGGCCTGACCAACAACTAGCAAAGCACAAGCTCAACTAACACAATAATCAGGCACCTCCCATCAGAGGAGGTGGCCTGATATACCATAGGAAGAGCAGCTATTGGTCAAGGGGAGTGTCAGGTTGGACCGTGCCAGCCTCTAGTCACAGGGGAGGAGTGCACCTAGTGCGCCGCTGATTGGTCACATGAATACGACCATAGTAATGTGCTCATGTGTGAGCCCGGCGGTCAGCTGACAGGAAGGGAACCCGGCGACGGCTCCGAGACACAGAACGCCTGGACACCGGATGCCCGGTCGGCAGGGGAGCAGGAGGTGCCGACCCGGGAGAGGTGAGCTGGGAAGCGGTGCCAGGGGGCCTAACAATTATCTTCTGCCATGCTATATTTACAGTTTCTATTTATTTATCATTGCAATTTTTTCCTGGCATATGTTAGGTCAGATCAATATAATTTGATTCTTGTCGTCTGCCCAGCGGCATTCACTCATTTTTCTTTGTTATTTTTCTTGATTTGGTCTGATTTAACCACGTACAGCCCTCCATAGTGTGCAACAACCCAGTTTGGTCATCAAAACAGCTTGTATCTCAAGCAATTTTGTGTATAGTATATCCGATTGAGTTCTTTACAAATGGTCCGTCTGTCAGTGCCCTACTGCGTCCTGAAGCTCCTCTTTATCTTTCCTTACTTACTGTGGAGATATCAAATTCTTTGTTATATCCAGCTCTTGAATTATATATACTCATAAACTGTCCTGATGTGATACCCACAAAACAAAATTGATTCAATGTAATACCAGGCTTTTGAAGTGTGCTGTATACATTTACAGTTAATACTTTAAAGGGGTTCCTCTCTGTAGGCTTTCTGCAAAAAGCCCTTTTTAATTGTTTTTAACCCTAGAACGCATACCCATAGAAATCTACACATTCACGCACCTGGGGCCTTTTAGGCCCGTTTTCAATTATCATGGAATAACTAAAAAAAAAATACTTTTCAAAGTTTATTGCAAAGTAAGGATGCATTCCCACTAGCGCTGGAGTCCGCCTGGACGGGATTCCGTAATGGATCTGACCTCCTGGTGACCCCAGCTAAGGCTGGCGGACGCATACCTGGGGCCTCGCAGGCCTGCCAGGTTACCTGTTTTCTATTTTCTGTAAAATTACTTAAGTTAGATTTTTGAAACTCTAGGTATTCCTCAGGTATATAGTTGTTAGTAATTTCTAGTTGTTCATATATTTTTATGCTGTAGGCATTTCGGTATAACAACCTTTTTTTGGGACTATTCCATATTCACGCACCTGGGGCCTTTTAGGCCTGTGTGCAAATAACACGGAATAACTCAAATAAAAATACTTTTCAAAATTTATTTTACAATTGCAAAGTAAGGATGCATTCCCACTAGCACTGGGATCCGTAATGGATCTGACCTCCTGGTGACCCCAGCTAAGGCTGGCGGAATAACTGTGCCATTGTAATTTTAGATGTCAGTAAACTAAAAAGAAAAAAAGAAAAAGATTACAATCAGGCTTGTGCACTGTAAACAGTATGTGATAAGACTCTTTGTTATGGTCCCAGCACACCCAGCGATATAAAGCAGGTAAAGTGCAGCCCCCCTCCTCTTACCTCCAACAGATCACTTTCTTGTAGTGCAGTAGAAGCCTCTGGTTTTGGAGCTCAGAAAGTTTCTATTTCCAGACAAAAGAAAGCTGACTTCTTCCTCCAAAGCTCCAGCAATTAGGACAAAAAGACCTGTGATGAGGTCAGAGACACATGACTTTGTGAGGGAACCTCCCTTCCAAGATCACATGACCATGTTGTCATGCAGAATCCACACTCTTCCCAGAGTCATAAAAGTTCTTCCCCAGCAACAATACAGACAAAAAGACTGAATATCACATGTAAACCTAGTACGGGCCTAAAAGGCCCCAGGTGCGTGAATATGGGGTAGTCCCAAAAAAAGGTTGTTATACTGAAATGTCTGTAACATAAAAATATATGAATAACTGGAAATTACTAACAACTATATACCTGAGGATTACCTAGATTTTCAAAATTCAAACTAAAGTACTTTTACAGAAAATAGAAAACAAGTAACCTGGCGGGCCTGCGAGGCCCCAGGTATGCGCTCTAGGGTTAATCCCTGTCTGTCTACATATATGCTTTCTTTTGCTAAATAAAGTGATTTATAATTTGATTATTTTGGTGATCACCCTTTGTTCTGCAAGCAGCTTTTTTCTCCCCTAATCAATGCTTCTTATAACTTGCAAGGGTGGATACCTTTCCTTACTTAGTTGTGTCCCCAAATAACTCCCTTTCTCATTAGTAGTACCACCTACCACACGTACACCTCCAACACCAAGCCTACTCCTTTTTCTAACAACCTTTTTCCCCTTCCCCTTTCCACCACTACCTTATGATTTCCCATTAATGTTTTACACAAACAGATTTGGAAAGCACTTGTTTGAGGCCAAACACAGCCTTTTTAGTACAAAATTAAGGATTTGGCAATCAATGATTAGAGGCCAAAACAGCCTTTTTAGTGGAAATTGAAGGATTTGACAATCACTGGTTAGAGGCAAAAAATGCCTTTTTAGTACAAACTGAAGGATTTGACAACCAATGATTGTAGACCAAACAGCATTTTTAGGGGAAACAGTGAGTTTTAAATCACAGCTTTGATGCCAAACACAGTCTTTTTAGGGGAAGCACTAAGATTTGCCAATTGCTTGCTGTATGCAAAAAACACGTCTTTGGCAATGCACACGGATTTAGTAATCACACTTGTTCTCAGTAAAAAATGCCTATCTCCAAATGGACTGTCTTGCCTTCCTATTCTATCTAAAAAGCGGTTGATTAGCTAGCTATCTTTTTGTGTAGCATGGACGGAGCAGCACAGAGTGGCAGCAGCATTGTCCCTAACCATTTTATTCTATTCCATTTGTCTGCAAAACGTATTTATCTCTTCATCTAGATTTCCTGATTGTCTCTCCTAGCAATTGGTGTGTATTCCATTCATGTGCAACATTTATTCATCCAACTTTGTTGTATTATACTAATGTTATATATTATTTAATTAATCTTACTGATACTGATGTGGGATTTTCTGAGATCATCTGTGGTTCAAAGACTTTATGATCCATGTTAGGCTGGCTTCACACTGCAGTTTTTTCCCTGATCAGGTTCCATCCAGTTTGTGTGCCAAAACCAGGAGTGTCTCCAAAACTCAGAACAGCTGTCAATCTTTCAATTATAGTTTTTCTCTGCAAGTTCCTCTCCTGGTTTTGGAACACAAACTGGATGGACACTGATCAGTGCAGTGTGAAGCCAGCCTTAGGCTGCAACTCTGTTTATCTTGCATTCATTGCCTCTTGCTTTCCTAAGTTAGTTTGATTGATTAACGAGTTAAATTGACTCAGATCTAAGCAGACACTCACTATGAACAGTCAGCCTGAGGGGCATTCTTTCTCTTTCTCTCATGGTCACTCTGTCCACTGTCCCTGTCTCCTCTCACATCAGGGACACCCATGTAATGCAGCTATGCTAACTAGTCAGACATTATGTCTGCTCTCACTGCACACAGGGCCCTATCTGACCTCTTGACAGGAAACTGTTTCTGTCCCTTCACTTCAGCCCCTCCAATCTGGGCTAGTTACAAATATTAAATCTAACTCTACTGACTGTCGAGCAGAATACAATCTACCCCTAATAACACGCCACAATACATATTATATGCCGTAACAATATTTGTGTCTTCCAGGGGAAACATGGCAGTTGTCCATTTTCTTATAAGCTCCCTTTGCAAAAAATCACAGCCCCAAACAGCTCCATCAATAAAAATAAATGTTATGTTTCTTGTAAAATAACAACAGAAACCAACTTTTTGTCTACAATCTTCTAAAAAAACATTTTGACACAATTAAAAGCATATCTATGCAGATTTAATATCGCCAAGATTCTACTGACTGGGAGAATTATGTTTGCATGTTTTTACCATAAAATGAATGCATTAAAAATAAAACCCACATAACCATGGCAGAATTTAGTTTTTTTCCATCATTTCATAACACTTGGAATTTTTTCCTCATAATTCAGTACATTATAAGGTAAAATCAATTCTGTCATTCAAAACTGAAACTTTTTCAGCAAAAACAAACCCTCACAAGCTTTGTAGATGGAAAAATAAAAATGGAAAAAACTATCGCACAAAATGGCAAATCGCCTTGTCCTTAAAGAGTTGGTCAATTTCAAATAGATGAGATGATAATAAAATGAATAAAAAATATTTCAGACTAGATGGTGGCCTGATTCTAATGCATCGGGTATTCTAGAATACCTTGTAACAGGAGTTAACTGCATCACTCTATGACTGACAGCCTTGTAAACAGGAGTGAACTGCATCACACTATGACTGACAGCTTTGTAAACAGGAATGAACTGCATCACACTATGACGCAGCATTCAAATCGCGTGCCAAGCCGCGCTCCGCGTCTCTCATTGGTCTCCGTAGCGACCAATAAGAGACACGGAATTCAAACCGCGCACCAAGCCGCGCTACTTCTCTGATTGGTCACCGTGGCCGCAGCGACCAATTAACGAAGCTGCGCGGCTTGCCGGGAAATATGAATTCTGCGCCGCTGATTAGTCGCTGCTGAGAACCACTCTCAGAGGCGACCAATCAGTGCCGTGGGATTCATATTTCCAGCCAATCCGCGCCGCTTTGCTGATTGGTCGCTGCGGCGACCAATCAGAGAATTAGCGACGACCAATGAGCGGCGACCAATGAAAGACACAGCATTCAAACTGTGCGCCAAGCCACGCTACTTCTCTGATTGGTCGCCGCGGCCGCAGCGACCAATCAGCGAAGCGGCGCGGCAGGAAATATGAATCCCACACTGCTGATTGGTCGCTGCTGGCGCGCGATTTCGGCCTCAGACGGAAGTGGCCACAAGGCAATTATATAGTGGATGCACAAAAGGAGATGAGAGAAAAAAGTATAGAAGAAAAGTTATACAATGCACCTGCAGGAGTTGGTGTAAATCAGCTGCATCGGTAATCTATGGTCACTGGATGGGGGCCTTGAGAACTGCCTGATGGCATTTGCAGCTTTTCTATCGGTTAACTGACATCATGCCACGAATGCTTTGAGGTAGGAGGCAGTTCTCAGGGCTCCCATGCATCGACCACAGATTACAGACATGACCATGTCTTGTAAATTGATTCTCACCAACTCTACTACCTGCATAGAGAAAACACTGTATAAACCAATCAAAAAAAGAAATTCCACACATTTAATGTGACCACCAATGTGGAAACCAATTTAGGTGACGATTAGGCACAACAGACCAGTGCCATTATAATAGCGATTGTGGATGCGCCATGTGTTCCAAAGGTGTACTCATGTCTTATGTATATAAAAACTACTACTTTTTGGCTGTGTAGTTACCCCTAGTAAATGTGAAACATGCAACAGGTGATCGTGCTGACTGCATATTAGGGATTCCAGAGGTAATGTTACCTACTTTTCTTACTTGATGTCTGCAATGTTTATGCTTTACATTGTATTAGGGATATCCCTTTGAGTGCCATTAGTGTTACGTAATTGGTATTATACAACATTATTATATAACAAAGTTGTTCTGGTTTTTGACAAACTTATTCTCGTTTGAGGGCCTTTATTATTATGTGATTTCTTTTATACAGGCACTAAGCTATTTTATTTATTTTTGACTAGTTTTTGCACAATATACCCTCTGGAATTAGGTCGTATTCCCACTTTTTTTCTTCTGGGCTTTTTCTGGTATCATCTTTTGTGTATTTCAGATTTTATTATTAATTTTATCTTTCTTTTAAATTCATTATTAAAATCATGACTGTAGTGTAATAAGTCTTGCACTTATTCCATTTTATTGATATTTTGGTTATATCCGGTACTAATAAAGACTTGACATGTTGGGCATGTTTTTTGTCAATGTCTTTTGTGGATGCACCCTTAAGCATCATTTAATAATTTCTTATGGTGGGTCTCAAACATATGTTTCTCTGGTTTTTCAACACTGCTCACTGAAACCTTCAGTACTTTAGAAATTCTAATTTCAATACCATCATTGTTTTTCATCAGTAAAGTTGCAAAGGTTTTGAGACAGCTCACTGGTTTTAACCATCATGAGATGTTTCTTGTTTGGCATCTTTGTATTGAGACACTTTTTATAGGCCATCAGTTGAACCCGCTGATATCATTTTTCACTAAATGGTGAGATAGCTTTCTAATTACTGATAGATGTCAACTGGTGTCATGACTTTCAATGGCTTTTAACATCTCTCATTTTT
>JARQOC010000003.1:462051731-462127818 GCA_033576535.1 Allobates femoralis
AAACGGTAATCTGACCCTAACCTTACAGAGAGATGCAGGAGTCTTGTAATTGCTAAGATAATGAAGCGTGATCTCAGAACCATCAAAAGTTTTGTTGTAAAACAGGGTCACAAAAGCTGTGTTGAGAAAAAGAAAGACAAATGTGAAGGAAAACAGTCCACCTCTCTGAATAGGGTCTGGAAGGCTGTTGTTGGTGCTGTCCAAAAAGTTGATTGTCAACAGATAAAGAAATTGACAGACTCCATGTATGGATTATATCAGGTATTGAACAGAAGGGGGGCTATAGTGATCACGGATAATGTTTTAAAAAGTCAGAAATGTATTTTTTTCATATTTAGAAAAACAAAACCTAATCTTCATATACATGAAAAAGAGAGCTCCAATGGTACTCAACAAATATGATAAAAGCTTTATTTTAACATTTTCAAAGCAGAGATAACAATCATGCAAAGTATTAGGTTTTGTGTCCATAATACATTTTTGGTGAGTTTTTGTCTCAGCACATTTTTGCTCTCTCAAAAGTGCAACATCTTACAGTTCCAGCAAAGTGGATGGGATTTAAAGAAATATCATGCCTTCTGTGTTTCTTTTCTACTCAGCATAAACTGATCCATTGCTCAAACAGTCAAAACCCTAACTATGAAAACCAAAGCCATCCACAACCTGTCCGCTTTATAATTCTGTGACCTAGTCTCCTGGTCCTTACCTGCATGTAACCTCTGATCCTCACAAGATCTCCTCCTCTCCTCCCCTTTTTATCACCTCCTACCACAATCACATACAAGACTTCTCCCATGCATCTCCCATACTTTTGAACTCTCTGCCCCAACATATAAGACTCTCGTCATTCATAGAAAACTGCAAAAGGAGCCTGAAGACCCACCTCTTCAGACAAGCATACAACCTGCAGTGAACCTCAGTCCACTGTGCTGCTACACAACAAGCTCCACCCTAGCTTGCAGTATCCTCAATCAACCCTTGTAGACTGTGAGCCCTTGAGGGCAGGGTCATCTCTCCTCTTTCTATATCCTCACCTTTTAAAAATAGTGATCAGGAATGAGCCTTTAGCACCTCCCAGCATCAGAAAATCTCTGTAGTTTTAGCACGGGGGGTAGCTGAGTCCCTAGAGAACAAGATTGGGGTCGGTTTTTATGGTCCCCGATAATGTGATTGCCATTATTCAATAAATAACGCTGATCATGTAAAAATCATTTCTCTCTCACTTGACAGGATCAAATATGAGAGAGGAAAGGTGTACCATTGTCCACATCAGAACATTGGTACCAAAAAAGTCCTCCCCTGGCTCTCCTCATCCTCTTGCCATTCTAAACTTGAAGGTACATACATTGTAAATCAATCAAGATCTGCCAGCTGACACCGAGTAATATCAGGAACCAATTTCCCTGGTTCATGATATTTCAACACTGTGATAGACCCCATCACAGTAATCAAATTGCCAATACTTAGAACATATTGCATCACTTGGGCTGTGTCTCTCTCTTCTCCCCTTGTATTTGTTCTGGGAGAGAAGACAGATACGAAAGTGCTCTCAGTGAAGAATACAATTTTCTAACTAGATTCCAATAAACCCTTCCCCAATATCCCCACTAATATCCCAATAACCCCCTTGATCCTCCTTCCTCCTTCCCTATGTAATTACCCTAGTTAGATTATATTCATTTATTTGTTTACAACTGTTTTTACCTTTCTTTCTTAGCTAGGGTTAGGGTTATCAAAAAAAAAACAGGCAGCACTCTGGATGCAAAGTTGTTTCTGGACCCTTTAATCTGGCCACATGATGTGACGTTTCCGTCCATAAGCAGACTTTTTTCAAGCATGGTGCTACCGACATACAGAGGGTGTTTTATACAATTCAGGAAAATTACACAATTAAACATAAATAGTATAAAATTCATGAAAAAATCCTATTTTTCTTTCAGATTAAATCACAGTGTAAACCCATATATAAAGTGCAAATATAGTGCTCAAATACATCATTGTGTATCTAATCGTATCTTCAATACTGCATAATTGATTTTAATGATATATCAGTGACATCTGTGCATAAAACCTAGTATTTACATAATGGTGATTCAGTCACTCTCCCGTCAACCATCCATTACTGCCTTCTCCACGTGTATTGCGTCGTCTTCCCGGTCCATTAGAGTCCCGTCTCTCATGATACAATTGTGTCACTGTTCGCTCTTATTAGTTAAAGTATAATACATGATTTCATGACGTATATGTGTCACTGCGCATGCGCTGAAGCATCCAGTGCTACATTCTGCCCATAGTATAATCTAATGGTAAATTACATATTATAAATTATATGCCATAAAACTAACGGTCACTTAAGCCTATTAGGATCCCAACCAAATTAAACATCGGGTCGACGGAGGATCACCGTATAGGGAGTGAACATGCCGTCGCCACTCTATGACCACAACAAGTATACCCCGTTTATAAGGGAACCTGTCTGACACATATTCACCTGTTACGGTTAAAATCATTTTGCTGACCCTAAAAAAATCTATAGAAGACTTCATCACATAATTGGACCAATTTATTGCACATAATCCATATGACACAATACATGTTTATATATGAGAGCGATATAGGCGCAATGTCATGGCTGCTGGGTTTGCTTCCATATCACCATGTGGAATAA
Source organism: Allobates femoralis (assembly GCA_033576535.1). NCBI lineage: Eukaryota > Metazoa > Chordata > Amphibia > Anura > Aromobatidae > Allobates > Allobates femoralis. The sequence goes on from JARQOC010000003.1 coordinate 462,054,400, forward strand.
AAACAAACAGACAAACAAACATTATTATATTATATACAATAAGTTATATTGCACTATTACAAATTGGAAAAATAGGAAAGTAGGCTGACCCCCTACCCTTCAATTAATATTATGTAACTTGAAGTCAGCATTATCACACTGTGTACAGGACTTATTGCATCTATTTAAAGTAGGATACTACTGTGCTGATTATAATTTTTGCTATCTAGGGTTAGGGTTAGGAATGTGGCTAAAAAATTATATAAGAAGGATCAAAAATCTCAGATTCAGTCAAAATGTCACCTATGAACTCATAACTAATCCCAGTATCCCACCATATTACCTTCTAATAAGGACGGAGATACAGTGACACTGTTGTATAGAATTCAAATAACACTATATTAAACATGAAGTTGAATTTTAACAAAAAATATTGAAAAGGTGCTTCCAGTGTGCAAGACAATAGGACAATAACACCTAACCCAATTGACAATGGAAAACAAACATAATAAATAATTTAAACAATAATAAATATCAGTTAACAAAATATTAAATACCATAAGATTATTACAGTAGGTATAATTAGATAGCATATCAACAATGGCCAAACTGTAAAAAACACCAAATGTATCAAAGGAGCAAAATATATCATGTTGGAATATGTTTAGTGCAACAACTCCGTTCCTGTCTGTGAGTATTTAGTTGCTAGGTTTGTATGCTGTTAATAAAGTTACAACCAAAAAAACTCCCAGAAGGTCACACACAGGAAGAACATGTGACTGAATTCAGATTCCTGTGTCTATGGGCCACGTCACACACACAGATATCTGTGCAGATATTGTTCGTAGATCTCTGGTTGCAGTGAAATCATGGACACATTGTTCATTTGTATATCGTCAGAAAATGGAACTATGTGTCCATGATTTCACTGCAACCAGAGATCTGCGAACAATATCTGCACATTTATCTATGTGTGTGACGTGGCCCTATGAGAGATGAAGCTGCCTGCAAATGCAGAGAGAGAGACACACACAGAAATGATTTCTTGATGATCTACAAAGCTTATCATGTTTTGTTCCTGAGTGATGCTGAATAAACCAACTGTTGTTGTTACACGCTTGGAGAGTATCATGAATAATCTGCTGCCAACATATCAGGAATATCAAACAATAATGATTAGCAAACATAAGGAAACATGAAAATATTGTGGAGTCAGGTAGAAATGCTAATTACAGAAGTGTAGCCTGGCATGCAAGGGTTATAATAGCATAGTTATAGAATACCTGTAAAGCTGTAAGCTGATAGCTAATAACCGGACCTATATGTCTGCATTTTGTTGTCCTTCTTCGGGTTTGCCACATGGTTGGCTGTATTTTCCTCCACATTTCGAACATTTTGCCCTTCAGTTTATTCTTCCTGCTACAATATACGCAATTGCGGAACAACTGTTTTGTTAGCAAGACTAAGTTTTATAGTCACCAAATATGTTTTTAGGAGCACGTCTCCCTTTGTGAGTAATAATTCCTAGAAGGATGTTCTTGTTTTGTAGCTCAATGTCTCTGTAAAGGCCCCATTACACGGCACGACATCGTCAATGACATTGCTGATACGTCATGGGTTTGGAGGTGTACCAGCGGCGTCGTTGCGACCTCGTTGCGTGTGACTCTGGCAAGTTGCTACGATAAATCATTGGGTCGGAGTTGACAGGTTTACCAACATGTTGGAAAACTTGACGATCTCAACTCCAGCAACCTGCTGCATCGTTCAGTGTGTTTCCACGATAACGATGTCGCGGATGACTTTGCCTATTCACAGCAATGAGCAGGGATTGGGGTTTGCGAATGATACCTGCTCACAACATCAATGCTGAGTTGTCCATGATATCTACACATGTGACATCTCACCAACGATGTTGAAATGATGTCAAAAACGACCGCGCGCTCATGAGATCGGTGCCAACATTGTTTCAATGTCGTGCCGTGTAACGGTACCTTTAACTTTGGATAGGTCCTGGAACTCCATCAATTTTACCCTGAAGACCTACTATTATAGGCACAGCCGTGTGTTCAGTACTCATATTGGTGCCAAATTGGATGTATTTCTGAACACTGAAACACTAGTGCAATGAAATGTAAGGTGTGTTCCTCAGAACATGCAGAAAGAGTCATAAACGTGAGGGAAAAAGTGTGAATTGTAATTCTTCAAATTTGTATTGCATCTACTACATTAAACAATTGTGTTATCACTACCTCCCTAAATAAATACATTAGAGGGTATGCGGTAATTTACAAAAATACATTTATGAAGGTGTTCTGTTGTTTTTGAACCACACAAGTTCTACAAATATGATATCTATTCCAAATGGAGCAAAATGTACGTTACAACATTCAAATATTGCTCCTTCCATTCTGAGTCCTCCCATTTGTCTAATCAGAATATTTTGAGTACATGTGGGGTATCGTTGCGTTCATTAGAAGGTGGAGAGCAATCAGTGGGGTCTACGTTTTAATGTTACCTCTTGCACAAGTGAGAGATTTGGGGATATAGCAACATTTTTGTGAAAAAAAGAGAATTCTCAATATGATGACCTAACATTATCCATTTCTGTGAAGTATCTGTGGGTTCAAAATGTTCACTATATCCCTGAATAAAATAAGCGCGGGGTCTAGTTTCCAAAATGGGATCACTTGTCTGAGGTCACTTGTCTGCTGTTTAGGCACCTTAGGGGCCCTGCTAACGCAACATAGTGAGCACAATTTAATTCAGCCAAATGTGTGATCAAAAATTCAAATAGCGTTCCTTCCCTTCTGAGCCATCCCATTTGGTCAAATAGAGGTTTCTGACAACATGAAGGGTATCAGCGCATTCAGAAGGAACTGGGTGACAAAATTTTGGGGACTAATTTGTTGTGACAACCCTTATAAAAGTGAACAAATTAGGGCAAAAGCAACATTTTAGAGGTAAAGTTTTTTTTTTTCATTCTACTTTGCATTAATTCCTGTGTGGAACCGAAGAGGTTAAAAAAAATTTTGACGGTAGTTTTAAAGTATTTAAGGGTTGCGGGTTTCAAATGGTATCACTGTTGGGAAGTTTCCTATATGGCGTATAGACCTCTCAAAATCCATTTAAACTTGAATACATCCCTAAAGAAACAGGTTGTGTACATTTCTTGAAAAAAATAAATATTGCTACTTAAATGTTACCCCTTCTTACATCCCAACAAAATAAAACGATGCTTGAAAAATAATGCCGATATAAAGTAGACATATGAGAAATTTTATTTATGTATTATTTTGTATAGCCTGACTAACCAGTTTAAGGATATAAATATTAAAACTTTGAAAAGTACTAATTTATTCAAAATTTTCGCTAAAATTCTGAAAAAGATCAATGGAAATTCATCACTAACATGAATACAATGAAAATATTCTCAGAATTCCGGGATTCATTAAAGTGCTCCAGAGTTATTACCACATAAATTGACACTGATTTCTAAAATTTGGCCTGATCATTAAAGAGGTTTTCACTATTAGGGCTCGGACACACTGGTGTGCTACTCGGATGACTGCAATGTGAGTAAAAATCACTTTGCAGTCGGACCAATGTTAACCAATGTCTGAAAGCAGATTTCCAAGTGTCGGACGTTTTTTTCTCATCCTATTCACGGATGACGAGTCAGTCGCAACATGCTGCAACAGTATGCGAGTGTTGGACAAGACTCGCCAATGCAAGTTTATGGGTCCCATAAAAAAGATGTACTATGCTCGGACAGCACACGGACCAGCCAAGTCGGATCTGATTTTTCACTGATACATTATCATTCTGTAGCTCAGACAATTGTACAAAATGTTCCTGTAAATGATTCTGCAGTAAATAGTTGCTGAGGAAAAAAACGGATTGCACACAGACTGTGATCTGAGAAAAATGTCGGACAGTGGCATCGCATTTGGATGCAAAACGGACCAAAACTCGGACAACGCTCGTCCGACTCTCTGATCCATCAATCGGACGTTTTTACACTCACCAGTTTGTTTCCAGCCTTACTGTGATCCTCTTTCTTTTGTCCAAAGGCTATGTTCACACGCTGCGTATTTGCTGCTTTTTGTTACCTGCGCGTATTTGTTGCAGTTTCTTCCTGCATATTTTTATGCAGATAGGAAAAATGCATTGCTTTCACACACTGCATTTCTTTACGCATGCGTTTTTTTCTGCATTGTAGACTACTAAGACAGGGAAACAAAGTTTTGTCAACAAAGTAAAAAAAAGGGCCCTTGATGTCATTTCCTGTCTTCAGATTACGCCCTATTTTTGTGTTCAACCAGGTACAGCTAGGCAACTGAGGGCTGGAATCCGCAGCGCAGGGTGGCACAAGCTTTCTGGGCCCCCCTTGCTGCGAATTGCAGTCTGCAGCCGCCCCAGAAAATGGCGCGTTCATAGAAGCGCCATCTTCTGGCGCTATATCTGGCTCATCCAGGGCCCTGGTGTGATGGCTCACTGGGCAACAATGGGGTTAGGGCCAGCTTTGTATTATCAGCCGAAAATTCATGGGGTCACGCCAATTTTAGACATGACCACTATGAATTTCTAGTAATCATATTAAAAAAACACAATACAGAGAAAAACATTTTTATTACAAATAAAACAAAACACAATTAGCGACTACATTTTTATTAAAGAAAAGAACCCCCCCTCCGACGTAGTCCAGGGTCAAGGGTCCCGCAATGTCCAATCCGGATCCAATACCATCTGATCGGTTTGCCGGCCAGCAAACAGATAATAAATATCAGGTTCAAGAACCTGAATGAAATGACATATCAGTTGATTGTTTTAAAGCAAGTAAATAATCAGTTGATGTGTCATCAGTAAAAAAAAAAAAAATACCTCTGCAGACATGTCCGATCAGCTGCAGCACCTCCCGGTAATCAGCTGATGCTGTCTCCTCTTAAGGCCACTTTACACACACCAACTTATCTGTCCATCTTCTGACCAACTTGCTGGTTGCAGTGAAATCATGGACACATTGTTTCATTGTACACAGCCACAAAATGGAGCAATGTGTCCATGATTTCACTGCAACCAGCAAGTTGGTCAGAAGTTGGACAGATAAGTTGGTGTGTGTAAAGCGTCCCTTAGAATCAGCTGATCGTTAAGTCTGGGGTAAAAAGCTGACTTAAACGATCAGCTGATACTATGTACAGGAGCCAGAAGCTGCCGCACATACGCTACTAAGTGAACATAACATGTCACATATGTCACATAGGGGGAGGAACACAGGATTCTTCCACCCCCACGTGTGACATCACATCCTGCTTTTCCTCCTGCACCTGACATTATACGTGCTGGAATAGTGCATTGTCTGAACAGTGATGAGTAATTCCAGTGGTTTAATGGGGCCTATGGGAGAAAGCACGCGCGTACTTGCATAAAGAATTGACATGTTGATTCTTTTTACATGCGCGCTTTCTCCCATAAAAGCGCTTCCAAAAATAGCGCAGCATCTGCATGGCAAAAGTGAAAGTCCATTCACTTTGCCGGCAAACGCAGACGCAGTTGCATTTTGGAGGGAAAAGCGCATGCAAAAAAGCATGAAAAATACGCTACGTGTGAACGTAGCCTTACTCTTCCTAACTACAGTTTCATAATATCCTTCTGTTACATAGCCTGTTCTTGTTATCTTATCTCTCTGAGGCTCATAAATACCTTTACTGTTGCTGTAGCTTTCTGACCCACTCAGGGGTCTTTGGGAACTTGGTACCCGGGCATTAATGCTGGGGTGATGTCTCGGTGGCCGGAGCCCAGGCCCGTACCCTGGGGGTCATTGGGTAAAAAGGAAAAAATAATTAAATAATAAAGTAAGGTCTCGTGACGCCACCTGCAGTTTCTGGCGATCTCACCAGCGCCACTATTCGTCCGCCGGAGATGGTGGTATTGCAGCCAGTTGATAACGCTCCCTGCAGGTGGAGCGGGGTCCCTGGGGCAGTGCTGCTGCTGAGCTGGTCGATGTGGCAGCAGCTACTCCTTAACTTAAGCATAATAAAACACCGGAGGCTTGCTGACTCTGTACGGGTGCTTTACTGGTAACAGTTCACGGTTCACTTCAGTTTACAGTCACGCAGTCTTTGGCGGGTAGCTGGCCGGGTAGTTACTGGAGGGTAAAAAGTCTTTCAGAGGCTCTCCAAGTGTTCCTTCTACTACGTTCACTGTCCTCTGTGTCTTTCTTGCGCCTCCTTTCTATCCGTGCGCTGCCCTGTACAAACCCACTTCCTACCAGGAGGTTACCCTTCTCTTCTCTAAGGGGCTCAAACCGGTTTAAGGGTACCTGGTGGGGCTGTATGTTGTGGACGAGGTGAGGGGCTGCTTGGCAGACCTGCGACCAACCGGTATTGGCGGCTCAGGGTTGGACTCACATGCACCGCGACTCGGACCCAGCACCCTGTTGTGGACCAGGATTCCCCCAGACCGTTTACTCTGACAGTCAGGCACTGGATCTCTCCCTTCTATCTGGGTCACCACTTTTTTTCAGAAAAAGTTATCTGCCGCGACACTACTATTTTCATGAGTAATGTAAAACAATAAGTGGACACCATTGTGAGGTCTCAACACACACCTGATCATTGTTTTTAATCACATCCATGGACATATAAGCCTATACACATTTCACAATCTCACTAGGGCATAGTGTCAGGACCTGGCAGTGGAGGCTCCTTGACGTGGATGCCAGGCTTAATCTTTAGTGGCCACTATCGAGACTAAGATCTCCAATTTTCATATTTAGCACAGGGCAGTTTCTGCATTACACATATGCGCAATACCGTTTGATCCTCTTTTCTCTAGTGCCACTTATTGATTTACATTACTCATGAAAATAGTAGTGTCGCGGCAGATAACTTTCTCTGTAAGTATTATTATTTTCTGCCAGCACCTACGTCTATGGTGATGCCAGTCTTATACTTATTACCACTTTTTTTCAGGCGCCCTCCCTGTGTAGTCTTTCTAGGACTTGCTCCTTGCTTCGTTCCTCAGACTAGACTCTGTCTGTGTGTTTCCTGCTCCTTCTACCCTAACACTCCTCCCACCAGGACTGGTTATCCTGGTGACGAGTTAGCTGATTGGTCCCCTAGTCCAGATGTAGGGATGCTGGGATGAGAGCTTCAGTTCAACATTATCCCCTCCAATGACTGGTAAACGCGCACTCTGTTTTGGGTGCAGTACTCCTACTGTGGCGCACTGACCAGTGTGGCGCCACATTCCCCCTTGGTGAAACACACTTGTCCTCAAGTGTTTCTGCCCCTACCCGGTTCAGAACTTTTTGTATTTTCTGGGACATAACGGGAACATTTTTATTTACACAAACAATAAACAGCACTTTTTCTTCCCTTTATGGGAGGCACCTATCTTAAAACGTTGCAAACACTTAAACTAAAATCAACCTAACGGGGCCGGTTCTCATTTGCAGACCCAGCGGTAATTGTCCTTCTACTCTGCACAGCGTCCTTTATCACTGCTGGGCTGTTTCAAGGCACACTTAATGAAAAGAAATCAAAGTCCTCATGAAAGTCTATGAGTCTTAGAATTGGAAAGAAAGGCAATCTGTACATTAACATAACTATATACACAACCAGGTTTTACAGTGTCTTTCCAGCTTAGATACACACAGGGCATACCATCCGTGTGGCCCTGCATGTTGCTCGTAACTGACCTGGTCACCCCGGTATAAGTCCTGGTCCAGGTGGCCTTTCGAGATGTGGGATTCTACATCTCGTCTTCCCACAAACACCTCCTCATAGAGACCCGATTACCGGATGAACCCATATCCACTCTCCAGGTTAAAAGATGTCACAGTACCTGTACGCTGTTCCTCCTGGGGTACCGGTGGCTGAAGGCGGGACTGGGCTCAAACATGACAGTTTTCCATCTCTCTGGCCCACCAGGCCTCCCGACGGCGCTGCTGCTCGGTCGGCTGGGCTTGGCTGGAGTTGATAAGCTGGCAGCGGGGGAACGGGGCTGGGGGTCCGCCTACGACTTCCGGTGTGGGCAGATTAACCGCTCACCATTCCCAGCCGCTACTCGAGGTTGCTCCACCAGACAGATGGGAACCTGGGAAGGAGCAGTATGGAATCCCCTTGATGGGTCGCAATTTGCACCTGCAGCTGTTTGGCCGGCGTGTGGGGATAAGACCAAGATAAAGAAAGGAACAAGTCTGTATTCTGTGGTAAAACTGTTTTTTGGGTTATGTTGCATGTAATTGCAACTGTAGTGGACTCTTTCTTAGTAGCCTGAAACTGGGAACTGTACAGGGCCTGTGGCTAAGGTGTATTGATGTAGCCAGACATGGTAAGCCCCCCACCATAACCTGCATCTGTAACGTATCACAGTGAGGACATCGGTCCCCTTGACCATGGCTACCACCCTGGTCATGTTACATTTTAAATAGTCAGCAGGATGAAGCCATGCTGTGAAATGTGGGTAGCTTGCAAGGCGATGGAGAGAGAGTGACTCCGGGTGCAAAGATGGTGCAACAGGAGTATGACAGCCTTTGACAGCACCATGGGAGGATTCGGTGTTGGTGGGTATCCTGCAGGAAGATGTTCAACAACAAAGGATGGTGCCTTGGGAGGACCTGGAGTTGGCAGGTATCCCACAGCAAGATGGGGAAGAACGGTGGCCTGTGACAGCACTGTGTGTGTTTATTTGACATTGGTGGCACGTGGTGAAAGGAAAATGGTGGCCCACTGCATAGATTACAAGATGGCGGGTGATAGCACCATGAAGAGAACTCCTGCCCATCGTAGGCATGACAAAAAGAAAAGAACTCGGGATCAGTCTTATCGGTGCAAAAAATCTTGAGGATGAGGCGTCTGGTGGTGGGAGGAGACTTCATCCAGAAGACACATCTGGGGGGGAGACCCTGCTAAGTGGTGTGCTCTGCTGGAGAAAGGGCAGCTATCAAAAAACAGGCAGACAAGCTGGAAGAGGCTCTACCCTGGAGGTTGTGGCCCAAGAGATGGAATCACCCTCCACATCACAGGCTGGCACCATCTTGAAGCATCAGAGCTGACAGAGGAAGTTCATCCCAAGAACAAGAGGACAGGAACCAGTGATGGAGTATATGGAGGCCTTAACTGACCTGGAGGAGATGATTGAGCTCACCACTCTGGAGGTATGGGGCTGCCAACATCATCAATGTGAAGCAGAGCTGCCTGCGTGCATCATCTGGTTGGTGGTTCCCCACCTCGGCCTGAGGTTGGTTTACCAGAAGCTCAGGATCAAGACCAGAGCCCAGATGGAAGGGGAAGGGTCCATGCCTGGGACGATTCAGATGTTGGCTGTGGCCACTGTAGGCCTGGACATGGGCCCTGCAAAAAGAAAGCATCAAAAACATGGCTGTGACAAGGGTATGTTTTTTTTGCTGCGAAAAATGTGCAGTTTTCAATGTGTATTTTTCATGCTATTTTATTATCCAGAGTTTTCAACTCTCATATGTCTGGACAGGTGAGAGAGAGAAAGAGCAAGAATGACATTGTGTTCTGCATTTTGGGGGAAAAATCTGCAGCAATAATTGGCATGCTGCAGATTTTTCCACAGTGAAAAACCCAGCATTTCCACTACAGAAAAAAGATGCACTGTTGGCACAGGTCTTTAAAATTCACATATAATGTGCTTAAATTACACTGTGCTGCAGATACCCTGCAGATATTCAGCAGATCCGCACCAAAATATATGCAATATCTGCACTGTGTTTGGACTATGCTTGAAGTACAGTTTGATGAGTTTTCAACTATGTATAGTAGACTCTTTCTTAGTAGCCTGAAATTGGGAACTGCACAGTGGGAACAGACCTGTGGCTAAGAAGTACTAAAGCATCCAGTCATGGTAAGCCTCCCACCACAACTCGTGTTTATAACATGCCAGGGTGAGGGCATCGGCCCCCCTAGACCCCGTCTACTGCCCTTGGCTACATTAGCAGAACATGCAACCTATTTCATTTTGAGCAAAATTCATTTTGGTGAATTTGACAACAAAACAACAAATATCACAAGACAAAAAAGGAAACGTGAATTCACTGAATTGCATAAACATTATTCAGACCGTAGACTTCATTATAAATCTCCTGATGAAGCCAGAAAATGAAGATATGTTTGGGGACTCTACAACACAAATGTTTTTTCCTGAACTGCTTCTACTATTGGAACGCATTCCTCCATTTTCAATATCTTATACTGCTTTATTAGTCACTACATTATGATTTGTATAGGGAATATGTCCCATATATACTATATCTGGATAAGTGGTTTAGTAAGCATAGTGGGGGGGACAGATTCCCTTTAAGGCGGCCGTCACACGGTTCAATATTGCGAACGATATCGTTTACGCGATCTGCTTTTTGATCGCTTAAGCGATATCGTTTGTGCATCGCTGCGTGCAATCAAGCGATTTTACAATGTAAAATCGCTTGATCGTGACATCGCAGATATGAGAGCCGGAGCTCATACCAAGCGATAAGCGCTTGATCAATCTGCCTCATCGTGGTGTGTGACACCACGATGATCCATCTCCCAGCGGCAGAGCCTATGCTGGGAGATGGTATCTATGGTAAACGTCGGGTTACTAAGCGCCGCGCGGCACCTAGTAACCCGATGTGTACCATAGTTACCAGCGATCTCGCTGGCCAACATCGCTGGTGAGTCTGTCTGTGTGACATCTCACCAACGATGTGAGCAATATCGTTAGCGATCGCGTGCACGTGATCGCTAACAATATCGCTCACGATATTGATGAGTGTGACGGCCGCCTAAGATACATCACAGACAACGAACTCAATCTCAGTAATCACAAGAGGGTCTGTCTCCTTTTAATCTTGACGTTCATTTGTTATAACTAAAGAACCTGTTTTCCTTCCAGCGGTTGCATATGACTGTTCCTGTATAACATGGGTGGGACATGTCGCAAGAATGGAAGCTGCTCTTATAACACGATCCTCAGTTGTGGCGTGTAAAGGGGATCCTATAGGATTTGCATATGAGTCATCTTATGAGACAACCCTTTGAAATGTAACACAATATTAGTTTCATCACTCAGTTTTTCATGTTAGGGTGTGACAGTCATTGTGGCTTTATCAGGTCTTATTGTATCCTTTCACTGATCCATGAAGCAGTTTATTTACATATATTATATTTATATATTTGATAATCATTTGAATTAATAAAGTTATAAAAATGGATTAAATGATGAATAGGTCTTTGATTTTAACATGTCTACTATCAACTGAATGTTATTACTAGTGCTAAATCTAAATAGCTACCTTTACTTTGTGCAGTAACATGTAATCATTGCAAAACAGCAAACGTTAAATGGTTCTAGGTAGAGATGAGTAAATAGGCGTATTGTGCACAAACCAACAATTTACTAGAATTTATAGTTCTTTGAATACACCAAAGGCAAACATCTAACATATCAGATTGATTTTCTTGGGCTCCGTTCATGTTTACATTGAGGGCTCCAATCTGATTTTCCATAAATTATCCTTCTATTTTTGACAGCTGGAATAGCAACATCTGCTGCACTAAGTATGCCGTCAAAAATACCTAAGTCTCAAAGAATTTATTGGGGGGGGTAAGTCAACATTCGGGAAACAGTCTCAAGAATCTGTATGTGACAATTGCATGTTTTTCTACTATATGTGAATGGGAGGCCTAGTAATTCATCTGCAGAATTCAAGAGGATTTGCAGGTTTCCCTTCGAGAGCTGATGTTATAGTCTTGTAAAAAAGGCAACCTTGCTACATTGCTACCTCTTAGGCCGGCTTCACACCACGGTTTTTCTAGCCCGGGGCTGTCCGGTACTGTATGGATCCGAATTGGCCCCATGTATCACTATGGGGCCGGATGGCTGTTATTTGCCATCTGGTTTAGGGCTTTTCCAGGAGGATCCGGTTTTGTCCAATTTTTGCATCGGGCACAAAACCGGAGTCTGCAGCATTTTTTGTGTCCGATGCAATAATCGGACAAAACCGGATCCCCTCGGACCTGGCGCCCATAGCATGGGAATCTATGGGCACTGGATCGCGCCGGATCCCGCAGAAGATCGTGCAAGGTCCCAGACGCCTGGTGCTGAAAGAGCACCTGGAGAGCTCCACGGATGAAATTTCAGCACCACGGCCAGCTCCCCTTCAGCCGTGATACTGAAATTTCAGCACTGGACAGCACCAGCAATGAAGCCAGCAAAAAGCAGGGTTCTGTTTTTTCCGGGGCTTTCAGGTTCTGTTCGATGCATCCTACAAAATACCAGACAGAACCTGACAGTCAAAAACCGTGGTGTGAAGCCTTAGCTGTGTGTCCAGGAAATAAGTAAGCCCAGAGTCACACTGTGCATATTATCAGAAGTGAGAGCATTGGATGTGATATGCTAATGACACTTGGCTCAAGCTCTGATGTGAGCGTGACCGAGGATCATGTAACTAAGATCAGAATCTCTTTGTTGGCGATGAGGTCATATACGTGAAGGTGCGGGGCATGAAGGGGTGATTTATGGTTGGCGTATGTCAGGTTGGCACCGCCCCCCAATTTGAGAAGTGGCAGGAGGAGGCCAACTTGGTGAGAAGTTGGCATTGGGTGTGGCCAAAGTGTCTCTTGGTTAGCCAGCCAGATGCACCCAAACCCACAGGGTATGTACATACATACTTGCCAAAGATGGTCCTGTTCCTGTCTGTCCTAGAGGGGGTGGTCATCCTCTAGTTCCTGCATCATCCTCTCCAACTGTGGCATTTATGGAGTTTGCTGAGGGGCAGGTCGTTGCGGAGAATGCGCCTTGAGGAGTAGCCCCTGTGACTCCCCATCCAGTAGCAAAATACCATCAGAAACTGTGTCAACCATCCAGGGCATGGATAAAAATTCAGATAAACATGCCCAATGGACCTTCCTAAAGGCATGTTGGTGGGTCTGTGAGACAGTGACCCATCCCTTATTTGACATTTTGGCCTAATGAATTTTGGGACTTGTTTTATTTCCAGTTGTTTGTTGTCCTTTACAAAAGCATATGTTTTTGTTAGTTATGTGTATATACTATGTATATTGTTAATAGGGCTGGCCAAGTGCAGTTGTCAAGGGCTGCAAACAGTGCATATTTTCAGAATGTCCCTAACATTGCACAAGGTGCTGGAATCATCCATCACCTCTGCAGGTGATGGAATTAGCACCTTTGCAATGCTAAGGAAATCCAGAAAACATGCATTGTTTTCAGACCTTGAGGACTGTATTTGGCCACCCCTGCCATTGAGGAGTCTGTGGAAATAGCCAAGAAGTAAGAGGAATCCCTGAGCCCTTTCACCACAACAGCGGCCCTCCCTGGACTCTCTTAGGCCCTGTTCACATGGTATGTTATTTGATGGTTTTTTTATGCATATTGAGAATCTGCATATAAATGTGCATGTCTGTCATTAGGCCAGTAGAGTGTAGGACAGGTCAGAAGTGCAATGCCCAAGTTGCTGTTTTGTTTCCTTGCACATGTGGATCAGATTTCTTTTTTTTACCCCAAAATCTGCAGCAACTTTGCAATATAAAAAAACACATTGGAACAGCACTTCAGAACTCTCATAGACTTTGATGGCTTCAGGATAGACATGCAGATTCTCAATCTGCTTCCAAAAAAGCATCAAACAACATGGCGAGCCATAGTGGGATTCCCTGATGCATGATGTCAGCTGTGTAACCTGACATAAAATAAATAAATAATGGAAAAAAAGAAGCGTTGAGCTCCACCCTATTTTTAATTGCCAACCAGGGTTAAAGTAGGCAGCTGAGGGCTGGTATTCTCAGGCTGGCTTCACACCATGGCACGGACCGGATCAGCACACAGAAACGGAGGGCTAAATGTGCCCTCCGGTCCATGGAGCTAGCCGCGTTCCTGAAACAACAGCGGCGTGCAGCAGTCGATATCCGGTTCCTGGATTCGCCCGGACCGGGGCAATCCGGCCCCATAGGCTCCCATGTTAGGGAGAACTGGATTGCCCCAGATCCGGGACAATCTGGGACAATCCAGGATCCGGCTTTTTGGGGTGATTTTTCTCCCCGGACACAAAAACGTTGAAAGCAACATTTTTGTGTCCGGTTAGAATAATCCGAATTCTCCTGGATTCCACCGCAGAGATGAAACCGGATGGCAGAGAGCTGCCATCCGGCTCCGTCCGGCCCCATAGGCTGCTATGGGGCCCAAAACCGGTCCGGGGCTGTCTGGTTTACACTGGACAGCCCTGGACCTTACCGTGGTGTGAAGCCAGCCTCAGCAAGGTGAGCGCCCATCAATATTGGGCCCCCCATGCTATAGAATCCTACAGCTGCCCCAGAAATTGTCGCATTCATAATAAGTTCCAATTCCTGGCGCTTTGCTCGCCTCTTCCAGTTGAAATGTAGTGATGGAAAATTGGGTAATAAAAGGTTAATGGCAGGTTTGTATTGATAGCTCGCATTCAGCCCAAAATTCTTAATGTGGGGCCATTAAGAATTTCAAGTAAATAGTAAAGAATATGTAGGAGGAGGGAATGCGCAGCAAGAAGTCAAAAGAGGTTGCCACACAATGCAAGGTCAAGAGCATCACTCAAGGGAGAGAAAGACTCTGCATATACAAATGTGTACACAGAAATAGTATTAAAAAATGACAACCTTATTAAATAAATACAAAGAACACTAAAACACCAATTAAAAGAAGTTAAATCAATATGGTTCCAGGCCCACATTGTTTTAACTGCTTTTAATTGGTGTTTTTATGTTCTTAATATACAGTGCCTTGTGAAAGTATTCGGCCCCCTTGACCTTTTCAACCTTTTGCCACATTTCAGGCTTCAAACATAAAGATATAAATTCTAATTTTTTTGTGAAGAATCAACAACAAGTGGGCACAATCGTGAAGTGGAACGAAATTTATTGGATATTTTAAACTTTTTTAACAAATAAAAATCTGAAAAGTGGGACGTGCAATATTATTCGGCCACTTTACGTTTAGTGCAGCAAACTCACTCCAGAAGACTGGTAATGATGAATAGAATCCACCTATGTGTAGGTGGAAAAGTTCAAGAGGGCCAAATACATTCACAAGGCACTTTATATATTTAATAGTTGTAATGTTTGAATATTCTTTTTGTGTGCACATTTGTATAAGCATTGTCTTTCTCTACCTTGGTAAATAGTAAAGAAGATACAACACAGAAAGAAAAGATTTTATTAGAGATAAAAACACAAACAAGTAACTTGCTTCATCTTTATTACTCCCTCATACCCATCCTTGATCCTCTGCAACATCCTCTTGTTTTCAGGCTGCGATGAAGAACACAGGGTCATTTTACCGCAGCCTCCAAACAGTGAATAAATAAGCCGCCAGCTTCGGTTCGGTAAGCGGTGACTCCTGAAGTAACCGTTCAGGTAACCATGGTGGCCGCTAAATATAGTGGGTACCATGACTACTGAGCTGTCCTCAGGTGACCTTGGGAGTAGAGATGAGTGGTGCTTGATTCGAAACGTTCGCCAATTTCAAATTCGCCTGTTCTGGGAGATCTTCGAGTCATTCGATGAATGTGAACAATTCGCTTCAAATTCGGCAGTTCGAGGTTATGTTCGATAACGCTTCGTTCACCAAAAGCATAACTGGAATTTTACACTAATACTGTTATTCAATGTTAATATACAGTTTTAGTGTCTAGTGGGCGGGGTATAGATCTGTGCTGAAATAATGCCGATCTCCATTTTTTTTTTCTTACCACATTTACAGTGGGGCGGTGCAGTCTGTCAGCCTATCAGAAACACACACACACAGCAAAGTGCATTTTTTGCACACGAGCAAGGGCATGTGTCATTGGCTGTGTATGTCACATGTCCTTGCCCTATAAGACCCAGCCATTTTCCCTGTCGCCACCATTTCCTCACTGCTGCAGCTCTGTGTCAGACGGCACCGCTACTGCTGTGTGTGCTATACAGTGTTACAGTGTCAGTTAGTCAGCCAGACTTTTTACTGCATCTAGCCCAGGCAATACCTTTGGGCTAGTAGCAATGTCTGGTAGTCAGCGATGTAGCCCACCTGTGAAGCAAGCTACACCGCCTGTGTATCTAATAACAATTATTTACTGCATCTAATCCAGGCAATCCTTTTGGGCTAGTAGCAGTGTCTGGTAGTCAGTGGAGTAGCCCAGCTGTGAAGCAAGCTACACCGCCTGTCTATCTAATACCAATTTTTTACTGCATCTAGCCCAGGCAATCCTTTTGGGCTAGTAGCAATGTCTGGTAGTCAGCAATGCAGCCCACCTGTGAAGCATGCTAACACCGCCTGTCTATTTAATAACAATTTTTTACTGCATCTAGCCCAGGCAATCCTTTTGGGCTAGTAGCAGTGTCTCGTAGTAAGCGGTGTAGCCCACCTGTGAAGCAAGCTACACCGTCTGTGTATCTAATAACAATTATTTACTGCATCTAATCCAGGCAATCCTTTTGGGCTAGTAGCAGTGTCTGGTAGTCAGTGGAGTAGCCCAGCTGTGAAGCAAGCTACACCGCCTGTCTATCTAATACCAATTTTTTACTGCATCTAGCCCAGGCAATCCTTTTGGGCTAGTAGCAATGTCTGGTAGTCAGCAATGCAGCCCACCTGTGAAGCATGCTACACCGCCTGTCTATTTAATAACAATTTTTTACTGCATCTAGCCCAGGCAATCATTTTGGGCTAGTAGCAGTGTCTCGTAGTAAGCGGTGTAGCCCACCTGTGAAGCAAGCTACACCGTCTGTGTATCTAATAACAATTATTTACTGCATCTAACTCAGGCAATGCTTTTGGGCTAATAGCAGTGTCTGGTAGTCAGCGGAGTAGCCCAGCTGTGAAGCAAGCAACACCGCCTGTGTATCTAATAACAATTATTTACTGCATCTCACCCAGGCAATCCTTTTGGGCTAGTAGCAGTGTCTGGTAGTCAGCGGTGTAGCCCAGCTGTGAAGCAAGCTACACTGCCTGTGTATGTAATACCAATTTTTTACTACATCTAACCCAGGCAATCCTTTTGGGCTAGTAGCAGTGTCTGGTAGTCAGTGGAGTAGCCCAGCTGTGATGCAAGAAACACCGCCTGTGTACCTAATAACAATTCTTTACTGCATCTAACCCAGGCAATCATTTGGGCCTAGTAGCACAGTTTCGCCACTCAGCTCTGCTCAGTTTCTAACCATAGTTTTTTGTGCCCACAACTACAGAGTTGCCAATTAGTTAACCTCCAAAATGAGTGGCAAAAGGCCTGCTGCTGGTGGAAAGGGGAATAGGCGTGTTGGAAAGGGAAAAAAAGTTTGTGTTTGTGGGGTAGGTGGTAAAGCAACAGTAACATCTGCAGGAGGAAGACGATCTTCCATCCAAGCTAAGATGTCTTTTTGTGGACAATCTGATATGATCCCTTTATTACAGACACGGGTCACACGACAATCGCTACCAATTGTAGATGAGGCACAAAAAAAGCAGGTGCTTGAATGGATAGCAAGCGCTTCATCAATTGGGCTCTGGTGAGCGAGTTTTTCTCCATAAACATTCAGCACTCCTAGAGCATTGCTGGAGCAATCGAGTTTGTGATGTGAGCCAGGGCTATTTTATTCAATGTTTGGAGGTCCTGAGGGTGAGAAGCGCTACTTGGTCCAGGTTGCTTCTGAGGGTGTCATTGTAGTGATTCACAGCCAGATCAGGACAGGAGAAGGAGGAGATTGGTAACAGTGATTAGAGTAGAGAGTCTGAGTGTATGAGGGCCTATAGATTCCTGAATGTGTGATAGGTAGGAGTGTGCTGTGGTGGGCGGGGGTTTGTGAATGTGAAGGAGAGAATGTTGTGATCAGAGAGTGGAAGAGGTGATTTATCTAAGGAGGAGGGTTGAATAGAGCTGGGTAAAGACCAGGTCAAGGGTGTTACCATCTTTGTGTGTCTCAGAGCATGAGAGGCCAAGAGAGGTGGTTAGAGATAGAAACTGGGATGCTGATGGGGAGATGGGGCTGTTTATGGAGATATTGAAGTCTCACAGAATAAGAGTTTGCAATTCTGAGGATATGAAGTGCGGCAACCACACGGAGAAATGATCGAAGAACTGGGTGGGTGAACCTGGGAAAGTTTACCACCACTACTCTGAGGAAACGGGGATGGAAGAGCCTAATGGTGTGGACCTCAAAAGAAGGAAATGAAAGTGATGGGGGTGGGGGGATGACCTGGAAAGTACATTGTGGGGACAGGAGTAGGCCAACTCAGCCAACATGTCTGTTCCCAGGTCTCAGGGAATAGGAGAAATATAAGCTGCCATGCGAAATAGCAGCAAGGGAAGCAGTGTCTGAGTCCTGGATCCAGGTTTCAGTGAGGGCCAGCAGATTAAGAGAGTTAGTGAAAAAGTAATTGTGAATGAAGGGAAGCTTGTTGCATACAGACCGTGGATTCCAGAGAGCACAATTAAAAGAGGGAGATGAAGGTGTGCAGGTGATATTAATAGGGTTAGTAGGGTTTCTATGTGAGGGGGGAGGGGTTGAAGTTGGCAGAGGGTGAACCAGGGTTAGGAGAGATGTCACCTGACAGGAGCAGCAGCAAAAAGAGAAAGAGCTAATAGTTTTTCTTTTTGTGACATGAATTATGATGCAAAACCCTGGAATATGATGGACTGAGATTCTTCAGTAAACTGAAAATAGTATGAGAGCTGTACATAGGGTAGGGAAGGAGACAAGGGCTGATGTGAATGAGTGGTGATGGAGGGGGGAGGATGGGGTGGTGAAAGTGGGTGGCAAAAGCACATAGGAAAACAAACAATAAAATAAAAGACATAAAAAAGATTGATAGTGAAAAGGATTATACACATTGTTTTCAGTGGCTTTCTATCCCCTTACCTTCTAATCAAATCCAGTCAATTCCGGTCTATTTCTGGTCTATTTCATTTCTTGACACTTAGTGACACAGTTATTTGAGACACAAAAGCAGACACATCTGAAGCAGGCTATTATCAGCTAACATATACTCAAGAAAGTGAATCCAGGTGAGGAACAAGGGGAAGGGTACTCGACTCCATTAATCCATTACCATTCCAGGCTCAACCAAATAGTGGCTCACATGCAGATTAACAAAGAGTCATAAACAGGGGTGTGTGGGAGCGAGGTCAGAGAAATAGATAGATCGTTACATTCATAATACAGTTGTGGCCAAAAGTATTGACACCCCTGCAATTCTGTCAGATAATGTTCAGTTTCTTCCTGAAAATGATTGCAATCACAAATTCTTTGGTATTATTATCTTTATTTAATTTGTCTTCAATGAAAAAACACAAAAGAGAATGAAGCAAAAAGCAAAACATTGATCATTTCACACAAAACTCCAAAAATGGGCCAGACAAAAGTATTGGCACCCTCAGCCTAATACTTGGTTGCAAAACCTTTAGCCAAAATAACTGCGATCAACCACTTCCTGTAACCATCAATGAGTTTCTTACAATGCTCTGCTGGAATTTTACACCATTCGTCTTTGGCAAACTGCTCCAGGTCCCTGATATTTGAAGGGTGCCTTCTCCAAACTGCCATTTTTAGATCTCTCCATAGGTGTTCTATGGGATTCAGGTCTGGACTCATTGTTGGCCACCTTAGAAGTCTCCAGTGCTTTCTCTCAAACAATTTTCTAGTGCTTTTTGAAGTGTGTTTTGGGTCATTGTCCTGCTGGAAGACCCATGACCTCTGAGGGAGACCCAGCTTTCTCACACTGGGTCCTACATTATGCTGCAAAATTTGTTGGTAGTCTTCAGACTTCATAATGCCATGCACACGGTCAAGCAGTCCAGTGCCAGAGGCAGCAAAGCAACCCCAAAACATCAGGGAACCTCCACCATGTTTGACTGTAGGGACCATGTCCTTTTCTTTGAATGCCTCTTTTTTTCTCCTGTAAACTCTATGTTGATGCCTTTGCCCAAAAAGCTCTACTTTTGTCTCATCTGACCAGAGAACATTCTTCGAAAATGTTTATGCTTTCTCACGTAAGTTTTGTCAAACTCCAGCCTGGCTTTTTTATGTCTCGGGTAAGAAGTGAGGTCTTCCTGGGTATCCTACCATACAGTCCCTTTTCATTCAGACGCCGACGGATAATACGGGTTGACACTGTTGTACCCTTGGACTGCAGGGCAGCTTGAACTTGTTTGGATGTTAGTTGAGGTTCTTTATCCACCATCCGCACAATCTTGCTTTGAAATCTCTCGTCAATTTTCTTTTCCGTCCACATCTAGTGAGGTTAGCCACAGTGCCATGGGCTTTAAACTTCTTGATGACACTGCGCACGGAAGACACAGGAACATTCAGGTCTTTGGATATGGACTTGTAGCCTTGAGATTGCTCATGCTTCCTCACAATTTGGTTTCTCAAGTCCTCAGACAGTTCTTTGGTCTTCTTTCTTTTCTCCATGCTCAATGTGGTACACACAAGGACACAGGACAGAGGTTGAGTCAACTTTAATCCATGTCAACTGGCTGCAAGTGTGATTTAGTTATTGCCAACACCTGTTAGGTGCCACAGGTAAGTTACAGGTGCTGTTAATTACACAAATTAGAGAAGCATCACATGATTTTTCTAACAGTGCCAATACTTTTGTCCACCCCCTTTTTTATGTTTGGTGTGGAATTATATCTAATTTGGCTTTAGGACAATTCTTTTTGTGTTTTTTCATTGAAGATAAATTAAACGAAGATAATAATAACAAAGAATTTGTGATTGCAATCATTTTCAGGGAGAAACTGAGTATTATCTAACAGAACTGCAGGGGTGTCAATACTTTTGGCCACAACTGTACAATGGGATATTTTGCACTATGAAAAATAGATCACAGAGATTTAGTTGAGTGCAGGATTCATACCACACAGCAATATTGATGGAAAAACACAGGTCAGTTACTGGGAAAGTTGGATGAGATTGAGTTCAGAGCAGGATTCATACCTGTGAAGACAGAGATGATGACGATTAGATGATGAAGATGATGAGGTGCATCCTATTATTTCTGGTCTATTTCATGTCTTGACATTTAAGATAGAAGAGCTGGTGAAGAAAAAGCACAAAATAGGGTCTTATCCGATATTTACAGGAGTGGTAGTGCTAGGTATACGCTCACCTTATCGGGTTGTGTTAGGCCAGAGGCTGCAGCGAACCATCCAGCGAGTCAGTTAGCCATGTGGAGAAGTCAGAACGGATGGATTACACTCGCGCTGCCACTGGAAGAATCAATCAGTCCAAATGATAGTAAACAAACTTATGCTCCAATCGTTGTGCAGCTTCCCTCGTCACCATGGGATTCATAAACGTCATCTGGACACATGACTCCTCATAGCCAATAGGATCACATTTTGTGATGGGCATTTCCGGTTCTATGTGCGCATGCTCCGGCGTCCTCCCGCTATAGGTTGAAACGGACGTCAATCAACCACCATGCCTCCTCCTATTGGTTGTGGATCGCCACTTACGCAATTGTCATACGCAACTTAACCTCGCAGTAGTTTCTATCGGCCGTCTCGCCATTTCCTATAGAAAATGGCGTACGCAAATCAACTAAATACACTATAATGGTGGTTAATGAAAGAAAAATCATAAACACACATGTATATGTACATTAGTGTAGCCACAAATTTCATTTTAGCATATTATAAGACTATTATTCAGGCCATATTAAACTCAATATTTTCTCTCTTAATAATGCTAAAAAAGTGGGGCCTCCATCACCCTCTAGTTAACAAGGTCATGTAATGTAATCATATAACCACCATAACTAATGGCTACCATGTACCCAACAACCATATATATGCACAACCTAAACCTTATTCACCCACTGTCCCTCACTTCCAAGTAATTATATAGAAAGATGTATGTGAATATTATTGGATACGTAACGCTAACTTTACACATCATATACAGTAAATTGGATATAGATTCACATATCATAACTGGTAAAATGTACCCAGGGCTTAAAGGGGCAACCCACTGCTCGTATCTTAATTAAACCCACATATTCAAATATTATATATAATGAAATAGAAGCAGAATAGAGTCAGGGTCACCTGATAATCAAAACATGGTAGCCATATCCCCATAGAGTGTATCAAGTAATAATGTTGTATATATACATACCGAGGGGTAATGTGGCACCCTTTACCAGGTAACCACAGGCTTCCCTAGGACAATAAAGGATTTTCCAAAGCTGGTAACCACACTTACACCCAACACCTTCCACCCCAGGCCTGTAGGGGAAGCCCAACTGGTTGCCTTAAGCCAGTCTCCCCTATAAATACAGGTGCTGGGGGCAGAGTTAGACACAGTATACAGACTCTAGAAGAGCTGTGAAGGTAGCTCAGAGACTAGTGAGCTGAACTAGTACCCAAAGCCGTGCAAGGCCCGAACCGGCACACACAAAAGCCAGTGTGAGGGTCCAGAGAGTAGGGACCAAAGGCAGAGGCGAGGAACACTTTACCAGGGCAGAGGAGTCATACCAGCTCACCCCACCAGAACACTGGTCACTGGAGCCCGAGTCTGCAGGGGACAGAGGAGATAGACCCAGCAGAGAATCCAGCATCCCGAGGAGGCTTAGCTTCCCGGACACCCGCAGCACCAACAATTGAGAGCCAGGGACCGTGCGAGAGAGACGGCAGTGACCCATGAGAGAGCCCTCAGTGCAGCAACACCGGTGTGGAGAGAGAAGTAATGGTCCGGTTAGGTTCCATACCTGCCAGACTCAGAACGGGAGAGGAGAATAAGGAGGCCTATATCCCAACTCGTTGTGGAAGTCCTAAGGTGTTTCCTTCACTCCAGACATATGTACCTGCAAGTAGTCATCAGTAAAGGTACCAAAAGACTTTAATGTGTGCGTGTCCCTCCTTCAACTCATCCCGCACCACACTAACTAAGCTCCCCTACTCCAACCCTGTGCAGCAACGACTGTGCTGCCTTACTCCATGATCATAACCCTTAGCCCCGGGTACCCCGCTCCTCCTGTAGGGAGCCCCTCCACCTTGCTTCCGCCCCTCACCCTGGAGGCCCAAGCAGCGCCGGTGCCCTCACCTGAACCTACAGGTGGCGTCACGACTGACAACTCCAATCCCTGTAAATATACCCCTTTTTTGTCACCCAAGGGCACAGGCTCGGGCACGGACCACCCATGACATCTCCGCAACTGACCGCCCAAGACCTGAGTACCCAATCCCTTGTGGCCCCAGACAGTAACCCTCAAAATATATCTATATTGTAGTGGTACTCCCCGTTACATCCACGTCCACACAAAACACCAATACATAATAGTGTCAAAACATCACACATGAACTGGCACACAATTTACCATATATTTGAGTATACATATTCAAGCCACATACGTGTGGTTATTTACAGTGAGATTCAATATACAGATGTATTTAATAGAAGGGAACTTGCTCAACTCATTTCAACATCCAGAAGATCAACTGATGTTTAATCTGGGGTAAAATTAAAATCAATGTTAATAACAAAGTGGATAGAAAGTGCAAGAAATAATTACAGACAGGAGGTTGTTCCATATCATTTGAGTAAACAGCCACGTTGGTCATAATCAACATTCATATTCTTTGGGGTGAGGGTTTCCAACTCAAATATCCACTGGAGTTCCTTTCTTTTCAAGATGGCCACCCTATCACCCCCTCGCCTAAGTGGGGGTACATCATCGATGACCCTAAATCGGAGTTGGTTAACCGTGTGACCCATGCTCAAGAAATGCCTGGGTACCGGTAGTTCTGTCATCCCAGTTCTGATTGTGCATTTATCTTTACTAATTCTAGCCTTAATTTCCATAGTGGTCTCCCCCACATAGAGGAGACCACATGAGCAACAAATTGTATAGATAACAAAACTACTCGTGCATGTATATCTCCTTCTGATGTCGTATCTTTTACCAGATTGTGGATGACAGAAACTAAGCCCTTTGATCATGTTGCCACAGCATGCACAACCTAAGCAAGGGAAATTGCCCAAGCTTGGTTGGCTCAAAGTCAATTGTATATTTCGTTTTGAGCTACCCATATCTGACTTAACCAGATCATCTTTTAAATTATGACCCCTCCTATAAGAAAATAAAGGCAGTGTTTTAAACTCATCTACAGTTACATGACCCTTTCCAAGTAGTGGCCAATGTTTTCTCACGATACCCGCTATCCTTTTGCTCAGACCATTATATGTAGTCACTAACGGGATTCTTCTCATTTGTTATCTCTCACCTTTGGGCTCAACAAATCATCGCGCTTAACATCAAGTGCTTTGTGTTTGTGTTTTCTTAAGTTCTCCTTTGGGTACCCCCTCTGGAGAAACCTATTGCACAACTCTTGAAATCTCAAATCAGTCTTAAGGTACCTTTACACTCTGCAATCTCGCCTGGCAATCCTAAAGGCGATATGTTGCCCCGGAGCAATCGCCGTGAAATTGCCTCACAGTTGCGGCGTGTGATTGGGGAATTTCACGGCGATAAATCGCCTCTAGCCTGTCGCCTGATTCCTGAGCACTGCTCTGAAATCAGCCGCAATCATGAAGGCGAGACTTCCGGGTTTTGGCATGTGAACGGGCGATAGTGATGGAATCAGCATCGCCTATAATTTCCCGTAGGCGTGCCACAGCGTGCTGTAGTTCGCGCCCCGTCTGCGATGATTGGTGGTGGGTACTGTGTTCCCATTGGATGTCAGTTGACAGGGCACCATATTTGAAGAGCTGTCCTTCCAGCACCACACAATGGCAATGGCGTCATGAATTAGCCAGCTTTCCAGAGCAGGCTCACCAATCGTAACGCTGTTGCGTTGTCCAATGAGCGTGTATGGGGCGCGGTGTAAACCACTGTGGCATGCCTATCTCCTCGCCACGCTGAACATGTACGTCCACATTGCCTTTGGGATTTCGGCGTGTGAAGCGGCAAGGGAATTCCACTGTAATGGAAAGCGATTTCTGGGGTGACACATCGCCTTTCTTTCAGGGCAAAATTGCGGCGTGTAATAGTGCCATCGGCGGTCTGAGGCGAGCATGAAAAACATGCACTCGCACGTTAGATCACCTCTTATCACCAGCCGAGATTGCGGCGTGTAAAGGTACCTTTAGCCTCATCAGAGACAATTCTCCGAACTCTGAGGAGTTGACTCCATAGCAAAGACTCTACCATCCTCCTAGGGTGCTCACTAGAAAAGTGCAAAGTGCTGTTATGGTCTTTACTTTTTATGAACAGATCCGTCTTCAATGAACCCTGCTCCTTATATACCAACGTATCTAAAAATTACATCTTTCCTTGTGAGTATAACATGGTAAATTTCAACTCGGGTTAGATGTTATTAAAGGATGAAAAAAATACCCCAAGTTCATCCTTACTGCCATCCCAAATAAGGATGTTGTCAATGTAACAACGCCAACCCCTGACATGACGGCAAGATGTTGAACTGTACACGTGTTCGCTCTTCAGGTCTGCCATGTAGATGTAAGCATACATGGGGGCCACATTGGACCCCATGGCTGTCCCTCAGTGCTGCAGGTAGTAGTCGTCCCCAAAGAGGAAATAGTTCCTCCTGAGGACGAACTCCAGCAGTGCCAGAGCGAACCGTGCACAGTTTGGTGCTATGCCAGAGGCGGGGAGCCTGACATTGACCACATACAAACCCTTTTCATGTTCAATTGAAGTATATGGAGATACAACATCAAATGAAACCAAGTTGCATCACTCACCCTGACCCACACCTTTGATTTCTTGAAATCACTGGTGTCCCTTGTGTAAGAAGGTGCTGAAGTGATAAAGTCACGTAACAAGTGATCCAAAAACATTGACACCCTATCATACAATGAACCTCTCCCAGAGATGATCGGTCATCCCGGGGGGGACGGGGGTGGTTTAAATCCTTGGGGATTTTAGGGAGGGTATAAAGCATAGGAACAACTGGGAAATACACCATCAAATAATCAAATAGGCTCTGATCTATTATGCCTCCCTGTAGGGCTTCCATAGCCATCAATCTCAGTTCCTTTTTATATGTCACTGATGGATTGGACAACAATTTCTCATAGACCTCAGTGTCCGCCAGCTGATTCAGGATCTCTTGACGGTATTGGATGGTATCCATCACCACAATAGCCCAGCCTTTATTGGCGGGCTTTATGGTGATGGATCCTTTTTCTTTTAGTGTTTTGATCTCCTTTCTCTCAGAGCCACTAATGTTGGATCTCCCACCCCTAACATTTTCCTTCTATAGTTTAGCCATGCCTGCCTTCACCAACTTAGTGAAGGTCTCAATGACAGGATCTTGGCCAGGCAGCTCAAAATTGCTTTTATCAAAGAGCTTTACCTTTTTGAGAGAAAGGACATCATCAGGGATAACTGTCTCCTTTCTCTGCTTACCGGAGAAAATTTTGGCTAGTTCCAGCCTGCGGAAAAACAAATACAAATCGTTGTCCAATTCAAATCGGTTAACATTACCCGTAGGGCAAAAGGACAATCCCTTAGACAGAATCTCAATTTCTCTAGTGTTTAAAATAGTTGAGGATATATTTACCCCCAGGGGCTTCTCTTCCATCACATCTTCCTCACCTTGGACCTCGTCACTAGTCTCGGAACACCTTCTCCTGTGTTTCCTGCCACCCGTGTGGCAACGCTGGTCCTGTGTCTTGCTCCCTGTGGAAGAGTTAAAAAAAAACAGCTCCAGAGGCATTCCCACCGTCATCTGTGGAATTTGATTTACCAGTGAACCCAAAGGTAGATTGTGGTGTGAAGGGTTTCTGTGGTTTCCTTGGATTTTTACCACCCCTCGGTTTTCCCGGATCTGGTTTGGTTTAGGGCCTGATGGTGTTGTTTTTTTATATTGCCACCTGTAAATACGTCCATCATTATATTCCTCCAAATCTCTATACACTTGGACCTCTTAGTATCTTCCAAGCTAGATTTATACTTTATATAAGAACCTTCATAATATAGGTACCTTTCTATAACCCCAATTATTGCAGGGAGTACCATTCCATAGACAAAGACCAAGTTGTATATAAATTATACCATTAAAGATAGAAAATACAACCAAACTGTCTTGTATTATGCAAAAGTGAAAAGGTTTATTAAAACAAGGTGAACAGACAAACAATGAGGTTCACCAACCCATGGCGAGTGGGCCCCTCAGGTGGTACCGGTTGCAGAGTACAATGTATATATACAAAAACCATTGAACAATAGAGTTGGGATTGTATATAGTTACAAACATGTAATAATAGTCTGCTGCATACACAAAATTGTGCATCACTTATTTATAGTGCAATTCTACTACAGCACATGTATAAAGGAAAGTACATATCATACATATAACCATGGTATTGCATGTACAGCCAAAACACACCTTCCATATATCTATATATTTTTAATAAGTGAATTCACATATTACAAAATTGGAGGGTGCATCAGGCATAATGCAAATAGAAAACAAACACCTGATGAAGGCCACGAAACGATCGTAGGGGTCCGTGGTCCCTCTCTTTGAGGTGATGCTGGTAACTATATACTAAGTACACAATTTTGTTATATTAGTTGGTGGCCCAGTGGTCCAGATCAATATGGGGGATGGCTGAACAGTAAGGGAATTAGTTGTCTTCGTGACGCCACCTGCGGGTGTTCCGGTGACTTCACCGGCGCTGCTAGGCCTCCGGGGGATGTTAGGCAGCAAGATGGAACGCTCCCCACAGGACGAGCGGGAGTCCCCGGAGCCAGGAGCTGCACACGATGTTGTGAGGCAGCTGCGGTAGTACTGCTGTTAAGTCCAGGAATCATAGACAGACACTCCAGAGTCTTTTAGGTACCTTTACTGGTGATAATCAGGTACGCCAGACCGGGATAGTGAAGTCAACACTCCTGGAGGTTCACAGCAAGCAGTTAGTGTAGGCTTCCTTCTCTCTGTACTTCTAGTGTTAAGGTCGGGTGGATGTAGAATCCAGCCGGACCGGGCAGTGTGTTCAATGGAACAGATTTCACCCGGGTGTCAGCACTGAGGGCACTGTAAAAGGGGTTAAGCAGGATCAGTACTTTTCCCTGGGATCTCATAGGTAGGTGCTTCAGGTGGAACAGGGGGCTAGACTCCCTGTGGCTGTATGCTGGTTCTCTGTGGTGGATTGGCAGTTCTCACAGCTCGGTTCCAGTAACCGGATGATGAGGGAGAGTTAAGGTAACTCTGTTGTCCCTGAGAGGTGCTCTCCTTTCCTATTACCCCAATTGCAAGGGTTTCCTCACGGGCTAGATAGGCTGACTAGGCCTGGTGTGTGTCTCATAAGCCAGAGATTATACACAACCTGCAGCTCTCCTAGCGTCTGCACACTCTGGTGTTTCTCCCTCCAAGACCCTATTTATAGGGGGAACTGGCTCAAAGTGACCAGTGGAGCTCCCCCTAGAGGCTTGGGGTGAAACCAGGTGTTCTAAGGTGTTGTAGGTGTTGTTAGGTGTTTTGTGTGAGTGATGCTTGCTGTTAGCTCCATTCATGCCCCAAGGAGTTCTGTGGTGCCCAACAGGTGCCAGGGTGCCACAATTCCTACTCAGAGGTGTTATCAGCCAGAAATGATCTAGTTTCCTCGAGCTTCTTCTTCAAAGTGTCTCCTTCTTTAGAAACTCGATATTGAGTAATATGATGTCAAACGCATACTTATTGCTGAAAGCCTCAAATTTGGCACAAAAGTGGATATTGTTTGGTGATAGCGTAGGCTGCAGGCTTGAGCGTAAACCTCTTGGAATCCTGCGTACCTTATAATATTCCACAAGAGTACCAACATGTAACTCCAAAGAGATTCTTTTTCTTTGTTCGTTCTACCATCTTTTCTTGAGCATTAAAGCCGTAGGCTGATTAAGGAACGGGTTATCAACCTCAGTGTCTGATATAATTCTCGCAGTATCCTCCTCTGTATAAGAGAATGGTCAAATGGACACTAGCTCACCAACATTTGAACTAGAATTATTCATCTTGTACGAACCACTGATGCACGTGAATAGGGCTCCACAGCAATATCACAACCAAACGAAAGATTCACAGCACCCCGTGGTGATATGGGGCCATAAATTCAACCCTTCATTGAGGCGCACGTCCAACTCCAGGGAGACCCACCTGGAAATTGTCACATCCACAAAGGTAAAAGAAGACAGCACCTCACCAGTTGGTCCTTTCGTTTCGATCACAGAGATCTTTATCAAGCATACAGCTCCCATATAGAAGAAACCTTTTTATAGTGTAAGCCCCCTTTATTATACACACCAATCCTAATAGAGATCAATACAAACAAATAAAAAAACATCATATATACATTTAAAAACAGCCCATTTATATTCACTCACATGATTATGTAGGGAATGAGGGACAGTGGGTGAATAAGGTTTAGGTTGTGCATTTATATGGTGATTGGGTACATGGTAGCCATTAGTTATGGGGGTTATATTATGCTATTGCATGACCCTGTTAACTAGAGGATGATGGAGGTCCCCCTTTTTTTTAGCATTATTAAGGGGGAAAATATTGAGTTTAATATGCCCTGAATAATAGTCTTATCTTATGCAAAAATGAAATTTGTGGCTACACTAATGTACATATACATGTGTGTTTAAGATTTTTCTTTCATTAACCGCCATTGTAGTGTATTTAGTTGATTTGCGAACACCATTTGCATAGGAAATGGCGAGACGGCCGATAGAAACAACTGTGCAGTTAGGTTGCGTACGACAATTGCGTAAGTGGCGATGCGCAAACAATAGGAGGAGGCATTGTGGTTGATTGACGTCTATTTCAACCTATAGCGGAGAGGACGACGGAGCATGTGCACATAGAACCTGAAATGCCCATCGCAAAACTTGATCCTATTGGCTATAAGGAGTCATGTGTCCAGATGACACTTATGAATCCCATGGAGACGAGGGAAGCTGCACAACAATTGGAGGATAAGTTACTATCCCGGACTTGTAGACACATAAAACATTATTTGGGACATTATACTATATGGATGAGTAATCTACGAATATCTACAGTGTGGTTTTGATACATTGATCCAGTGGGATACTGTGTGGGCTGTTTTTAAATATATATATGATGTTTTTTCATTTGTTTGTGTTGATCTCTATTATGATTGGTGTGTATAATGAAGGGGGTGGTGGTTACACTATATAAAGTTTTTTTCTGTATGGGAGCTGAATGCTTGATAAGAATCTCTGTGATCAAAATGTTGCACTGCTATTTTGGGAAATGGAATAAAGCATTCTGGAAAGGACCAACTGGTGAGGCGCTGTCTTCTTTAACCTTTTTGGACATACCACAACAAAGGCATTTTGGTACCACACATCTGAAAGAACCTGAGGGGGAAGAGGACAAGCTGTTTGAGGTCATATAGGAAGTATCTCTCAAGCGGCTGGGTGCCAATATATTCTTAAGCGTTGGTGCCCTCCTGAAAGCAATCATGGGATTAGTTGGCAAACAATTCCCCAGGATGGGATCATTGAGAAGTATCTGCCAATGCTCTTTTATTATTGTTTTAATTTTATTGTGCTGTTTGGAGAAGGTGGTGATGACGTTTTGTGATGTGAATTGCATAGGTGGGACCGCATTTGATTTGATTGGATACAGAAGAGTTTCTTGTGCCAATTTGGCACTTTCTCCAAATGCACTGTCAATGAGTCTTTTGGGATAATTCTTATCCAAAAATCTGTTTCTTAGAATTATGGATTGATCCAAGAAATCAGAGTTTAGATTGCAGTTCTTTCGGATAAGCTTGAATTGGTTATTGGGTATATTAGTGATCTACTTTTTGCAGTGGTCACTATTGAATTTGAGGTAGCTATTTGAGTCTACCTTTTTGAAGAATGTCTTGGTCAATATACACGACCCTGTGTGGAAAATAGTCAGATGCAAATAGTCTATGCAATTATTATTAATGATCGGGGTGAAGGACAGTCCCCAGATGTTATTCTGTATGGAAAGTATAAAAAGGTCCAGATCATTATCTTTGTTGTCATAGATGAAAAACAGATCATCAATATATCTCTTGTATAAAATAATGTTATCTGAATAAATGCTTTCATAAATATGGATGGACTCGAAGGTGGCCATGAAAAGGTTTGCGTAAGTAGGTGCCACCTTCGAGCCCATCTCTGACCCCAGTATCAGATGGTATAAGACCCCTTGGAACGTGAAATTGTTATTCCTTAAAATGAATTCCATGCTGTCATATAGGAACCTTTTCTGTATCTGGGGCATGTCTTCATTAAGATTAAGAAAAGTGTTGAAACACAGTAAACCTATATCGTGATCTATATTTGAATAAAGCGCTGAAACATCCACTGTCATAAAACAAAAGGAATTCTCCTGTTTGATACCCTTCACAATCTGTATGAGATGGGTGTAATCCCTCAGGAAACTCTCTAGTCTCATTACATGAGGATACATTAACTTATCTATATACTGTATGCTGCATTAGAGAGCCAATGTCTAAAATGATGGGGCGACCAGGAGGCCGTGCCAAGTCCTTATGGATCTTGAGAAGATGGTAAAAGAACACTATAGGTTGATTTTTGTATCCTAAAAAAGGAGCCTCCTGTTTGTTGAGATCCTTATCTCGTACTCCCTTTGCAATGTGATAATTATAATCATTCACAGCACGGTGTTTAGTCTCTATTTTCGCCAATCTATATGTGCTGCTATCTGATGGAATTCTATGTGCTTCATCCAGATACTCCACACGATTTTGCAGGACAACCCCTCCACACACACACTTTAACAGCGGATCTGATAATGAGGTTCACATTCTCTCTCAGACTTTTTATCGCTCCACTTTTTGCTGCGCTTAGATTTTATATGTTTATACGGGGTGTGATCCAAATTTTTTAAATCTTTTAGGACCGTGTCTGAAAAGGTTTTCAAGTGATGACCTTGACTTTTAATGGGGTAAAAGTTGGATGGATTTTTCAGTCCTGTGTGGATCATCATATCGTTTTGACTAGTGGCTGGCATGATCACATTATTAGATGAAGAAAAATGTTTTAATATGGACAATTTCATAATGAAAGTTTGAAGATCTATATACAGATCTAAATCCTTAGAATCAGAATTAGGGCAAAAGAAGAATCCTTTTCTCAATAATGAAGTTTCAACATCATTTAGTTGATAGGAAGATAGATTAAATATACTACAGTACTGGCTGTACCCATGTATCCAGTATCATTTGTTGGGGATTCAATCTTTTTTGTTTAGTTTTGCCCCCTCTTGTGCCCCAAGGACGTTTTGTTTTTTGGGTTGATTGGTGAAGAACTGTATTATGGAATTTGGTTGAATGTTGGTCTTCAGTAAAAAAGGCACCAAGGTACTGGTATTGCTTGAATTATAGTGATTTTATTAGACCCTGTCGTATTGGTACAAATTACAGGAGCTGTCAGAGAAGGTACATTTTTTGTCATAATGTCAGACAGCTCATTATTAATTTCTGTGAAATTTATAATATCTGGTATTTCTTCCACTTGGTTAGGTGTTATCCCCGGGGGGTTGCCCATTTCGCTCTACGTGGGTAGTTATTTCAGGGGTTCTCTTAATCTGGTTGTTTCGATTGATCTGTGCATCTATCATTTTTAATTGCTCTGTTTGTTCATCTTAATTGTCTCAGGCGCAATATCATTAAAAAAAGGTAATTTATGTCTTTAAAGAGTCCTGACCCTAAAAGTCCTATTCACTAATTGGTTCCTGTGTGAGATCATTGTTGGACCCAGTCATATTCACAGTGATGTCATTGAGTCTCCCACCTGAGGAAGATGGTGATCTGCCGTCAAAACATGTTGTGGATAATAATCAATAAACAGGTTTTATAAAATTCTTCCTTAGCTGTGGCTTCCTAGTGATAAGCGCTCTCTTTTACCACATAATTAATCTTTATCTCAAGTGCTCTCCCCTCCGGGTAATTGTGGTAAAGCCGCTTACAAAGGGAGCCCGCTATCACTCTCAAGGTCCTGTGTTGACTTATATCCGCTGATGTTGCGTCAGCTGACCGGCCCATTGAGATCTCGTGACCACACAAGGAAATGGAGGACTGAGGCTTCCCACGCCACGGCTCCGACACCTGCGTTATGTGCCATTTACCGGGGTTGTGCAAGGATTGCACAACCTCAACAGGTGAGAGGCCACAAAACCCCCACCTCTTCATTGTCCCACTAGACCACCAAGTACTGCTCAATACACCTTTCACTTTTTTTTGTCTTTTATATATCCTCAGTATAGTGGTTGGTATAGTTTATACCGATATCTTTATGAGACCCAAACCCAATTGTCTGGATAATCAGTCATTTACTAGATGACAGTCTATGTGGAAAATAATCCATTGTGCCCTATTGCAGCTTGTCACCCGAATAGGATCCAACCAAGAAAGAAGATCTGGTGAAGAAAAAGCGCAAAATAGGGTCTTATCCGATATTAATTTATTGGAATAAAGGCTTTTCCTGTAGCATTTGGATTGACTGATTCTTCCAGTGGCAGCGCAAGTGTAATCCATTAGTTCTGACTTCTTCACGTGGCAAAATAATTTCTTGACACTCTTGACACTTAGTGAGATACTTATTTGAGACACAGAAGCAAACTAGTATCAGCTAAGATGTCTAGGGACGAGCAATATGGGATATATAGGGGTTTGGGAGGAAGGATGAGTTTCATGGCTGGCTCCTGTTTGTCACTCTTGGATATAAAACAAGAGTGACAAACAGGAGCCAGCCATCCTGAGGAAGAAGGGCGTATCCTTTGAAACACGTCGAGTTGACTGACACACTGACGTTCACACTTGAGCCACCCCTATTCCCTCGCACCGCTTCTAACAACCGTTACTGCCCCATTGTTGACGCAGCCCATCAGGTGATCTATGACCTGGCCAGTCACATGAACAGTGACATGGCCTCATCCCGGAAGCACCACACCCCCAGAGTCCAAGTCATCAGAGCAAGTGACCGATCATAATTATATCAAGACCAAATATATTTGCAGTAAGCTCATAACATTGAAGGAATTATATGAAAGTAATATATGCATACAGAGGTTGGACAAAATAATGGAAACGTTTTTGGCATCATAATCTTTGAACATGTTATAAACATGCAAACCGTGACATATGTTAATGTTTTATAGTTGATTATTTGTGTTAAGTGATATGTGTATGTAAATTAAATTATGTTTGTTTTGCCGAATTGTAAGAACATTGATGAGAACCTGATACCAATGGCAGACCTTTCGGATTTTCAAAAAGGCCAAATTGTTGGTGCTCGTATGGCAGGTGCTAGTGTAACAGAAAGTGCCCGAATGCTTGGCGTGTCAAGAGGTACTGTTTCCAAAGTAATGACTGCATTTGAAAGAGAAGGAAAAACTTCCGCAGCAAAGCACAGGTCTGGCCGAAAGTCGAAGTTGACTAAGAGAGACCGTCAGGCTCTAAAGTGAATTGTGAGAGAGGATCGCAAGACCACGACTCCGAAAATCACTGCTGAGCTCAATGAACACCTACAGAACCCAGTTTCCATGAAAGCTGTTTGCTGGGAGCTGCACAAATCTGGATTCCACGGAAGAGCTGCAATTAGAAAACCGCTGATCTCAATGACAAATGTTTCCAAGTGTTTAGAGTGGTGTAGAAACCTCCAGAATTGGTCCCTCGAGCAGTGGAAACATGTGATATTCTCAGACGAATCATCGTTTACCCCATTTTCCGACCTCCGGCCGAGTGTACATTTGGAGACAGCCGAAAGAAGCATTCCATCCAGACTGCCTTCTCCCTACCATAAAACATGGCGGAGGTTCTGTGATGATCTGGGGTGCTATTTCGTGGAGATCCGCTGGGCCAATGATATCACCTTGTATGAATCCATACCTCGAAGAATTGAGGCTGTAATCGCTGCAAAAGGTGGACCCACACCATATTAAACTAACTTTTGTTGATTTTTCCAGGTGTTTCCATTATTTTGTTCAACCCCTGTAGATCTTAGCAATTATTACCATGAACCACCAAGGTAAAAGTCATTGGTATGACACCTTGGTAATTGCAAACAATAGGCCTTATCAGGCAAAAACACATTGGTATCCTGTACCTCACATTTAACATGGTGTTTCACTAACCACATATAGCTAGGTTTACTTCCAGGCATATCAGCCTGTAAATGACAACAGTAAACCACATAAATTAGCCGAGAATACTACTTTATAAATGACTATTACACCTTCACTATTGCAACCTATGTTATAAAATCAAAAGGTATTGCTAGAGTCATAATTAACAATCCATCTGCAATAGTTATACATTTAGTACAGTATCCACATTCACTGCATTTGTATATTTAACAGGCAATCATGCTATGACCTGATAATAAAATATGGAGCCAACTTAAAGTGACAACCGCCAGAACATATAGACAGCAGGTAAAATATCTATCCTGAAGGGTACCTTTACACGGCGCTACAACATGGTGGAAACAACCGGGTGCTTCACGTGCACGAGCACGCAGCAACGGTTACAAACGGTACCCGCATCGCCTTTACACGCCGCTATAAGGTGCACTACAGAAGGTTGAATCTATCTCTGGATGCACCGCCGGGTGCCTAAAGTTACCTTCTGTAGAGCACCTTCCCTCATTTACACGCCACTACAACAAGGTAATATGGGCGGACCTGGTGCAGCAGGGACAACACATAGGCGTGCCAGAATTGTGGAGTATGAGAATTTCGTACGCTGATAGGACAAAGCAATAGCATCATGATTGGGCAGCCAGCGCAGGAGGCTGACTAATACATGACGCTCGAGCAATTGTGTAGTGTGACTGGTCAGCTCCTTAGATATGCCGCCCTATGCAGCAACTACCAATCGGAACGCAGGAGCTTCCTCCAATGATCGTTGAAGGGGGGTGGTTTCCCGGAGGCTGTGTAACGCCCCGGGGAGTTATCTAGGTGACTAATAAACCTTACCCTACCGTATTTACACGCCTTTACCACCAGGTTGAAATCAACCTGTTTTAGAGCTCGGCTCTGAAACAGGTGCCGCAAGTGACGGGTGGAAACAACCACCTTTACACGCCACTACCTCGGGTTGATTTGGCGGTGCAAGATACATTTCTCTCATCAACCCGGTTGTTTCTACCATGTTGTAGCGGCGTGTAAAGGTACCCGAAGTGATAGTCAATTACTAAAGTCAAAGAACTTAAATCTGATTTGTACCATATATCAACCTTCAACAGGTCCGCAGTTACAATGGCCAATTACCCAATTGGGGTAATACAAAACCCTGGCATTCACAAACTTCTGCAACAAGCATGTATGTAGTAAATGTATTAGTTCGATTTTAAAACCAACCTGAACAATCACAAATCAGTTTTAACAAGAGGTGTTTTTCTAGTTTCTAACGCCAATGGTAAGACCCATCAAGGAGGAAGCTACAATCAAACTAGGTGTATCAGATCGACAGCTTCATCCTCTTACAGAGGGAAGGTGTGTATAACAAATAAATCACCTTTATTAAAATCTACATGTAGATAGAAAGATAAGCGGCACTTACCATAAGCTGATAATGTCCTTTATTTCATCTTAGAGCATCTGCAGAAATGAATACAGCGGGGAGAGGGAGTGAGGGTAGGGTATTCATCTCTGCAGATGCTCTAAGATAAAATAAAGGACATTATCAGCTTATGGTGATTGCCGCTTATCTTTCTATCTACATGTGGATTTCAACGATTGCTATTTAAGAGAGCAACACCAGCTGAAGCGGTGGTATATAGAGGTGCACTAAGCAGCCATCACATTAACCTGTTGGTGCCCAGTTCCCTACCCCACCTTCGAACCTTTATTAAAATATTGCAATACAATCCCTAAATACGTCACCATTACTCATTATAGACAACAAGAGGATTGATCCCCGCAGGTCTGGACCCTGATCAACCTTACAACAATCATCCTCAAGCTAGAAACCAACACACAAAGCAAACGGTGGTTTCTATTAACCAAACCCCGTAATTCATAGTGATTGTTGAGCACGACAGCAACAACTAGACATGGTCTAGTTCACCATCTTGCTGTAGTCAAGCTTCCTACCACACCCAAACATGCAGGTTTTAATTACACTTAGAGGTACATATCCTCATATGCACTTGTACCGCAGAAAGAGGCAGAAGATCAGGGATAGATATGAGAGCACCTTGACGATGGTTATCGGGCTCACATGCAATGGCCAATGCATCAGCTAAGATTCTCATTTTTTTCATTTTGTATCCTGAAGCAGCTTCTACAATGTCAATTTTCTTCATCCAAATTTGCATTAGTTTCCTATATACTAGTCATTCCTTCTTTAGCCATTATGTTATATGTAATGTTTAGTGTGCAGCGGATAACCATTTATTACAAATAAGCCAAACAATTAATTGACTAAAGCCGCCAAACATTATAGATAGCTGTTCATTCGCTTGGCCAGCAGTGATCTTGCTTGGCTCTGAGCAATATATACAGGAGCCCTCATTCTGCCATGTGTTCCTGTATTCTCTATTGGAGCTGCTGTTAGATATCTCTGGCAGCATTTTATCAGTTAGTGAACAAAAGGATCTACAGTCCATAATCAGACATACTGGATCCTTATTTCCCTTGACCAGTCATTAGTTAGAGCCCCCACACACATTAGACTTTCGTCGCAACCTGTTGATATCGGCAGGTTTAGCCAACTTTAGTCTCATATGTATGGAAGTCTTAACTACTAGCTGAAGGTCACGGGCACTCTCAGACATCTGTGAACCCTCTGATTACTGTAATTCAGACATGAGATGCTTCAGGACAAACAGTTAAAAAAAAAACTATATTTCATTTTTAGTTTTTTACCAGATAGCTAACATAAAAACATTATTAAGGTCGTGTCTATGGTTCTGTTTCAGGTGAAACCATTTTTTTTTCTTTCAGCAAAACTATTTCTATTAGCAGCTAATAGGAAAATATTTTGTAGGAGTAAATATTGTCCTACATCCTCCTACTTCTATCCTCTGGTCAATATAAATACAAGCTTTAATTAAGAATGTAGATCAAGGGATAACGACAGTACATTCCATGTTAAGATTTAACAGGATGTCCTGTAACCTGACAAACAAACAGGATCTACCAAGCAGGATTAACCTAATCTGTTTCCGTTTGAAAATACATTTCTTGTTAAAGAAATGGGATAATGAGTTTGTGTATGATTGCATTTTTTTTTAGAAGCCTAGAAAAACGCTTCATGTTGCATTTTTGTGCATCCGAGGATGCTTGATTTAGATGCCAGCATCCGCAAGCGCACAATTTGTACCTTTAAGTCAATTGAGATGCCCTGCCATCCGACTGAGTCTCCAAAACTCACAACAGGTGTCAATTTTTCAATTATAGTTTTTCTCTGCAAGTTCCTCTCCTGGTTCCTCTCCTGGTTTTGGCACACAAACCGGATCGAACCTGATCAGAAAAAAACTGCATTGTGAAAGCAGCCTCTCTTACCACTTGGAAATGTGTAATCTATTGACAGCATGTTATAGAGTTAGGGTGCTTTCACATTGCGATTTTTTAGGATCCGTGGCTGTCCGTTTTAAAACAGACAGTCACGGATCCGATTTGGCCTACATGTATGCCTATGAGCATCGGATCACATTGGATTTGCCCTTAATGGCATCCGATTTGTGTCGGATCCGATTATGTCCGATTTTTTGCTGTACCCAAAACAGGAGACTGCTCCGATTTTGGGCACAGCGGACCAAATCGGACACAATCGGATCTGACATGATCCGCGGCCTTTAACATGGGGGCCTATGGATCACGGGTCCAATAAAAAAGCTGATCGTTTCTCGGACTCGATTCTAGTGTACTGAGCATGCTCAGTATACTTATACCGCTCTGTATCGTCTAATTTCACTTCCGCACATGTGTATACATTAGGGATGAGCGAGTCTACTCGCTAGGACTCGTTACTCGGCGATTCTTAAGGGACTCGCTGGACTCGGTAATCGGCGAGTCTTTTAGCGAATACTCGCTCAGTAACGAGTCCAATGCAAGTCAATGGCAATCTTAGTTTTGTCAGAGTTTACTTTATCTCACTCGCTAGACTCGCTAGACTCGCTCTATCACATCGCTATATAGCTTGAATCTCCCCAAACAGCAGCGAGTCTGAGCGAGTCTACGAGTCCGAATCCTAGCGAGTCTGCGATTCCGAGTCCTGTATTCTCTATTCGGGACTCGCGAATCCAGAATCTTTTATGTTACTAGTCAGCATTGCGTGTTAGGTCAGAAAACTTGTGAAGATAGCCAATCATAGTCAGTAATGCCATAGCAGCTTTGGTTGTGTCAGGACTATGATTGGCTGCTGTCCATCGTGATGCCTATGTCATCTATGACAGGCAAGGCAGTATATAAGGCTTGCCCCCGCCATTTTGGGCACATTGCTGAGAAGAGCTGACCTAGTGCAGGGAGACTTGGAGCAGATCTAGGGACAGTTAGGCAGTGTAGGAGTCACATATAACCCAAAAGTTCTTTTCAGAACTAACAGGACGGAGTGTAGGAGTCAAGATTCCTCACACATAACCCAAAAGTTCTTTTCAGAACTACCAGGACGGAGGATTGCTGTACAGGACTGTAAGGAAGGGAGATAGGAGCAGCCTTACAGTGAATCCAGCACCATCCTCATAGCTTAGTTCACCCAGCTTTCCGCAGAGCTGTAATCCTAAGCTTTTTCTTATTTTTGGCACTAGTCTACCAAATAATTTTGGTGCCATTTTTCCACAAAAAATTTCCTGTGCCAGTGCGTTGCTGTACGGTGTCCTGCCTGCAGCTCGCACGGTACTTGTAAACTTGCACGCAGCCAGCACCGCAGCCTAAGTGTGCCTGGTTGTGCGTACTAAACAATTTTTTCCTGTGCCAGTGCGTTGCTGTACGGTGTCCTGCCTGCAGCTCGCACGGTACTTGTAAACTTGCACGCAGCCAGCACCGCAGCCTAACAGTGCCTGGTTGTGCGTACTAAACAATTTTTTCCTGTGCCAGTGCGTTGCTGTACGGTGTCCTGCCTGCAGCTCGCACGGTACTTGTAAACTTGCACGCAGCCAGCACCGCAGCCTAACAGTGCCTGGTTGTGCGTACTAAACAATTTTTTCCTGTGCCAGTGCGTTGCTGTACGGTGTCCTGCCTGCAGCTCGCACGGTACTTGTAAACTTGCACGCAGCCAGCACCGCAGCCTAAGTGTGCCTGGTTGTGCGTACTAAACAATTTTTTCCTGTGCCAGTGCGTTGCTGTACGGTGTCCTGCCTGCAGCTCGCACGGTACTTGTAAACTTGCACGCAGCCAGCACCGCAGCCTAACAGTGCCTGGTTGTGCGTACTAAACAATTTTTTCCTGTGCCAGTGTGTTGCTGTACGGTGTCCTGCCTGCAGCTCGCACGGTACTTGTAAACTTGCACGCAGCCAGCACCGCAGCCTAAGTGTGCCTGGTTGTGCGTACTAAACAATTTTTTCCTGTGCCAGTGCGTTGCTGTACGGTGTCCTGCCTGCAGCTCGCACGGTACTTGTAAACTTGCACGCAGCCAGCACCGCAGCCTAAGTGTGCCTGGTTGTGCGTAATAAACAATTTTTTCCTGTGCCAGTGCGTTGCTGTACGGTGTCCTGCCTGCAGCTCGCACGGTACTTGTAAACTTGCACGCAGCCAGCACCGCAGCCTAACAGTGCCTGGTTGTGCGTACTAAACAATTTTTTCCTGTGCCAGTGCGTTGCTGTACGGTGTCCTGCCTGCAGCTCGCACGGTACTTGTAAACTTGCACGCAGCCAGCACCGCAGCCTAACAGTGCCTGGTTGTGCGTACTAAACAATTTTTTCCTGTGCCAGTGCGTTGCTGTACGGTGTCCTGCCTGCAGCTCGCACGGTACCTTCCATCTGTCTTAAAATATCTTAGCCTCTAGTGTGTACCTTTCACGAAATAGTACCTGCTACTTGTTTTACAAGCCCCCAGAAAGCCACCAGAAATTATAAAATGTCACACAAAAAACGAAATCCCAAAAAAAGTCTTGCTAAGGGACAGGGAAGAGGTACAGGCATTGGTAGTCGTGGCCAACTATCCACCAGTTCGGGCAGACAGACGAGGATTGATCGATCGTTCCTCCTGTCTAACTTTCCCCGTCAGGAAAGTAAACGAGTATTGAGGCCGGAAGACGAACAGCATCTAACGTCTTGGCTGGCAGACAAGACCTCAACAACAGGTTCTTGCAGCACTCAAGGTTCCTTGAGCACTGTGTCTACTGTTGGTACATACCATGCTGGGTCATCTAATCCACAACCTCTTCACAGTTCCTCAGACCAACAGCAGCCCCATGAAAATGTTGACACAGACATGGGTCACTCAGATGACTTATTTGGTACATATAATCCTTTACATGAATCCGGTTTGCCAGACTCCGTAGTAGATGAGATACTTGACGAAGAATTGTCCAATCATGGACAAGTTTTAGAGACACCCCGGCCACATGAACGTGTCTTTCAGCAAAGTCTTAGACCGTCTCAGGAGTTGGAGGATGATGATGATGAGACAGTGACACACTTGTCATCTGGGGAGCAAAATCTATCTTGTTATCGGGAAGATTTAGAAGAGGAAGGGTTGATGATGAGACAACTGATCCCACGTGGAATGTTGCGATGCAGAGCCAGCAGAGCAGCACGGAGGAAGAAAGTGTGTATGTCCCACCAACAAAGGCACCAAGGCCTACTCCTCCCACCAGAACTGAAAGAGTCACCACTGTTGCCCAAAATGTGTCCACTGTGGCTCAAAATTTGTCAACTGTTGGACAAAATGTCTCAAATGTGGGCCTCAGTAATCCCTCAGGGAGTACAGTCAAGCCTAGAGGTCGGTCAGCCACTGTGTGGAAATTTTTTAAAGATGGGCCTTCTCAAGAAAATGTGGTCATCTGTACCATCTGCCATGCAAGGCTAAGCAGAGGCCACGGGAAAGGAAACCAGAGCACCAGCAGTATGCGGAAGCACATGGCTGGTCAGCACCCTATTCAGTGGTCAAAAGTGCAGCCTTCCACAACAGTGTCATCTGACCCAAAGACTGCGACGGTAACTCAGATACGTCCGTCACAATCAAGTGTTGCTGAAGCTGGTCCAGCTGATATGTACTCATCACAAGCAGCGGTTGCAGAGAGACTGAACACGAGTGCAGACAGTTCTCGGTCAGCAACATCCTTACAGTTATCAGTGACACAGCTGTACGAAAGGAAGCAGAAATACCACTCTTCCCACCCATTAGCCAAAAAAATAAATGCCCAGATAGCTAAGTTGTTAGCAGTCGAGATGTTGCCGTTTAGGCTTGTGGGTACAGACTCTTTCCGTGAGCTTTTGGCTGTGGCAGTACCACGCTACTCGGTTCCAAGCCGCCACTACTTTTCACGTTGTGCCGTCCCCGCGTTACATGAGCATGTCATTAACAACCTCAAGCGTGCCCTCACCAACGCTGTAACCGGGAAAGTACACCTTACTACGGACACGTGGACAAGCAGTTCAGGACAGGGCCGGTACATCTCGCTCACCGCGCATTGGATCAACGTTGTGGAGAGTGTGCCAAACGATGTTAGTGTTACATCAAACATCCTACCCACGCCACGGATAGCTGGCACAACCTCATTCAGGGTCTCTGCATCATCCTATATGTCCACTACCCCATCTTCCGCTTCCTCGACCAATCCTCAATTGCCCTCAACATCACGGCCAAGTTGGGAGGTTTGCTGCAGTGCTTCAGCAAGACGCCAACAGGCTCTGCTGAAGCTGATCTGTTTAGGTCACACACCGCACACTGCAGTAGAGCTGTTGAAAGGTCTGAAGCAACAGACAGATGAGTGGCTATCCCCACTCCAACTCCAGACCGGTCTCGTGGTGAGCGACAATGGTCGTAACCTAGTGGCTGCACTAAAGCTCGGAAACCTTGTTCACGTGCCTTGCATGGCTCACGTGCTGAATCTAGTAGTGCAGAAATTCCTGCGTACATACCCAGAGCTATCTGACCTACTGGAGAAGGTGCGTCGAGTTTGTGCACATTTTCGTCATTCGTCAACAGCGGTTGGAAAACTTTCATTGCTTCAAAAGCAATTGAATTTGCCCAACCACAGACTCATTTGTGACATGCCGACACGATGGAACTCTACATTCCATATGTTATCGAGGATCAATGAGCAGCAGAGGGCAATATCCGAGTATCAGTTGCAACATGCCCGTCAGACCGGCAGTCAGCCACGACATATTAGTACAATGGAGTGGGTGTGGATCGCTGACACATCTGAGGTTCTTGATAATTTTGACTACTGCACAAAACTGGTGAGCGGTGATCAGTCCATCATCAGTGTCACTGTACCCATGCTGTGTCTGCTGAAAGAATCCCTCATTAATCAGAAAAATGAAGCATTGAGAGCCCAGCAGATGGCTATGGAGCCAGATTTAAACAGCGCAGTACCAAGCCAGCAAAGCCAGTATGACCAGGCAACAATGGCTCCTGAGGAGGAACAGGAGCAAGACGATGAAGAGGATTTATTTTTTGTTGGTGCCGATGTCAACCCAGATGGTACTCACAACCCCAGCTTTGTGTCTGTCCACCATGGGTGGCCTGGAGAGGAGGAGGCGGAGACAGACTTTGCGGATACAATGGGTATTGAACATCGTTCTGAGGACACTGAAGACATGACTCTATGCAGCTTAGGACACATGGCTCACTTCATGTTGACTTGTCTGCTAGAAGACCCACGAGTGGTTAACATATTGCACAACGACCTCTACTGGTTGGCCACCTTTCTGGACCCACGTTATAAAGATAAATTCACCTCGCTGCTGTTTCAGTCACCACGTGGCTTGACAATTGACTATTTCAAGAGGGTTCTTGTGGATAATATGCTTCGAATATCACCGTCAGACAACACTCTGCCCATGGTTAGCAACTCTGTGCAACAGCAGCCTTTGGTCGGGGCACAATCATCCACGCTGTCCAGAAGAGATGCTGGAAAGATGTCCGCAAAGTGGGCTATGTTCAATAAGCCATCGAACCTGCAGCGCCATGTTGCTCCAGTAACCATCTCTCGGAGACAGAAACTTACCAACATGGTACAAGAATACTTAAGTGACAGTACCTGCTTCCTGACTGATGCCGCAGTCCCGTTTAATTACTGGGTCTCCAAGCTCCACACTTGGACAGAGCTCT
Source organism: Allobates femoralis (assembly GCA_033576535.1). NCBI lineage: Eukaryota > Metazoa > Chordata > Amphibia > Anura > Aromobatidae > Allobates > Allobates femoralis. The sequence goes on from JARQOC010000003.1 coordinate 462,098,594, forward strand.
CGTTGTATGCCTTGGAGGTGCTGGCATGCCCTGCAGCTAGTGTGACATCAGAGCGGGTTTTCAGTGCCGCTGGGGGTATCATAACTGATACCAGGACACGTCTTACTCCCGAGAATGCAGACAGGCTTACTCTAATTAAGTTTAATAGGAACTGGATTTCACAAGACTTCTTGAACCCTGAAGACGACAGTACTCAGAGCTGAAGTGCCACGTTCAACATCAATATGATATAATTAATCATTGTATTATATTGTGTCTTTTTGGTACAAGCAGTATGTACAAGACCAGTAACGATTTGCGTAACCATGTTCCTGCAACCTGGTAATGAGGCTGCTTCATCTTAAACCAACACTACACCTTAACTTCGGTTTCATTAACCATCACAACACCTTTTCACAAGGAATCAACCTTTATTTTCTGTTAGCAAACATTTAAAAGCCCCTTGGGCTAATTTTTTGAGCCACCCTGGCTAACAAGCTGATCATGGCCCTTAGGCCTGCATTTACACTAAAAATGCCAAACAGCCCCTTGGGCTAATTTTTGAGCCACCCTGGCTAACAAGCTGATCATGGCCCTTAGGCCTGCATTTACACTAAAAATGCCAAACAGCCCCTTGGGCTAATTTTTTGAGCCACCCTGGCTAACAAGCTGATCATGGCCCTTAGGCCTGCATTTATACCCAAAATGCAAAACAGCCCCTTGGGCTAATTTTTGGAAACACCCAGCCTAAGAGGCTTATCATGGCCCTTAGGCCTGCACTTATACCCAAATTGCCAAACAGACCCTTGGGCAAATGTTTTGAGCCACCATGGCTAACAAGCTGATCATGGCCCTTAGGCCTGCATTTACACTAAAAATGCCAAACAGCCCCTTGGGCTAATTTTTTGAGCCACCCTGGCTAACAAGCTGATCATGGCCCTTAGGCCTGCATTTATACCCAAAATGCAAAACAGCCCCTTGGGCTAATTTTTGGAAACACCCAGCCTAAGAGGCTTATCATGGCCCTTAGGCCTGCACTTATACCCAAATTGCCAAACAGACCCTTGGGCAAATGTTTTGAGCCACCATGGCTAACAAGCTGATCATGGCCCTTAGGCCTGCATTTATACCCAAAATGCAAAACAGCCCCTTGGGCTAATTTTTGTAAACACCCAGCCTAAGAGGCTTATCATGGCCCTTAGGCCTGCACTTATACCCAAATTGCCAAACAGACCCTTGGGCAAATGTTTTGAGCCACCATGGCTAACAAGCTGATCATGGCCCTTAGGCCTGCATTTATACCCAAAATGCAAAACAGCCCCTTGGGCTAATTTTTGTAAACACCCAGCCTAAGAGGCTTATCATGGCCCTTAGGCCTGCACTTATACCCAAATTGCCAAACAGACCCTTGGGCAAATGTTTTGAGCCACCATGGCTAACAAGCTGATCATGGCCCTTAGGCCTGCATTTATACCCAAAATGCAAAACAGCCCCTTGGGCTAATTTTTGTAAACACCCAGCCTAAGAGGCTTATCATGGCCCTTAGGCCTGCACTTATACCCAAATTGCCAAACAGACCCTTGGGCAAATGTTTTGAGCCACCATGGCTAACAAGCTGATCATGGCCCTTAGGCCTGCATTTACACTAAAAATGCCAAACAGCCCCTTGGGCTAATTTTTTGAGCCACCCTGGCTAACAAGCTGATCATGGCCCTTAGGCCTGCATTTACACTAAAAATGCCAAACAGCCCCTTGGGCTAATTTTTTGAGCCACCCTGGCTAACAAGCTGATCATGGCCCTTAGGCCTGCATTTATACCCAAAATGCAAAACAGCCCCTTGGGCTAATTTTTGGAAACACCCAGCCTAAGAGGCTTATCATGGCCCTTAGGCCTGCACTTATACCCAAATTGCCAAACAGACCCTTGGGCAAATGTTTTGAGCCACCATGGCTAACAAGCTGATCATGGCCCTTAGGCCTGCATTTACACTAAAAATGCCAAACAGCCCCTTGGGCTAATTTTTTGAGCCACCCTGGCTAACAAGCTGAAAATGGCCCTTAGGCCTGCATTTATACCCAAAATGCAAAACAGCCCCTTGGGCTAATTTTTGGAAACACCCAGCCTAAGAGGCTTATCATGGCCCTTAGGCCTGCACTTATACCCAAATTGCCAAACAGACCCTTGGGCAAATGTTTTGAGCCACCATGGCTAACAAGCTGATCATGGCCCTTAGGCCTGCATTTATACCCAAAATGCAAAACAGCCCCTTGGGCTAATTTTTGGAAACACCCAGCCTAAGAGGCTTATCATGGCCCTTAGGCCTGCATTTATACCCAAAATGCAAAACAGCCCCTTGGGCTAATTTTTGTAAACACCCAGCCTAAGAGGCTTATCATGGCCCTTAGGCCTGCACTTATACCCAAATTGCCAAACAGACCCTTGGGCAAATGTTTTGAGCCACCATGGCTAACAAGCTGATCATGGCCCTTAGGCCTGCATTTATACCCAAAATGCAAAACAGCCCCTTGGGCTAATTTTTGTAAACACCCAGCCTAAGAGGCTTATCATGGCCCTTAGGCCTGCACTTATACCCAAATTGCCAAACAGACCCTTGGGCAAATGTTTTGAGCCACCATGGCTAACAAGCTGATCATGGCCCTTAGGCCTGCATTTATACCCAAAATGCAAAACAGCCCCTTGGGCTAATTTTTGTAAACACCCAGCCTAAGAGGCTTATCATGGCCCTTAGGCCTGCACTTATACCCAAATTGCCAAACAGACCCTTGGGCAAATGTTTTGAGCCACCATGGCTAACAAGCTGATCATGGCCCTTAGGCCTGCATTTATACCCAAAATGCAAAACAGCCCCTTGGGCTAATTTTTGTAAACACCCAGCCTAAGAGGCTTATCATGGCCCTTAGGCCTGCACTTATACCCAAATTGCCAAACAGACCCTTGGGCAAATGTTTTGAGCCACCATGGCTAACAAGCTGATCATGGCCCTTAGGCCTGCATTTATACCCAAAATGCAAAACAGCCCCTTGGGCTAATTTTTGTAAACACCCAGCCTAAGAGGCTTATCATGGCCCTTAGGCCTGCACTTATACCCAAATTGCCAAACAGACCCTTGGGCAAATGTTTTGAGCCACCATGGCTAACAAGCTGATCATGGCCCTTAGGCCTGCATTTATACCCAAAATGCAAAACAGCCCCTTGGGCTAATTTTTGTAAACACCCAGCCTAAGAGGCTTATCATGGCCCTTAGGCCTGCACTTATACCCAAATTGCCAAACAGCCCCTTGGGCAAATCTTTTGAGCCACCATGGCTAACAAGCTGATCATGGTCCTTAGGCCTGCATTTATACCCAAAAGGGCAAACAGCCCCTTGGGCAAATTTTTCAAGGCACCAAGCCTATGCCTCCATCGTGGGCATTGCATGTACTATGCTCCTAGTACAAGCAATTCTATTGTATGGTCCAAGCACCCTGCTTTCTGAAAAAAATGTATATGAAGCCCCTTGAGCTAATTTTTTTAGGCAACAAGCCTATGCTTGCATCGTGGGCATTGCTTGGACTATCATCCTGCTGGAGCCTGGAGAAAGGTCCCACTGTACGCTCTGTAGAAAACGCGTAGACGCGATGTGTAGCAGGTAGATGTCCCAGCCTCTCACATGTGTGTTCCTAGTCTTGTTGCCATAGCGAGGCATTAAGTAACCCCCCCAAACACAGGCACTGTTTATTTGTCAGCAACATTTCTATGTGGAGTCATGATTTTACACTTAGTAACCAAGGTGACTTCATGCTCCATGCGGTCCGTAAAGTACTTGCTAATGATGCTCTCTCTCCCCTGTCCTCCACGCCAAATGTCTTGGGGTAATCCTTGACTCATCCCTCTCCTTCAAGCCCCACCTCTAGTTCCTAACCAAGTCCCTGTCACTCCAACTCAAAAATATTTCAAGAATTTGCTCGTTACTCAACCCTGACACAGCTAAAACACTCATTAATGCCCTCATCATCTCCCGCCTTGACTACTGGAACCTCCTTCGCACAGGCCTCCCTGCCAACTCTCTTGCACCTCTCCAATCTATACTAAACTCTGCTGCCCGACTAATCCATCTGTCCTCACGCTACTCACCTGTCTACACCCTCTGCCAAGCCCTTCACTGGGTCCCCGCCCCACAGAGAGATCACTTTAAAACACTGATCATGACATTCAAAGCCTTACACAACCTATCCCCACCATACATCTCCGACATGATCTCCCGATACCATCCCTCACGCTACCTGCGTTCATCCCAAGAACTTCTCCGACACTCCCCCCTCATCTCATCTTCCCACAACCGCATACAGGATTTCTCCCGGGCATCAACCATGCTCTGTAACTCGCTGCCCCACCTCATCACTCACTCGCCTACCCTGGGAACCTTCAAGAAACACCTAAAGACTCACCTCTTCCGACAGGCCTACAACCTGCCATGACACCCCGCTACACGCCCCACGACCGACACCTTCCCCACCCTATTGTATCCCCACCCACCCCTCGTTGAATGTGAGCCCACGCGTACAGGGTCCTCTACTGTTGTACCTCTATGACCTTATTGTCTATGTTTATTGTACTTCTCCTTGTGTACCTTATCCTCATGTAAAGCGCCATGGAACCTATCGGTGCTATATAAATAAATAATAATTATAATGATGATGACTTTAAGCCCACCCACTAAACAACCTACACATCCATTCCCTGAAAAAAGACAGACACAAGGCAGTTTTTGTAAACTCGGTATTATTCCGCCATAATGGTAAAGATGTCAGAATATTATTATTTTTTTTTTTTTTTTTTTTTTTGGTACAACTTTTTAAACAGTAGGAAAATATAAGAAATAATAACATAACGAAATTGTGCTAGGCACATGAACAAAAAATAAAAAACAAAAAAATAAGGGGTCTACAGCTGCTGGTAGGTTGCCGCATCCTCCGGCCTTGCCACTAAAGTGACACCATCACCCTGGTCCTGCAAGAGGTCAAGGGCCCCATGAATGGCCTCCGGCAACCCTTGAGGGTGGATCCTCTGGGCAGGTGTGGGGAAAAATGGTAGGTCCCTGTTAGGTGGCCAGTGTGGAAAGGGAGGTACAGGCCTCTGGGGTGGCACATGGCTGTTCCGGGGTGTGGGCCTGTCTTGGAGGTTGGAGTGTCTGATTTGCCACCCCTCCAAAAAATTGAAAACCTCACCTGGGTGGTTTGGTGGGCGACTGGCGTCAAGCACAATCTGTAATGCTGACCTTGCCCGCAGTAGCCTGTGAAATGGAATTACATCCAGGAATGGTATCAGACTGTGGGCAAAGTCAGCATTACTTTGTGCACGCCGTCGATTAGGTGACCCCGGGATCAGACCATGGCTGCTGTGAGGTGGGCATCCAGGTTCCTCCTCTTGCGGCCGGACATGCCCCAAAGCTGGGGTTGGTGCTGGTGGCGGCGGTGGTGGTGTTGGTGCTGGTGGCGGCGGTGGTGGTGTTGCTGGTGCTGGTGGCGGCGGTGGTGGTGGTGCTGGTGCTGGTGGCGGCGGTGGTGGTGGTGTTGGTGCTGGTGGCGGCGGCGGTGGTGGTGGTGGTATTCCACCAGCTTGGCCTTGCTCCTCCACTAAAGGGGCTTCAGGGGCCTCCATCGCCTGTTGAGGCAGCTGTAGTGGTGGTGGACGGTTACCACGTCGCCTGCGGTAGTGAACCTCTCTGTGGGTAAAGGCCAAAAAAGTTTGGTGAATGCATTGCATTTGGAAACAAAAACATAGGTCAAACATTAAGTTGCACACTTTTTTGACTCTGTGTATCAGTGTATTCAGAATCAGAAATTTTTTTTATTATTTAAAGAATAACTAACTGTACATAACATAAATGAATACATCACTTTGTTTGCTAATTCCCTAATAATACATAATTTTTCCCCCCTTATTAACCCCCACCCCCCCATCCCATCTAATCTAGACGATCAATAACACCAATGGTTCACATGAAAATAAGTCCCCCTGACTTCACTGTTAACTTGACATACTTTATTTACCAAACTTTTAGGTTATATCATCTATGTAAACCAGTGAAGGGGTTCAAACGTATACAATATATATATATAATATAATATTTAATATAATACAATATATATAATAATGACTATTCAGCCACTATCTCCATCCACTTCTTTCTCAACCCTCGTCCCTGGCTCCCATATCTGTGTATTCTGTGTTTTCATTGTTGACCTTAAGATTTAATTGCAGCCAATAAATTAGGACATTTTGGCTCATGGCTCAACCAATATTCTATGTGTGGGTAGTGTTGGTACTCGATTTTTTGACATTCCATTTGAAATTTAAGCATTTGTCTGCCCATTTACACTGTGCCCTGCCTTAGGCAGGACAGCTATTTAGGCACTTGAAGACACATTAGTGGCCACAAGTATAGCATTTATTTTTTGTTGTAACTTTATGTGGACAAAGCTATAGCCTGACACTTTGAGGCAAACACATTCTTCAGGGTTGTTTGCCATCAGATGGACACAAAAAGACGCAGTGTGGGCAGCCTTGGTCTCAATGCACATAACCCAGATCTATAGGGCAGGTGAGCAAGACAGGAAATGTAGTCATGCAGCATAGGTGACACTGAGCATTCGGCGTTAGTGCCCTACACTCCTTGTTGCTGCCATGTATGCTAATCAGGAATGTCTCGGTAAATAAAACCCACAAAACATATGGCTTGGATTTTGAAATGACTGTAATGGACATACAGTATGGGGTTGTTTTTGATCAGCAGGTCACACATCGTTGTTGCCAAACAAGGTGGTATGCACAGATGAACAGTTTTACAATTATTCCAACGGGGCCGAACACAAAGCCGGGAACAGCAAGGGCAAACTTCTTGTTCCCTAAAGTACCTTGGACATAAAAGCCTGTTGCACTGAAAATATGGCCCCTTTAACTTTGATTTTATACAGCATTAATACACTATGTTTTTAAGAGGATTCTTAATGTGGCCATCAGTTAAAAACAAAACAATTAAATTCACATGTGGGCCCTAATATGTACACCATCACCTTGCAGGACCAAATATACCCATGGGAAAACTGAACCACACATATTTGTAGTGATACAGAGTATGTCCTCTAATGTGTATGACTGTGTCAACAATTTGTGATGGTGTAGAAACATTTTAGTGCAAAAGGGGTATATCCTTACAACGTTATTTACCCTAAAAACACCCACAATTAAACGTGTAGGGATGTATGTGGCCCTTATGCAAGTGGAGGGAGGCCATTAGGAACTGTGAGGCACCGCCGGCATGATCCGCATGGCCGGGGTACGTCACATGTAGGATCAGAGGATGATCCTGTGCACACAGGCCGGTTTTCCTGTGATGATAATACTGTGTGAACCAACCTGAACACAATGCGGTTTCATGAGCCTAATGAGCGGCAGTGAGAGTGGGATGAGATCGAGGAGTCCATGAGGAATAGGATGTAACGAGTGAGTGCTGACAACCCGGAACACAGGGAGTTAACCTGAGCTGTGTGACAGGCTGATTAACAGCAGCTGAGGGGGTGTGTCCATGTGGGAGTGGCTGGCACGATAAGAGCCGGCCACCTGAGTGATTGAGAGATTGATTCTGGAAGCTGAGATTGATTCAGATGGAAGCTGAGACCAGCCAAGTGCAGAGCAGTGTAGAGGCTCTGAGTACATGATGGGGGCATGCTAGCTCCATGCCGGTGCCGAGGTCCGGGGTCGTGTCCGCACCTGGAGGGGGAAGCCGTGGCTGAACCAGGTGGATACTGGTCCGGGCGTGGGGTGAAACACGCCCGGGAAAGGAGCCTGTGGGGATGCCTGGTGGAACCTGTGACACAGGTAGCGAGACCCGGATCCGTGCCCGGTAAGAAAGCAGTTCCCGAGCGATAGTGTGAACTGTGCACCTTGTGTGCGTAAATCATGTTAGGCGAGTATAGACCGCCCTTGGGACCGACTCAGTGGAGTCCGTTAAAGGTCCTGATGAACCGGAATGTATGTAGCCCTTGGAGGCAATTGTATGTAGTGTGCCAGGCGGGCATAGACCGCCTTTAGGTCCGAGTCAGAGTGCTCAGTTAAAGGACCTGATGAAACAATGTGTTTAACTATGTGTATGAGGGCTTAGGTAATGGCCCTGAATGAGAGATGATGACCTATGTAAGACCCATGTATAATCATGTGGAGAGACAGTGACCCAGCTGGTATGGATGATGTTGGAGGCGTTCCGTCCTTGGGACGAGAGGGAGGCTTGCCCTGCTGCATGCAGAGGGTACCTGATCCCTCAACCACGACCTGAAATGGTGTGGGTGTGCCTGTGGTGCCAGAGACAGGGGTAATAAGGCTCCTAGTAGGTATCGGATGTGGTTCCCGTGTACTATGGTTTGCAAATCCCTGTAATGGGCCATGGAGGGGCCACAGTACATGGATGTGGGCTGTGAGCAGGTGTGTGATCCATGGACGTTTGAATGATGGATCACATACGGTGTGTAAGGTCCCGGTCAGGCAAGATTCCTGACTACGGGTGAATGTATATCATCATGCTGGGGTGACTAAAGCCAGGCGGCAGGTACCGCCATTGGGACCCACAGGGCCCGTTGAGGCGTATGTAACGAAGGTCAGAAGCAGGGGTTAGAAGGGCTCCCGTATTGGGTAACGCGTGGTTAGGTGGGAGGCCGCAGCCCCACGGGTTACTAGGGTTTGCCAATCCCTGTTATGAACCCGGAAGGGTCATCATCGTACTGTAACTTATGTATAGTGTAAGTAGGCCGGAGGCCGTAGCCACCATGGGAGCTGTTAGTAGAGCTCCAATGGGGACAGAGATGGTTACAGGTCCCGGGTTACTATAAAACGTTATGTGCAATATAAGTGTTATGTGATGTTAAATGTAAATGTATGGTGTATTTATGTAAAGTGTTGTTAATCAATGTGATATGTGTCAAACATGCTACCCGGGTTATGTGATTAATATGTGAAAATAAACGGGTAGACATTGCTTAACCTTATAAACACGTGTTCTTGTCGTTTTGCAAGCGGGTTTCCCGGTTGCTACCTCACAGAACACATACAAATGATGCTTACGACAGGCAAACCAGACAAGGCCACACACCTTAGAGACCATTGCAGGGAAGAACATGGCTTTGTTCCACAAACATGCCAACAATAATAGCTAATTGTGAGGTCACGGAACATTGTGTCTGCCCACCCTGCTTATTTGTCCCAACGTCAGAATGTGACTATAAATGTGTATGTCCTGGATAATTGCCAAAGGTAATAGAAATCTGTTGCACCATGGCACAAACAAACCCCAGTGTGGGTATGTAAACCAGCACACTCATTATAGAGCTTCATACGTACACTGTGTGCCCTCGTGGACAGGGTCCTCTCCTCTTGTACCTGTACAACCTGATTGTCTTCCTTTACTGTTTTTTGTAGTTAACCATTATCCTCATGTAAAGTGCCATGGAACCTAATGGCGCTATATAAATAAATAATAATAATAGTAGACAACAGTGCTGCAGACACATACCTTGGCATACGGGCCACCGGTCCAAGGAAGGACAGCCGGTCGTAATGTTTGTAGATCAGCTCTGGAGCTGCTACCGGGTCCCCCTCTGCGATCTGTCGATATTGTTTGCGATGTTGATCGCGGCAGCTCCTCCAACGTTTTTGAAGATGGTCAACTGTGAAATGATTTCAAACCGGGTTTAGACATGTGTAATATTTGAAACACCAAAAGTATGGGTACAAATCAACAATAACATTTTATTCATGTTGTGTGTGTAATGTGTATACAAGTCACAGTGACACGACAGTGTGGAACATCATCAACAGCATTACGGACATTGAGCTCACGTGGACACTATCACAAATGAGGCAGGACACATGTCGACGCATCGAGAAGGTAATAGTGCGGGCACCAGACTCTGCTCATTAGTGGTATTAATATACACCCAACCCCTGGCCGTAAGAGCCAGGAGCACCAGCCCTTAAACTAAGTGTAGTGTTGTGACCCCATCCAAATATAGGCAACTATGCGACGGCGCATGATAACACATTGAGGGTCCTGTATACCCTGCTATGGGGGCCCTGTATACCCACTGCTGGGGGCCCTGTATACTCACTGCTGGGGGCCCTCTATACCCACTGCTGGGGGGGCTGTAGACCCACTGAGGGCCCTGTATACAGGGACTGACTGGCACCCTACAGTTTGGGTGCCAGCCCTCCCTCACCGGTCCGACACAGGTGAGGACGGGGGTGGGGGGGGTGATGACTGGCGGCCGCCTCACAGTCACCGCAGCTCCCGCAGTCTCCTAGGGCTCGCTCCCAGCCGCAGCCTCGCGCTCCTCACAGCCGCTCACTCCCGGCCGCAGCCGCGCGCTGATGACGTCATCGCGCGGCCAGGAGCTTGCGGTTCCGGCTGCTGCTTCGGGGTCATGCGGTGCTTCATGCTCCTGCAGCCGCATGACCCGTGCCCATGCCTGTATACCATAATATGGGGGCATGTATACTCTGCAGGGGGAGCTGTATACTCTGCTGGGGGGCTGTCTACCAGTGATAGCCGCTGTATACGAGGATGGCGGTCAATATGTTTTCACAGTTTTTGGGGGCAAAAATAGGGGGTCGGCTTATACACAGGTCGGCTTATACACGAGTATATATACAGTAAATCCAATATATTACAGGTGAACTCATTTAACTTACTCATATTGCTCTGTTCATCATGGCCACTCAGATGGAACGCAGGGAACATCACTTGGGCGATCTCTCTCCAGGCAGTAGTCCTCATGATGTTATCCCCATAGTCAGGGTCTGTTGGGAGCCATAGCAGTGGCCGAGCCTCCACCAGAGGAATCAATCGCAGCGTCTGCACAGTGACACGGCCGGCCATGATACCGTAGCTCTGGGGAATGGATTGCTCTGTGTGTGCGTCTCTCAGAGCGAGTCGTTTCCTGTTTGCTTTTACAGCATGGTGTGTGCCCGAGAATCGCTTCCCCCTCCCATCATCGGCTCCAAATAAGAGAAAAACCTGCGAGTTTGGACTCGCACACTTTCAGAGACACATCAGCGATTTGGAAATAGCATTATTCGTTATTACTCGGTTCCCTATTCATTAACATTGGACTCGCTAGACTCGCAGCGAGTAGCGAGTCCTGGGCTCGGACTCGTGCGGGTCTAGCGATTCCGAGTAATTTAGGACTCGCTCATCCCTAGTATACATACATTGTGGAAGTGAAATTAAATAAAAGCAAGGGTTAAAAATAAAAAATTTCTCACATTTCCAGCGATCCCCCGATGTGCGGCATCTATCTCCCAGGACAGGACCTGGCGTTGCGTGGCAACACGATCAGCTGATCGGGTCACATGACCGGTTACTGCGGTAACAACGGTCATGTGACTGATGATGCTGATCGGGTAGCCCCACCTTTATAGGAACTACAACGCTCGGAGCTATATGCTGACACTGGGGAATCGCTGGAAAGGTGAGAATATAAATTTTTCATTTTTATCTCTTGCTTTTACTTAATTTCACTTCTGCAATGTATGGATATACATTGCGGAAGTGAAAGTGCCCCGCACAGTTCTTTCTGTGTCCGAACCCGTGAAAATCATGGCCCCGGACATAGAAATAGCCTTGAAGTTCATATCAGATCCTGATCCTTTCCTGTCCGTAGGATCCTGCAAAAAGTAGGATCCCACGGACAGGAAAAAAATCACGCTGTGAAACCAGCCTCAGTGAACACTAGCAGATTAGTTTACAGATTGGTATCAAAACATGTCATGAACTGTTCTGCTAGGAGCTCACTTGGTGTCCTGGCATCTTCTGACTCTGTTCCCACTATGGAGGCTGATATACAACCTTGTGCTTCTTTGCTTCTAAGCCAGAGTCACGGAGTTGGCTGTTTTGTGTGCAATAGCCATCAGTCTTTCAGGAGTTAACTTTCTGATGGTAATTTGCTGCTGGAGTTTTTTGTTGCTTTTGTCCTATCATGGTCATCTCCACCCTTTAAGCATGGTAGAACACAGTCTCCTATGTCGATTATAGCTTTAGCATGGCTCCAGTTATACCAGTCCTATGCTTGGTGATTCAGCTATCTGGAAACAGTGGTAACCTATTTAGTGTTTGGTGGAAATCTCATTGTTGTATTTTTGTCTCTTTGTACTTGTTTTCCCCCTTATCAAATCTTGCATTCTCCCTGTGTGTGCATGCTGTGAGTTTGTGTTTTTGGTCCTCCCCTGTCTGTCCTTATCTGTGGGTTTCTTTACCTTCCAGCTCCGGGGGAAGGCGGAGTGGGAATCAGTTCAGAGCCGTAAAGGAGCAGGACCAGGGTGGAGACTCAGGCCGTTCCACCATCAGGAGTACCCTGAGTAAGGGATAGTTCAGGGCTCTCTAGCATGAGGGGTAGATCAGTTGAACCGATTTCCTTTTTTCCCATAGCCTTCATAACACAAGATTACTTATACATTATATTACTTAGCAGTTATATTTTATTTATTGATATCCCTGTCCATTCGATTGAGTATTTTTCCTGTGTATGCGTGCTTGCAAAAATGACTGTTAATCACAAATGAGGACCACCCCTTGACTGCTAAGATGTGATGATAGTCACCACATGGACAAAAAAAAAATAAACTAGTTAAACAGTCAGGTCAGATACAAAGCATCTGAAGACAGAGGGGATAAAACAGAGACGTAGTTAAGTTATGGTCCGAGGTCAGATTCCTGGCAATGAGCAGAACAGAGGTACAAGACTAAAGAATGGTCAAACACAGGCAAGGTCAGGCAGCAAAAGATCAATTCCCAGAGCAAAGATTCAAGACACCAACTTAGCACCTGTGTGATAACTATGCCTAAAGATCCTGCCTCTCCTTTACTATAAAGAAGGATAATGGTCGCCCTATGTAACATTTCCCCAGGATTTCCAGAACTCAGTGTAATCCTTCACATCCTGAGGGTCATGCATGCAACACATACCAGCTGCAGATAGGATGACTAAGCTGTCAATCACCCAGCCCATCACACCCTTAATGCAGGGCAGAACAATCATGACATACGACACAATGGGCAGGAATTTTGATAAAGAGATTACAAGTTGTTTTGAGCCTGGTGTCATATTTGTATACATCAATCTGTTCAGCTGCTCTCCAGAGGTTGCCCAGCATTTGCAAGCTGGCAGGTTCCCATGACCAGGAATGTACACTCCATAGAGGCAGATGATGTTACTATGAGGTCATTGGACAGAGAGGTCCCAGCCTTGGTTGGTCTCAACCTCTGAGTGGCAGGCATACAAATGTGTAGGGTGTAGGTAATGGAAGGGAGACAAAATACCATGTTCTTCTATGCCCGAAGCAAAATCAAACACCATAATGTGGAAGTATGTATGGATATATGTGATTTATTGAACATCTTAACTATATTTTTCAGGCAGTCATCCATTGAGTTATACCAAAATTATACTGACACCAGTACAATGAAAACTCATGAAATTTTTATTTTCTTTTATTCAAATCTAAAGACATTACAAAGCGCATCTCTGTTTAACAATTACTGCCTCAAATAACACTGATTATTTATTAGTTTAAAAATGATATAGGGGTCCTACAATATTATAAAGATGCCAATAGACATTAGAATCATGGCAGAATAAACTGCCGATGTTGCCAGGCTTGGCCGACAGTCTCATAAACATAGGGGCCTCCTGACACTACTCAGACAGATGATGTGATGGGAAATATGGATCCGGCGTATCAAATATCAGACTGCTGATCCTTATGCCTTCTGTTCGTGGTCACCTAAGCCATCACAAGAAAAGAAAAATAACCTTATGACCCAATATCAAAATGCGCTTACGAGGGACCGTTCCTGTCATAAGCTTCTATGAAGAGGTAAGTTCTGGACTGGACCAAAGAAATGCAGTGGATGTGGTGTATATGGACTTTTCAAAGGCTTTTAATACGTTGCCACACAAATGGCTTAGTGATAGGAAACAAAGGGTGGCTATTAATGGAACACACTCAGAATGGATCACAGTTAACGGTGGGTACCACAGGGGTCAGCATTGGGCCCACTCTTTTTAACATATTTATTAATGACCTTGTAGGGGGCATACAGAGTAGAATCTCAATATTTGCAGATGACACTAAACTCTGCAGGGTAATCAATACAGAGGAGGACAATTTTATATTACAGGAGGATTTATGTAAACTAGAAGCTTGGGCTGCTAAATGGCAAATGAGCTTTAATGGGGATAAATGTAAAGTCATGCACTTGGGCAAAGGAAACAAAAGGTATAATTATGTGCTTAATTGTAAAACACTGGGCAAAACTGTCACTGAAAAAGACCTGGGTGTATGGGTAGATGACAAACTCACATTTAGTGGCCAGTGTCAGGCAGCTGCTGTAAAGGCAAATAAAATAATGGGATGCATTAAAAGAGGCATAGATGCTCATGAGGAGAACATAATTTTACCTGTATACAAGTCACTAGTGCGACCACACTTAGAATACTGTGTACAATTCTGGTCTCCGGTGTATTAGAAAGACATAGCTGAACTAGAGCGGGTCCAGAGAAGAGCGACTAAAGTCATTAGAGGACTGAGAGGTCTGCAATACCAAGACAGGTTATTAAACTTGGGGTTATTTAGCTTGGAAAAATGAAGGCTTGGGGTGATCTTATAATAATGTATAAATATATGAGGGGACAGTACAGAGACCTTTCTAATGATCTCTTTACTCTTAGGCCTGAGACGGGGACAAGGGGGCATCCTCTACATCTGGAGGAAAGAAGGTTTAATCATAATCACAGACGCGGATTCTTTACTGTAAGAGCAGTGAGACTATGGAACTCTCTGCCACATGATGTTGTAATGAGTGAGTCACTACTAACATTTAAGAAGGGCCTGGATGCCTTTCTTGAAAACTATAATATTACCGGTTATATATACTAGTTCCTTTGATAGTGTGTTGATCCAGGGAACTAGTCTGATTGCCATATCTGGAGTCAGGAAGGAATTTTTTCCCCCAATGTGGAGCTTAGTGTTGCCACATGGTTTTTTTTTGCCTTCCTCTGCATCAACATGTTAGGCTATGGGTTGAACTAGATGGGCTCATAGCCTTCTATAAACCTTAAAAACTATGTCAATATGTTACTGTTATTGGCTTTCTTGTAGAAAACATAGCAGTCCATAGAGTAACAGCTCCTATGCATGGGAGTGTCAAGCAGGATAGTTGCTGGCCACATGAGCCGCCATAAAATCATTCAGGTGACAGCTATCTATTTTGTACGGTGCCTCCAAGACTACAGTGCTCATAACTGCTTGTTGTTATTCTGGAAAGAATGTGACGGTAATTGGTTTTAATCTGTGGATACTAACAAAATTCACATGCTTTAGACTGAGAAGGTAAAGCTGCAGATACAAGGTTCTTGCTTGACAACTATATCTTTATTCAATGTGCTCACTTATTATACTTACCGTATATAGGCTGATTCAACAAGACTGGCATTTTGTGCACCAAACTTGATTTTGGGTACCATTGAACAAGTTGTGCCAATTAAGAAATATGTGCATCTGTGGTGCAACTTTGAGCTGCAGTACACCTGCATAAGCTATGTCCTTCACATACAGCTCCTACTGACATGTTCCCATTATTAAGGATGAATACTTCATAGAGGCAGATTATAATGTTACTATATGATCTTTGTAGATACTGGAACAATGTAGCACTTCACTTACTTAATTTTTAAAGCTTTTATGTTTGGGGTGCGCTCAAGCAACTGCCCCTCCACTAAACTACACAGACGTTTAAAAAAAAAAATGGACTATGCTGGCTCATGTAAAACCAAAAGCTATAATATTGTTTAGCACAAAAACTGGTTTGTCTGAACTGTTGATTTCTGAAGCAAACTGTTTAGTGAATTAGCCCCTTATTCCTTTGAATATAGGACATGAGTCCTAGGATTCCTATATTTAAAGGGAATCTGCAACTAATCTGGAAGCAGCATGTTGTAGGGGCAGAGTTCCTGATGTATAGGGTGGGCCATTTATATGGATGCACCTACATTGATATCAACTTCCTGGTTGTGGCACATTAGTATATGAGAGTAGGAAAACTTTTCCAAATGGGTGGTGACCATGGCGGCCATTTTGAAGTTGGCCATTTTGGATCCGACTTTATTTTTTTCAATGGGAAGAGGGTCATGTGACACATCAAACTTATTGAGAATTTCATAAGAAAAACAATGGTGTGCTTAGTTTTAATGTAGCTTTACTCTTTCATGAGTTATTTACAAGTTTATGACCACTTATAAAATGTGTTGAAAGTGCTGCCCATTCTGTTGGATTGCTAATGCAACCCTCTTCTCACACTCTTGACACACTGATAACAACACCACAGAAGAAATGCTAGCATAGGCTTCCAGTATCCATTGTTTCAGATACTGCACATCTCGTATCTTCACAGCATAGACCATTGCCTTCAGATGACCCCAAAGATAAAAATCTAAGGGGGTCAGATTGGGAGACCTTGGTGGCCATTCAACTGGCCCACGATGGCCAATCAACTTTCCAGGAAATTGTTCATGTAGGAATGCTTGGACCTGACATCCATGATGTGGTGTTGCACCATCTTTTTGGAAAAACTCAGGGAACGTGCCATCTTCAGTGCATAAAGAGGGCAACACATCATCGTGTAGCAATTTCAGATATCCAGTGGCATTGAGGTTTCCATTGATGAAGAATGGCCCCACTGTCTTTGTACCCCATCTACCACACCATACCATCAATTTTTGTATTACAACAGTCTTAGAGGGATCTATCCACTGTGGGTTAGTGTCAGACCAATAGCGGTGGTTTTGTTTGTTAATTTCACCATTCACAAAAAAGTTTGCTTTATCACTCATCTGAAGGCAATTGTCTATGCTGTGAAGATACGAATATGCATAAGACCCCTTTCACATCAGCGGTTCGCTGATGTTTCCGTCCGATCTGGAAGATGGCGCCGCATCTGCCGGATCTGCCGCCTAACAGCTGACTTGCGGCACCGATCCGGTAATCCCCATGTATTCTGTATGGGGCTTGCGGTCAGGTACGGCAAGTGCGGTTTACTGGATCCGGCAGATCCACCACTTGCTAGCTGCAGTTGTTTGACCTGCTGCACCTGCCGGATTTGCCGGATCACGGCAAAAAATGCATGTGCCGTACCTGCCGCAAGCCCCATAGAGAATGAATGGGTGCTTGCCACAAGTGTACGGCAAGTCGGACGTTAGGCGTCAGATGCGGTAAATCTGCTGGATCTGCCGCATTCAGCAAAAAATGCTGATGTGAAAGGGGCTTAATAAAGAAATTGCAGATCAGTAATGACCCAAAGTCTAACATTGGGCTGAGACCTATCGTATAAAGCGGGGGTCCCCAACTCCAGGCCTCGAGAGCCGCCAACAGTGCAGGATTTCAGGATCTCCTTAGTATTGCACAGGGCTTGGAATCATTACCTGTGCATTTGATCACATTAACACCTATGCAATACTAAGGAAATCCTGAAATCCTGCACTGTTGGCGGCCCTCGAGGCCTGGAGTTGGGGACCTCTGGTATAAAGCATTGGATAGCACTCAGCAGTGTTATATGCAGGCTAAATGCCAGTGTGTGCGCACCCTTTAATTGTTTGCATTACAGAACATTTTTGCCCTAGGAGACACTCTTTCTTTTCTGATTTGATTGTAGTTGACTTCACTGCACAAATGATTCTAGAGTTTTCGCAGGTTTTGAATCTGAAAACATTCCCTATTTGTTTGCCTGGAATTTCAACTATTGCAATGATATGGGTTACATGGTCCTAATCAAAATCCATGACAAAAGATTTCCAAATTGTCATTTCAACAACATACATTTTTTTGGAGACGCATGTGAAAGTATTAATTCATTTGTAACAGTGTTATTAATACTTCAATTGGGACATTGACCAGTGGCTCGGTGACATGTGCACTTCGACATATCTTGTAACACACTGACTGTTGTGCTTCAGAAGGGGTCGTTGGGAAAGAGGGAAGGATGTGGTGACATTTTTTGTAACAGTGGAAAGTGTTTAATCTGGGTTCAACAAGTGGCTCATTGATGTTAATAACGTTGTCAGGACGATTATTTTCCTTTAGTTTTAAAATTTGTAGTCTTCTTGGAAGCAAATGAATTTACTTTCAGACAACAAGGCTTTGGATCCCTTAATACAGAGCAAAATAGCAATTGAAAGCTGGAATCATTTAACACTTTTTTTGGGGCCTTTCACACTTGCCATTTTTTCCTGATTTGGAAGATCAGGAAAACACCTGATTCTTACAGGATTCATTTTTTTGCCCATTCTCTTTAATGATTTCAGGAAAAAACATGAAGCAACAAGATTCTACCTGACAAAATTAAAGTGAATGGGCAAAATACTGTAATGGTACCTTTACACGCCGCCACAGAGGGTAGCAACAGGCAGGCACCGCACGTGCACGCGCGCGTTTGCAACGGTGCCTAAGGATCCCTGATGCCACATATACACGCCGCCACAAGGTGCTCCAGAGAAGGCATTTTCGTTCCCTGGAAGTGCCGACGGGTGCCGCAGGTTATCTTCTGTGGAGCACCTTCCCTGATTTACACGCCGCTACCACAAGGGAATATGGGCGTACATATTGTGCGCCGTAACTACATAGGCGTGACAGAGTTGTGTATTACGAGACGCTCGTACGATGATTGGACAATGCAATAGCATCATGATTGGCCAGCCAGCGCAGGAAGGCTGGCTAATACATGAGTGTGAATGGTCAGCTCGCTGAATATGGCGCCCTGTGCAGCAACAGCCAATGGTTACACAGTAGCCACCACCAATGATAGCTGATGGGGCGTGGTAACCATGACGCTGTGGAACGCCCCTGGGTTTTCCCTAGGCCACGCAAATACCCTGCCTGTGCCCCGATTACACGCCGCCACCATAGGGATTATGCCTTCTTGTTTTTGAGCACGGCTCAGAAACAGGTATCTGAAGACACAGGAAGGAAAGTCCTGAATTACACGCCGCCACTTCGCGGTGTTTTCAAGGCACAATTGTGTCCAATGCCTGGCGGTTTCTACCTTTCTGTGGTGGCGTGTAAAGGTACCATAAGAATAGGGTTTTTTCCTGATCTTCCAAATCAGGAAAAAAACGCAAGTGTGAAAGGCCCCTAAGTCCACAATTTTTTCCTATTATCATGTTAAAGGACACATCTAAAGGACCTACTAACTGCCAAGGATAACAGATAAGGCTCTACTCCTCCTCCTAGACCTGTCTTCTTCTTTCGCCACATTTGACTACTCCTTCCTACGCCAGATACTCTTTTCTCTTGGTGTCAATGATCTAGCCATCTTCTGCATATCATCATTCTTCACAAATTGCACATTGAGCATCTTTAATTCCCATACTACCTTTCATCCCATCATCTCTCTGTTGTTGTCCCTTAAAAGGGAACATGTCACCAGGTTATTCCCATATAATGTGCAGCCAACATCGGTAATTCCTTATATATAGTATTCTAGAATGCTGTATATAAGTCCCCATGACAATCTGCATAACTTAAAAAAAGACCTTTTATTATTCTCGCCCATGGGGCTGTATGGTCTGATGGGCGTCGCTGTTCTTGATCCAGTGCCTGCTCTCTACTCGCTTCCTCTGTCATCCATACAGTGTCCTGCATTGTGCTCTTATGCATGTGCACTTCTCTCTTTCCTTCTGAGGGCACTGTAATACACAGGCGTGGGGAAATGTGCACTACCACACTTTGCTTTGCTCTCAGCAGGGCAAAGAAGTGCACTTGTACAGGAGCACAATGGAAGACACTGTGTAGATGACATAAGACGCATCATCCACACGAAGAAAGTGGAGAAGAAGACAGGAGATGCCGGATCAAGACAAGTGACGCCCATTGGACCAGACCACCCCATAAGTGAGTATACTAAAAGGTCTTTTTTTATGCTATGCAGTTCGGTTTGGAGACTTATATACAGCACTTTATAATGCTATATATAAGTACTTACTGGTGGTGGCTGCACATTATATAGGAAAACCTGGTGACAGGTTCCCTTTCAGTTTCTCTCCTATGATCTCTCAAGTTATTCCTTGGGCTTGGGACAACTCATGAAGTCCGATGACTTAGAAGCATACTAGAGCAGCACCTATATGGTGTTGATACTGAAATCTACTTGTGTGTAGAGATGAGTGAAATTTCCCTGAACATCCAATTTCAAATTTGCCACGAATCTGGTTCTCCCCATCTCTCAGAGATCCAGATTTAAAACCCTAACCATGACTTACAAAGCCATCCATCACCAGTTCTCCCCATACATGTCCAATATGGTCTCCTGCTACCTGCCCACATGCAACCTACGCTCCTCCCAAGAGCTCCTTCTCTACTACCCCCTTATCTCATCCTCTCGCAACCGCATTCAAGACTTCTCCCGTGCATCCGCCATACTCTGGAACTCTCTCCCCAACATATCAGACTCTTGCCTACCCTTGGTAACTTCAAAAGAAACCTGAAGACTCACGTCTTCTGACAAGCATATGGCCTACATGGAGACCAGACCGCCGCACAGTTCAACCATCGACATTCTCCCCCTACTGTTTCCTTGCCCGCCCCTGTAGATTGTGAGCCTTCGTGGACAAGGTCCCCTCCCCTCCTGTATCTGTAAAAGCTGATTGTCCAAATTTACTGTATTTGTCCATGTTCTCCCCTCTTCCTATGTAAAGCGCCATGAAATCTAATGGCGCTATATAAATAATAATAATAATAATAATGTGCGCTCTTTTACCCCCTGCATGCTGGCTCTTCCCATGTGGGCTCTTCTCCCCCCTGTGTGCTGTCTTTCCCCATGTGTACTCTTCTCCCCCCGTATGCTGTCTCTCACCCTGTGTGCTCTTCTCCCATGCATGTTGTCTATCCCCATGTGCACTCTTCCCCTCCCCCCATGTGCTGTTTCTCCCACTGTACGCACTCTCTGCATCCAGTGTTCAGAGCACAGTGTGTGATGATCACAGTCCTGCACTCTGAACACTACAGGCTGGCGGTGAGCGGTGGTCATCACTGATCATTGCTCACCACCAATACTTACTTCCCCCCAGACCTCCGTTGCCCGCACAGCTCCTGTCTCTCTGGCGTCCCCTGTCTCCTGTTGTAGCCACGTGGCTCATGTTGAGCCAAGCGGTTATAGAGGAAAAGTGGAGCATTTAGAATATGTCGGGCCGGACCGGTCTGCTACAGGTGAAGTCACGGGTGGTCCTGGTCCGGACCGTGTCCCGGGCTCGGCAAAAAAGGGGAATATTTACAGGGGATTGTCAGTCGTGACGCCACCCACTATATGCGGCCAGCAATGGGGTCGCCGCTGCTGCAGAACCTCCGGGGATGATGGAATGGCAGCGTAGATGGGATAGTTCCAGTGGGTGGAACTGTATTCCCCGGGGCAGTAAGGGTTAAGTCTATTGTGGAATGTTCAGTACACTTACTGAGCAGATGCTGCAGGGATCTCTCCTCAGTGCTGGTGCTGACAGGCTGTGCTGTGGCTCTGCAGGTGGGAGAATCGTTGTAATCCTGTATGGAGGGAATGTCACTTAAGCAGATGGAATCAGACAAGGGAGGCAGATTCAGGGTCTCCGTGTTTACTGTCAAAGTTCTTCAAAGCAGTTTACACTTCAGTTACAGTTCAAGTACACGGGCACACTCTCCCTCTCCGGGTTCCCTTTACTCCCTGCAGCCAGGCTTCCCTCTCTGTGACCCCTTACACTTTCTCTGTATCCTTTCCGGGCTGTTTACGTTCTCTGAGTTCACTTGGTGTGTGTAACGCCGGACAGTATGGCGGTGACTCGGGCCCTTGTGGTCCTCCTCGTTGTCACTGAGCTGCCTGTCCTTTGGGGTAGGGACCCTAACGTGTAGCTGTGGTCCCTCGTCGTGTTGTTTGGGGTTCCGGGTAAAACTACGGTTCCCTCTAGAGCCGACACTCTACTCAGCCCAGCCTCCAGCAGTCCTTCAATATGAGGCTCTACCAGGCTCCTTCCCTCTGCGTCTCTCAGTATAATAGGAGGGCTACTCCGCCTGCAGTCGGTAGCTTCAGCTGTATGTCTAGGGCCCGGGTCTCCCCGTCCCTCTCTTTCCTGCACACTCCTGGGGGTACTGGCTCCAGATAGGCTTTCTCTCTCCTCCGGCTCACACTGGCTCGGTACAGATTCGGCGCTCCTTACACCCCACTTTGCCAGGACGTATGCTTCCTTCTGCTGCTCAGCTTAGCTCAACCTTCTGCTGTCTTTCGGCCTGTTCTGTCTTTGCTGTTCAGCTCACTATGGCCTACTCTTGATCTTTTCTGGTCGGCACCCTCTGGCCTACTGAACTCCTTCCTCCTCCCCCTCACTATTTCTACTGTCAAGTCACCTGACCTCGTGTGTGCCCAACCCACTCCTCTAAATCCACCAACCCTCGATTGCCTAGAGTATCCAATCTCACGGCTGGATGCTACCATCTACTGCACATGGGTTGTGTGGGCTGTGAGGGTGTTGTTGTGCAACAATTGTTCTACCTGCCTGGCTGCAGTTCCCTTTTGTGGCCTCCTGGACGCAGGGGTGGCACAAATACACTGTGGGAAGCACAAAAATGGCACCGATCTCCTCCCTCTGCTGTGATCTAGACAGCCCAGGGGGTGTGTTCAGAGCACAGCAGGATGCAGCCCAATGAAAATCATATGGTCGGCGGCCAACTGCTGACTCCTATGTCCATGGCTGCCATATTTGTAGAGTGTGTCATGCAGTGACTCTTACACTCCTGCAAAGTAAAATGACAGCCCCCAGTGGTTGCAAACAAATGACTAAAAAAAATTAAAGTTAATATATTTAATTTTGTATTAAAATAATTGCTTATATGATCAATAATTTTTAATACAAAAAAAAATTGAGGTACCTTCCTTTTCAGCAGTATAAGGTCATGCTATCTGACGGGGTTGCACCTCAATGACATTGGTCACTCTCAACATATTTTTGGCAGGACTTCAGGATTGGATTGAGCAAACACTTCTCCTTTTGGGTGGGGGTGGGAGCACAGTATAGCAACTGTGCTCCACCATGTTGGTCACGATACATTTTTATGGCCTTGCATAGCAGGTTCTGTTTGCCCGGAGTACGGTTGGTGATTTATTTTATTTGAACTGATTTCATGTTGGACTTTGTGCCTTATTGAGAGTAACTTGTGTTGACAATATGATTGAGACTGACCTCTACCCATTAAAGGTTTGTTTAAGAGAATAATATGTTGTCTTTTTTTTTTTTACAGGACTGGCGTGCAAGGTGGTTATTTCCGGGGTATCAGCAGTCTTTGGGGTACTCAAGTCATTGACTGTGTGTCTTCTGAATGCCGTGCTCCGATGTTTTTAGGGTTAACAGTCCCATGCCTGGTTTACTTTTCCTATCCCATCCATCCAATGGGACCTTTTCTCTTCCTCCTTCATTTCCTTATAATTGCCTGGTTTACTGCCTTCCAGTCTCTCCTTAAAGGTACCGTCACACGCGGAAATTTTGCAAGCAATTTCACTGGCAATTTGCTGGTTGCAGTGAAATCATGGACACATGGTTCCATTTCTACACGGCAACAAAACAGAACCATGTATCCATGATTTCACTGCAACCAGCAAATTGCCAGTGAAATTGCTTGCAAAATTGCAGCGTGTGACGGTACCTTGACTCTTGCAAGACCTAGAAGCAGCATCTCCCGCCCTCCCTCCCAAACATTGTTTTCAATTTTCATGTAACTTTAAGTCACAGAGTGGTCACAATAAGTATTTATTGTCCTGCATAGCAGGTTCTGTACGCCAAGAGTCCAGCTGGTGATTCATTTACACGTTGGTCTTTGCGCTTTATAGAGAGTAACTTGTGTTAACAATGGCTGTGACTGACCTGTGTCCATTAAAGGTTTTGTTTAAGAGAAGAATGTGTTGTCTTTTTTTTTGCGTGGGACTGGGGTGCCGGATGGGTATCTCCAGAGTCTCAGCAGTCATATATTACATGGACTGCAGTTCAGTAGAGTTAATGTATAGCCTTTACACATGTGATAGGGTGTCAGGAGTGCTGACTGTCACTGGATCAAAAGAGATGGACAGTGCCTGCAATAACGCTGTCTATACACGCCCAGAGAATCAGTTTTAGTAGAGGTCCCAATAAGATATTCAACACCATTCTTGAATCTTGATGCCTGGAACCACAGGAACACATAGACCATGTAACCGCAGGTGCTGTCATTTCCTTTTGATCTAGACTAGTGATGAGCGAGTATACTCGTTACTATTCGCATGAATAGTAAGGTATTCGCGATACTAGTTACTCTGCCTGCGAGTGCTTTCGATTTTGCTCGTGATATTCGAGTGAGCTGCCTAGCATGTTTCATGACTGATTTTTAGCAAATAAATATACTGAGAATGACTGCCAGTCAAACAAATGCCATATTCATCTTTGATAATGGAATTACTGTGATTGACAGGTGCAGAATAACCAAAGAAAAAAAGATGCTCAAACTGAATAGCATGAGGTCTGGGGCGGGGGTTCTATAAAAAGGCAGAGATGGATGAGAATGTGCTCAAACTGCATGGGAACAGTATACAGACATAATGTACACTGTCTGCATACCGTTCTGTACAAATACAAGAGGGGTGGGGGACAAGAGGCGCGATAGTGCCCTATCACTAGAGACACTTTAGGCTATAAAGGTGGTGCTATGGAACCACTCACCTGATTCAGTTGTGGCACCCACAACTGGTTAAAAGGGCATCAGTACTCCAGCTTCTGCAGGACCTCCAACGACCACTCACACGTGGTGCTGTCCAGAAAATGTTGGGAAAGGAGAGGTGTACCACGGTCCGCGCTGCTAAGTCCAAAGAAAACTCACATCGGAGTCAGGGTTTCACAAACAAATCCTTTTTCTTTATTCCTTCACCCCAACGCGTTTCGGTGCCCACCTGGCACCTTCCTCAGGGATCCCTGAGGAAGGTGCCAGGTGGGGCACCGAAACGCGTTGGGGTGAAGGAATAAAGAAATAGGATTTGTTTGTGAAACCCTGACTCCCATGTGAGTTTTCTTTGGACTTAGCAGCGCGGACCGTGGTACACCTCTCCTATATATATATATATATATATATATATATATATATATATATATGAAAACCAAAAAAGAGCAGCACAGGAATTACAGTCTCTGGGTGCAAAATCCACAATTGCAATACTTTAGTCTTGCAGTAATATATCCAAAAACAGTGAGGCAGCACTCCAAATCTCAAAAAGTGTTTTTTTTATTGGTCCATACTATACCACTTTTCAGTCCTCTGACCTTTCTCAGGTGGTGTGCATAGTGTTACAACACTGGACTTTTTATAGTGCTCTATACATTTCAATCAATTATCCAATTCATTTATAACATTAGTGATTACAGTACAACATACAATGCAAACATCCATTACATTACATAAATGCTGTTTACATTCCATCATACAAAGTTTCTGTGCAGTCATATCATAAAATAAAGTACCAGCCTGTGTATAAAGTGACAAAGTGCTATATTGTTTATATAATTAATCACATATGTCCATAATAATTACTTTATAGACTTATGGAGGCTCACCCATCCACTCATCGGTCTCATGAATGCCACTATCGGCGTCTTCCTGGTTGTTCTGCACTTGTTCGAGGTCACAATAGTAATTTCCAGGTAATTCCGGTACGCGCATGCGCACTAGGCACTTGTGACCATCTTTGAGCTCACTTGCTAATGGCTTCATCTCAGTGCACATTACCGCGCATGTGCGGAAATTCCAGCGGCCATTATGTTATCAGGACTCTCTTTTCACATACTAACTGTACTCACTCCTCATATCTGCCATGATGCCATACAATTAATCACTAAAGAAATCACAAATAAAGACTAAGCAGAAATATAATAATCCATATGCAATATGAAATTATGTCTTATGGAGAGTAAGTTCATTAAGCCCTAAGTCTCTGAGGTATAATAGGCACCCCATTCTCATCAGCTCTACTGTGTACATATGAGACCATCTCTGGGCGTTATAGCCATGCTCCTTAACCTACAAATATCTCTCATTCTATATCCTATAATGGGATTCCACTACATCCTAGTACAATTTGACTGTATTTGGCTCATCGATCACATCCATATTTGACTATATAACTCACAACTATACCCGAAATATATTCTATTTTAGTATACTTAATATACCCTTTTGGCTATATATGGCCCCTGAGCATGCAGACAACATAAAATTACAAATTATCATAATCACAAAAAATTCCAAAAAAATTACTGATGGGTCTTTCTTTTCCAATTCCTTTTGTGCCTGTAATGATACATAAAAAAAAACAAAATTAGTTCTAAAAAACAACTTATTGTTACCATACAACATCAATCTTCCACTCAGAACTCAGAGAATCTCCTCAAGATTAAGATCTAAATTACTGCATTAATTTTAAAATCCACATTGAGCCCCTTTGGCCTCAATGTGTCCAGCCTATGGATGCACTCCAACTCCTTTTTTTTGAGAACCTTCATTTTATCTCCTCCCCTCCTCAACGGGGGTACCCAGTCAATGATGCTGAACTTCAAGTGTTTCTCTAAGTGTCTCTCTTCGGTGAAATGTTTTGGGACCTGGAGATCCATACACTTCTTTCTGATAGTGTATCGATGTTGATTCATCCTGGTTTTTACGTCCAAACCCTACCAGTTCACATTGTGTCTGTGAGTGCTGTGCAGTTTTTTCTGTTTTGTATCATATGGAGTGGCTGGCTCCATGTCTGCAATTTGCACCCTCATCACCTACAGGTGGTCTAGGGTTGAGATGGTGTCCACCCACTTAGTAGTGGGATAGGGAGGAAAAGGAGGATAGGGATGTCATCGCTAGGACTCATCAGACCTGGGGTCACTTTGTCGCAGTTGATGAGCAGACAGACATTGGCCAATGTATGTGCTAAGAACCCCAGAAACAAAAAAAAAAGAATTTTTGAGTTTTTTGGAAAAAACGTAAGTTTTAAAAAAAATAATTTCTCAAATATATACAAGCTTGTTAGCATATGTACATCATTGGTAGTAGCTGAGTGCTGCAGAGAATTTTTTCTAGTTGTTTAACGCAGTGTCCCTGCTTGGCACCAGTTCACATTGTGTCTGTGAGTGCTGTGCAGTTTTTTCTGCTTTGTATCTATCTATCTATCTATCTATCTATCTATCTATCTATCTATCTATCTATCTATCTACAGTAGTGGCCAAAAGTATTGACACCCCTGTAATTCTGTCAGATAATACTCAGTTTTTTCCTGAAAATGATTGCAATCACAAATTCTTTGGTATTATTATCTTCATTTAATTTGCCTTCAATGAAAAAACACAAAAGAATGAAGCAAAAAGCAAAACATTGATTATTTCTCACAAAACTCCCAAAATGGGCCAGACAAAAGTATTGGCACCCTCAGCCTAATACTTGGTTGCAAAACCTTTAGCCAAAATAACTGCAATCAACCGCTTCCGGTAACCATCAATGACTTTCTTACAATGCTCTGCTGGAATTTTAGACCATTTCTCTTTGGCAAACTGCTCCAGTTCCCTGATATTTGAAGGGTGCCTTCTCCAAACTGCCATTATTAGATCTCTCCACAGGTGTTCTATGGGATTCAGGTCTGGACTCATTGCTGGCCACCTCAGAAGTCTCCAGTGCTTTCTCTCAAACCATTTTCTAGTGCTTTTTGAAGTGTGTTTTGGGTCATTGTCCTGCTGGAAGACCCATGACCTCTGAGGGAGACCCAGCTTTCTCACACTGGGCCCTACATCATGCTGCAAAATTTGTTGGTAGTCTTCAGACTTCATAATGCCATGCACACGGTCAAGCAGTCCAGTGCCAGAGGCAGCAAAGCAACCCCAAAACATCGGGGAACCTCCGCCATGTTTGACTGTAGGGACCTTGTTCTTTTCTTTGAATGCCTCTTTTTTTTCTCCTGTAAACTCTATGTTGATGCCTTTGCCAAAAAGAGAGAACATTCTTCCAAAACGTTTTAGGCTTTCTCAGGTAAGTTTTGGCAAACTCCAGTCTGACTTTTTTATGTCTCAGGGTAAGAAGTGGGGTCTTCCTGAGTCTCCTACCATACAGTCCCTTTTCATTCAGACGCCGACGGATAGTACGTGTTGACACTATTGTACCCTCGGACTGCAGGGCAGCTTGAACTTGTTTGAATGTTAGTTGAGGTTCTATATCCACCATCCGCACAATCTTGCGTTGAAATCTCTTGTCAATTTTTCTTTTCCGTCCACATCTAGGGAGGTTAGCCACAGTGCCATGGGATTTAAACTTCTTGATGACACTGCGCACGGTAGACACAGGAACATTCAGGTCTTTGGAGATGGACTTGTAGCCTTGAGATTGCTCATGCTTCCTCACAATTTGGTTTCTCAAGTCCTCAGACAGTTCTTTTGTCTTCTTTCTTTTCACCATGCTCAATGTGGTACACACAAGGACACAGGACAGAGGTTGAGTCAACTTTAATCCATGTCAACTGGCTGCAAGTCAAATAGTGTCTTCAAAGACTGTGAGGTCAGCGAGACTAGGGATAGAGGAGAAAAGAGAAGGCGCAGATGTAAGTGCAGTGTATTAGTAGCAACAGTTGTTCTTAGGTATTGTGCTCACCTTTCTGGTGTCTTGTGCAGTTTGCATATAATCCTACAGAGGGATATTTCCTGGATCTCCTGGCCTGCTGCTTGTTCCCAGAGAAGCAAGTCGCCCAGAGGAAGGCTTGTGTTGAAGTGCAGGAAAAAAATTTTTTTCTGGTTTGAATTGAAGCGCTACCAGAGGGATCACAGGGATGGCAAATTATTCCAAAATAATTTCTTGTTTTATTACGCGTTTCGGCTTAACATATAACAAGCCTTCATCAGATAAAATCACAGACATTATAAAAACATACTCTTATATACAGATTCTGATTCCGGACGTTTTACACAGGATGATGAAGAATGATGGGTGCAGAACAATCACCGGGTAGAGCAATCTGTCCCCTATAGTATCATGTTATTGGCAGCTCTTCCACAGTTTGCAGCAGGCGATGTGCTGTCGAGAGCAAGGATTTTTGTTCCTGACTCACCGTGGCCAGGCC
Source organism: Allobates femoralis (assembly GCA_033576535.1). NCBI lineage: Eukaryota > Metazoa > Chordata > Amphibia > Anura > Aromobatidae > Allobates > Allobates femoralis. The sequence goes on from JARQOC010000003.1 coordinate 462,127,792, forward strand.
TCCGGTTTAGACAGGCGTTTGCTTCTT